>CM066035.1:888427930-888518128 GCA_033557465.1 Ichthyophis bannanicus | reverse complement strand
GTGGTGACCACACCGTATTTGAGTGTGTCCCTTGTCTGGTATGCAGCACACATGAACGGATGCAAAACATCCTGTCTGGGTGCAATGTATCACACATGTATACATATGTGTGTTGCTGCAACATATGTGTGCTCTCTCTGATTCCTCCCGAATGCAGGTGACTACAGTCAAATGGTGTGCGGAGGGAAGAGGAGGAGGAGGGGTGCCCCGGGCAGAGGAGGAGCAGGCAGGAAGCAGGATGAGGCGGTGGTGGGACGAGGAGGAGGGGGAGAAGGTCTACATTGCAGGCCCCTATGAGTCTGATGGAGGCAGAGGTGCTGTCTCTGGGGGGGGGGACCAGCACAAGTGGCTGGCGGATGGTAGTCCCTGGAGCGCACACGTGCCGCGCCATGACACCATTGCGTGAAAAGCTAAGCAATAGAGAACCAGCCAACCAACCCATGCCAGCAGAACCAACACCTACACCTCTCCCGGAGTTGACTGATTGTTGGCCAGAGGATGAGGGCCTATGGTGCGCATCACATCGTGCATGCTGAAGGTGGGGTGACAATAGGACCTTGTCACAACCAACAACACACACACCAGTTAGTCCAACAGTTGGTGTGTTGTGTGGTGGCTGTTCAAAACAATTACCTCCACACGTTACATGTTCTGCTTGATTACCTTAGATGTGTGATACCCAAAGGTTGTCGGGTACCTGAAATGGATAGCATTCTACCCCCAATAGAATAGTGTCATGTTCAGGTTGACTACACATGCGATGCGAGACATATGAGGAATGTGTCTGACGGCCCAGCACTCTTATGGACAACAATTAAATTGATACAGACATTGGGGGAAAGCTTACATCCTGCCGCTCTGCAGATACCCAAATGTCTTGTACACAGCAGGAGGACAACTTAGCCATAGTCTGCTGTGTTAATGAGCATATGTTAAGCTATATGACCCTTCTTCAATGTCTGCATTTGCGGGTAGCGGGAAACATAGCCATGTCTTTGTAGAGCTCTGATGTCCCCCTCTGTTTGCTTCCCCTGCTCTGTCCAAACAAAAAGCGTGTAAATGTACTACACAAAGGGCAATTTCCTTATCGGCCCCACTTATATGGAACTCTCTCCCTCCCGATGTGCGATCCATGGATGATTTAATGGGAGTTCAGAAAACAACTGACATTTGTACTCTTCACTGAGTACTATGGCACAGACATCTAAACAGTTATCTATATTATAGCCTGCATGTAACGTGTTTTACTGTAACAGTTCCTTGATGTTGTGTATCCCAATTTTACCTTCACTCTTAAGTATAGTCAGTGTATGCCCCCCTGTCTCTGTTCTCCCCTCTTGTGTCTTGGTAACCGCTGTGATTTAAGGAAAAGGCGGTATAGAAAACATGTAAATTAACTAAATAACTAAATAACTACACATTTGTTACATGGCCTACATTATCTGGACCAGGGACCCTCCTCTGTGTTACAGTGAGGGTGCACATGTATCACTCAGGAGTAACATATGTGCAGCAGAGGTGCACATGTACAGGTAAGGTGTGTCATCCCTGTGCCTACCAGACATCCCATTGCTTCATTAAACAAACACATGTTCCCTGTCAGAGAATGTGTTTTTCCCTCCACATGTGTCATCAATTGTGATGTCATATCTCGACCTTCCTGTGTTCATCTCCGTTGGTGTCCAGCTGATGTAGTTGTGGCTCGTGCATGCGCAAGCTCCCCTACACGATGGTTATGTGAGAGCTGTCATTGGCCAATCCTGTTGCCACAGCTGTAGTATATGGGTGTTTCACCACAGCCTGTAAATCGTTGTGAGTGCATACCACATATACGTCGTGTGATGTGCCCTGTGGGTTTGTCTGACTGCCATATACTAGTGTGGACATTATGTATATTGGCCCTCTCAATCTCTGTTTTTGAGTATTAACTATCACATCACCAATCGTGTGGCATGTACATTATATGTTTGTGTATGGCGTTGGAGTAGTGGAGATTGTATGGAATATAACACGCTGTATCCCATGCACAGGCAGTCGACGTGTTTCTGGAGCGGATACACCTTGCAGTGGAGCAAAACACAAGGCAGGTGTGTGGTGAGATCCATCAATTACATGAGGCGGTCCAAAACATGCCCGTCACCCGGATATGTGAGGCCCTTGAGGGCATGCTGGATGTTAGCGCCGACTTGCTCCTGCACCACCACCAGCACGGGTTCGAGAAGAGGGTCGTGGCCGGGGGAGGGGGGAGGGGGCCCGACGTGTCAGGCGTGGGCGACCACGTCGGCAAATAATGAAACATGATATATGCAATAACATGGTATAATCCTAGTTTTTGTTGATCTTACAATGCTCAGTTAGAGCAATTATGTATCCAGTTCAACATGTTTTTGAGGTGTTTGTTATGTGTGTCATGTCAATAGCTTACATATGCAGATCATATGTTGTGTGGGTGTCAGGTAACACTTACATTTGTAACGCACACACATTAGAATATCCATGTGTATATGGAAAGCTAATTATGAGACTTACTCTGTGACAATAAACATCTGTATTACTATAAATACAGTGTGTTTGTCCAATGAGTGTACATTTTGTCCCATGTGTATCAGGGAGGCGGGGGGTGTTTGTGAAAACCCTAAATGAGCTGCGCCCACGTCATCTAGTGATGGGTACAGTAGATGACCCACACACAGGTTCCCTGCTGAAAATACCTCAACAGAGTCAGCTACGATTGTCATGCTGCACAGACATGTGATGTGTCACGTGCCACCTTGTTTCCCAACATCCTTGGGGATGCAGCGGCACAGTGTGCACAGACATCCATGTGGTCACAGGGGGACTATGTTCCCAATGGCGTGTTTACGTCACATACTCATCGCCGTGAGAAACCCTCATAGAACACTCATTGGTGGCATATATGTGGCTTTTTCCCTTGACCAAATCAATAATCTCCTGCCTCCCAACACACCATAGGTACGTCTGTGACAGAGGCAGATATGGGTGGTCTGCCTATGTTTGGGACTCAGATATGTGAAGACCTTTGTTCCACATAGGACCATTCCTGTGCCATGTACATCAGTGAGACAGCTGCTACGTTGCACTGGTTACTGTAGACCCCTAATTATGAACATCTACACCTTATTTGGGGGGGGCTGTTGGTTTCACACACATGTTTGCACCACAGAAACATATGTGCACCCACACCTATCACATGCTGACATCCGCACACTTTGCCTATGTCAGACACGTGAGCATTACAGGTTTTTTTCAAAAATATATTTTATGATGGAAAAACAGAACTGGGATAAACTTTACAGACGTGGGAAGGGGGAAAATACCATCACCCTCCCCCCCTCCCCAAACATCCTCCCCTCCCCGCAAACGCCCACACGCAAATATAAAACACACACACACATAAAACAGACACACAGGTGACACCCACCCTCCCCCAGCATGCCCACTGATGGAAGACAGGGCAGCACAGGGCACATGTGGTGACGTCACTAGCACAATCACTGACGCCAGTGACGCCATTGAGGGGGTGCTTGCTGACATGGCAGACGTACCACCTCGGCAACCACCCTCTCAATCACTCCCGCCAGCCACTGCTGAGAGTGACACATCTCATGTATGCGTTGCTCCATCCCATCCAAGGCCACAGACAGGTGGTCCACGCATTATGCCACCACACACACACATTGTCAATGCTGTCTGTGTGGTGGCATCTGCATAGTCCTGTCTGTGGCCCTGGCTGGGGGAGGCAACTGCTGGGGCGGGGGGGAGGCCACAGTGCCCTGTGATGCCCTGTCTTCAACATCACTTTCCCAAACCCCTTCTGGGAACTCCTCCACCCCTGATCCCTCCCAAACATCCCAACACCTCAACATCACCTGCAGCCACCCTCAACCCTGCCTCCCCCACAGACACCCCTTCAGAATGTCCTTCTTGGCCCTCCTGTGTCCTTTCTTCAGGTGATCCAGGTGTTTGCGCCTCCACCGCCTCCACCTCATCATCCTCGTCCACCTCCTCCTCCTCCTCCTCCTCTGTGGTGTCCAGGACCACCACCTCTGCATAATGTGTTGTTGGTGTCCTTCGGAAGAGGTGTGCAGAGGTGGTGGCCTCATCCTCGGTGCCATCACCATCTGTGGAACATGACAGCCATCAGCACGTTTCTCTGTCAGAAATATAGCACATCTACATAGGCAGGTAACACAAAGGCATCTCTGATAATGGGACATAAGTTACAAATACGTGACATTCTCATTATTATACATCATCACCCTTTTGTGAGTTCTCACCCTGGAGGCGCTGAAGGTATGCAGCATGGTGGAGGCGCAGCTCCCTGCCCTTCTTCCGGAGATCCTCGATCTGTGGATATGCAAAGGAAAGGTGAGGGCATTAGTGACTGGTCACCTTCTGCTGGTTTGCCCACACACACACACACACACACTCATCTATGTGCACAGGGTCTTGCTGCTTCAGCGTAAGTTCTGTGTGTGTGTGTTTCATGTACTGCATAGTTTGTAACCTGTCAGCATGCATTTCCATTGGCAACACGCATATGACATGCCATGGTTTCTCATCTGCTGACAAGGGAGCCTTTGTGTCACAGCTGACCCACATCCCTTGTGACGGTGTGTGTCAGCATCCCACATTGTGAATGCAACTGCCCCTCCCCTGTCCAACATGTCTCTCTCATGTGAGGTATACAGCGTACACAGGGATCAACATTGAGAAAAACGTGTGAGAGTGACACGGACATGGAGTGGGGCCCCCCCCCCCCCGGGGATTGGGGGGGCTGTTATGTCCTCATGCTGCTGTTACGCCAGGTAAACTCTGACAGGGGTTTGGCTATGCTGTCACCAGATACACACATAACATGGTCTATCACCTGGCTGCAAAGTATATGTACATGCTAGTTTGTTTTCACAGGTGTGCTGATGGACTGTGGCTGCCTTCTTATTCCCCACCTCTTTCTATTAGCATCCTGTGTGAGTGTCAGATAAAAGTGGGTGACATCATTTGGGTGTGGCCCAGGGCAGTCAGCCCAACCGGGCCATGCCTGGAAGGGCCTTCAGGGAAGCTTACATGGTTCGTGGGGGGTGGCCAGCAAGGCGTCTTAAGTATTCATATTTCATTATGGCCTATTGGCAAACGGGGGGAAACCTACAAAGTGAAATACTCCTGTTATCTCATGGCTCACGTGTGTGTGGGGGGTTATGGAACCTCCATTTGTGTACATTGTGACATATAGGTCAGATGACACACAAAATAACATACACTGCCACACGTGTTTCACTACAATAACTAGTGTCATGCAATGACAGACACAGTGACCTGCTTGATGTTTGGCAATCCATGACCTAGGAAGAGCCATATTGCACGGCCAACATCACAACACACATACACATTAGTTTGCTTATGATGTCATTGAAAATGGACACTGGGGTGTGTTCTCATGCATCCTGGGGTTTCATCAATATAGATACACATGGAAGGCCTACCTCCTTTTGTTCACAGAACATTCGGGGGTCACAGTACCACCTGCATTAGTTGCTTTGTCTGTGCACATGTGTGCAGTGACACCTGTGGCCAGTGTACATGGCTCCCTCAGCACATCCTGTACATACCCTATCGCACCCTTGCATGACCTTGTAGCAACATTGCACAGTTTGTTGCCAATGATGTTGTCCATGCTAGTCACAGTTACACTGCATGTGCTGTGTTACACACATCTATGTTGAGATTCTCTTTAGACATCCTGGTACTCAACCCCACTGGCAAACTGATATGCAACCAATCATTGGCGGAGTGTGGTGAGAGGAGCCATTGTGTGGGTGGCCCTATTGACTGTGACAGGGACACTAACATAAACATTCACCTTTGACAGGGCAAACATATCAATGCTTGCACCACTGGCTGCATTGTGGTAGGTGTGTCATATGGGCAAGCTGCTGGCTATGTGCAACATACGTTGCACACAGTTGATGTCAGCGTAATGTAGGGGTAGGGGTGGGTATTGTTCCTGTATGGCCTAGGTTATGTTGTTATGTTCATATTCACTGGTTCAGCTGGGCTGACAGAAGGTGTTTTGTGGAAGCAATATCGACAGGGGCCAAACCAACAAAACGGCTCTTTTGACCAGTGCTCATGTGTGGAGTTTATGTATGTGTTATCCAGCAACATCAGTTGCTTGTGTCACTGAAACACAATCAGTGATGTACATGTGTCTGTTGTTTTTGGATTTATCTTAGGTGTTAAGGTTTTGAACCACAATCTGCATGGTGGTATGGGGACATGTCTCTGCTACAGGTTTCTGATAACACATATAATGGCTAAGGGGGATGGGGTGCTGTTACACACATTAACCTCTGCAGCTAGCATATCATCTGGAGACATCACAGACATGTGTGATGAGATATTCACTTCACAAACTATGGTATAGGTCCAACCTACCTGCCATGAACATACACATTATCTTACTGACATACCCACCATAGCTATTGCTGATCTGTCCCCCTGTGGGCTGGTTGTCCTACCACAATTCATCAGCTGCACACACATTAGCAAAAGGGTGACTAACACGACGCATTGCGCAGCTCACAGGAATCCTGGGGATAGGGAGAATGCATATAACCTGTTAGGCACACACAAGCATATCCCCATGGTGCCAGATTAGACACTGGGATGGTCTTCCTGGCCTCCAGGGGATAGGGAGCATAGAGCAAAACTGTTAGAGCACACACAACCATATCTCCATGGTGCCAGAAGAGCCACTGTAGTGGCATACCTGGCCTCCAGGGCATAGGGAGCATACAGCAAAACTGTTAGTGCACACACAACCATATCTCCATGGTGCCAGATGAGCCACTGTAGTGGCATACCTGGCCTCCAGGGGATAGGGAGCATAGAGCTAACTGTTAGAGCACACACAACCATATCTCCATGGTGCCAGATGAGCCACTGTAGTGGCATACCTGGCCTCCAGGGCATAGGGAGCATAGAGCAAAAACTGTTAGTGCACACACAACCATATCTCCATGGTGCCAGATGAGCCACTGTCGTGGCATACCTGGCCTCCAGGGGATAGGGAGCATAGAGCAAAACTGTTAGAGCACACACAACCATATCTCCATGGTGCCAGATGAGCCACTGTAGTGGCATACCTGGCCTCCAGGGCATAGGGAGCATAGAGCAAAACTGTTAGTGCACACACAACCATATCTCCATGGTGCCAGATGAGCCACTGTAGTGGCATACCTGGCCTCCAGGGGATAGGGAGCATAGAGCAAAACTGTTAGAGCACACACAACCATATCTCCATGGTGCCAGATGAGCCACTGTAGTGGCATACCTGGCCTCCAGGGCATAGGGAGCATAGAGCAAAACTGTTAGTGCACACACAACCATATCTCCATGGTGCCAGATGAGCCACTGTAGTGGCATACCTGGCCTCCAGGGCATAGGGAGCATTCAGCAAAACTGTTAGAGCACACACAACCATATCTCCATGGTGCCAGATGAGCCACTGTAGTGGCATACCTGGCCTCCAGGGGATAGGGAGCATAGAGCAAAACTGTTAGTGATCTACCACACTATCTCCATGGTGCCAGATGAGCCACTGTAGTGGCATACCTGGCCTCCAGGGCATAGGGAGCATAGAGCAAAACTGTTAGTGCACACACAACCATATCTCCATGGTGCCAGATGAGCCACTGTAGTGGCAAACCTGGCCTCCAGGGGATAGGGAGCATAGAGCAAAAACTGTTAGAGCAACACACAACCCTATCTCCCACGTGCCAGATGAGCCACTGTAGTGGCATACCTGGCCTCCAGGGCATAGGGAGCATAGAGCAAAACTGTTAGTGCACACACAACCATATCTCCATGGTGCCAGATGAGCCACTGTAGTGGCATACCTGGCCTCCAGGGCATAGGGAGCATTCAGCAAAACTGTTAGAGCACACACAACCATATCTCCATGGTGCCAGATGAGCCCTTGCGATTGTCCACATGGAATCCAGGGGATAGGGTGTATGTGTTAACCTGCCCATGCACAGACAAGCATTTTCCATGGGTTTTCTTAGAGCCTACTGGGATGAGCTCTATGGACCTCTGCAGTTAGGGGAAGTGTTTGGGGCTCTGACAGCACACAGACCAATATCACAGGGCTGACAGCAAACACACTGTGATGGGCTCTCTGTCCTCCTTGTGATAGGGTGGATGCCTGAAAATTGTATGGGCACGCACAAGCATTTCTCCAGGGTGATTGCTAGCCCACTGTGATGGGCGCTGTGGACCCATGCAGAATAGGCTTGTGTGTATTGAACAACATGGCCAACACTGCCCATCTCATCTGGGTGTGACATACCATCAATGCTACGTTTCACTTATCCTTGTGCTTGTCCCAGGGTGCTTTGTTACAGGTACTGATCCCACCATATCCATATGTTGTGTTGTTTTCTATTTACATCTGCTGATCTAGGGTCTAGCATAATTACAGTATGTTGTGGCACAGCCATGGCAGCAGCTGACATGCCACAAGGGTAGCATGGACACCTCTATGACCATGTCCATCACCACCTGGGTGCAGGTCACCACACTCACAAATGACACAGATACATTTTGCTATGTCTTCTCATCTTGTGCACATTACTGACTCACAGTACCTCATAACAACAGCATGGACATTTGCAATTAGCACAGGCTACAGATCTCATTTTGAGGTACAGGCACCATACACCTACCTCACGTGGTAGTCTGCTTCACTATTGAACCGTCTTTGTAGACGTTGCCACGCCCTTAGGACCTTGGAGCTGTCCCTGTGCCGGTGGCCCCTGGGAAGAGCTTGTGCTGGCGTGGTGCGATCAGCCGGGACAGGTGCCTGAGCTCTCGGAGGTTGAAGGAGGGCTTCCTTACTCTGGGCGCCATTTTCAGATATTATCACCTGATTGGACGCAGCGTGCATCACGCACATGCGTAGGGCACCTGACCGCGCAAATTTACGTGCACCTGCGCCACGCATATGGCGCAGTTCAGACACGTATGGCGTCCATGTGCGCACCGAACGCAGTACGTGCATGTGGCCTACGCAGCTGGCGCATGTTTGCAATATTTCACGTGCAACTGCGTCACGCAAATGCGCACAGAAAAGTTTATCGCTAGAACCTGCGCGACACACATTACATATACACTGTTGAGTGTCATTTATCTTATGGAACTGAACACCATTTTCGAATGTTGATGTGTATACACATTTGGGTCTTGAACCTATCAACACATACACAATGGTTCTTTGGCTTCTGTATGATGTGATGTGCTATAGCTTTCACATTGCAATGACTGCCAATAATAAGGGCGATGTTAATTAAAGAAGGTTGCTGTGTGGGTACCCGTTAGTGTACTGGTGCCATATACGGAGTGGCCGTTTCAGGGCGGACATAGACAGACACCAGAGCAAACCTGTGCGTGTCGCAGTAATGTGCGGGGCCCACATTGGCGCGTGGGAAGGCTACGTGGGCCGCTGCCTGCATAAACATACAGCAGAGCCGTAGTACAATGGTGAAGACACTGACCCATGGTGCAGGGGCCATGGGTTCAACACCCCATTGTGCTCAATGGAAGAGGCCAGCTGCGGCATCAAATGTAGTGGGAAAAAGTGTTGTGGGAGGTATAGTAATTTTGGGCGGCAGAGAGCGGCGCACGGTTTATTTTTAACGGCATGAGTCGGCGCACCGTTCATTGGGGGCGGCAGGGGGCGGCGCACTGTTAGGTTTGGGGGGGCAGAGGGCGGCGCGCTGATGTATGAGGGGGCAGTCCGATAGTGGGCGGCATAGGTGGCGCACTGATGTGCACAGCAAACAGTAACAGAGCCTTAGCACAATGGTTGGGATACTGACCAATGGTGCAGAGGTCAGGGGTTTCAACCCCTCACAGTGCCCAGTGAGCAAGGTTGGCTGGGGCAGTAAGTATTATGGTGAGGTGTGCTGTAGGAGGCCTTATAGTTTATTTTTATTACCCACTACCAGTATACCCGCTCTAACAGCGTGTTAATATATGGAGGCCCGTAAGGCACATGTTACAGTGCACAGTCCGCAAAGGCACCCTAAGCAAGTCCCCTATAGGGCACCATGTATGCTGCGCCACAGGATAATGTATAGTGCACGCAATATGGATGGCAACAAAAAGGTGGCCTATAGGGCGCCCTATAATGCACCCTCAGAGGCACCCTTATGGGTACAGTATGGCAAGGGTGTGTTTGATGCCATAAACATATGTCCAGTAAAAAGTACAATGTTCTGGACAACCCTATCACAGAACCCCTCTGTGGACTTGAACCCATGACCTCCTGCTATAAAGGCAGTGACGGAACCATTGGGCTACGGCACTATAGCTCTGAGTAAGCGCCTGTGTGGCTGCAGAGAGCCTGCATGTCACCCCACAGACAGTCTGCTGCTGTAGACAGGACGGGGTAGGCCACCCGTACCCATGATGCAATGCACATGCAAATCAGCTGCCCACAGATGCACACAAGATGGGGACTGCACCCCAAAAGCTACACGGCATGGTAGGGGGAACTGTCCGTGTCCACCCACACAGAACCTCGGCCTGGTGGGGGCCTGAGCGTGAGGACTGCCGGCGAGGGGTAGCTACACACCGTCACATTGTGCAGGTAATGTGCTCACCCTGAGGGTGGGTGGTGGTGCCCAGGACCAGGTCCACATCAACGGCCATGGCTGAATGAGGCCATGCCAGAGCTCAACATCAGTATTAACCTGTGTGATAAGAAGGTGTTGCAAACTCATCATGGATACCCCTTCTGTCTTAGTTGGTGGTTCTCCCCGCCCCCCCCCCCCCCCCCCCATGACAAACAGGGTCTCCCATCAACAGATCCCCATCCTTTCCCCCCCCCCCCTTGCACTAATGGCAGTAGAGTGGGCCATCAACCCCTGTCCTGCTGGGGGACAGACACCCTACAGGGGCAGTCCAAGCAGCTCCACACACATCCAAAACACACTATCAGACAGACAGTAGGCCTGGATATTCAGGGGTGCACCCCAGCACTATCTGATATTCTCCTGCAGCAGGCCATCAGCTGCTGCACCCTGCAAGGAGCTCCATCAGGACACATACCAGCTGTGCAGAGTCTGCTGGATAGTCCTGATAGGATTGCATGCACCCCAAACTGGGGTGGCAGCACACACAGGGAGATCAGTCCATGAAGAGGCCCCAACAGGACACCCATATATATCACAGGAGAGAAATGCTATACAGCACTATGGGGGTGCCTAGCCATGCTGTCATCACTGCACGCTCAGGGTGAGAGTGATCCACCAGCAGCAGATACAGAGGTCAGCCTGTCTGTGTAGGTGGTGGCTGGGCATTACAATGTCCCAGCCAGTGCCCCATGCCCTGTGCAGATGCATCCTGGCCAGCACACCCTGTCTGAGCTATACCCATGGTACCTTGCTGCTCATTATGCACATTGTCAGGCCAATACTGGCAACAGTGCTGGCAGTGTGGCCTGTGGAGGGTGTTTGTAGCCAACACACACTGTATAGACAGACACCCCCCCCCCTCACCTATGCCAGCATTGTGCTACTATTGGGGGAGTCATTCGACGTGCCCACCACACCAGTCCTGGGAAGGGTACAGGCATGGATATGGTACACAGTACTGCTGCATGTCACTTCCCAGGGTGGTAAATACTGTCAGGGGCCAGACCTGGGGCACGCACCACAGACAGCCGACAGCTTGTTCTGCTGCAGCACAAGGAGCAAACAGTGCTGAGCGTAGGACTGTCTACCTGCCAGTACCCACATCAAACGTTTGTGGTCTGTGTACCGTGTACCCAGGTATAGGGTGGCATTGCTAGGGTACGCAGGAGCTAGATCTGGGAGATGCCCCCCCAGGGGGCTTTTCCAATGTGGCCTGTGGGTGTGGGTGCGTCTGGACCTTTGCCTCTTGCTTTACGGCAGAGTGTCCCTACTCCAGTCCTGGTGTTCCAGACACTGTTCGGGCCTTCATGCTGTCCCCTATGAATATGCATGGGCTACAGTTGCATAGCATGGGGGTGGTGCAGACATCTGCAGCACAGGCATCTGTCTTAGGGGAAGCATGGAACCTGAATGGTGTTTGGCCCTCCAGGACTGCATTTGGGAGACTCTGCTGGAGATAATGTGCCTGTTTATGGTGTCTGTGTTTGGTGTGGTAAAAGATAGGCGTATTGACCATGCCTATGTTCTCAGCAATAAAGGTTTGTCCTTACTACCACGGTGTAGCTGTGGGGTGAATATGTGGACAGGATTGGCGGTAGCTGCAGCTGGGCTCTGAACCTGTGACCCTCTGTTCTTGCACACACTGTCTGTGTGCACTGCACCACCGTGTAGCCACTGATTGGCTGCAATCCCTGGGTGGTCCATGACTGTACATCCGACAGGGCCTGTCTGTTGCAGTGGACGGTGCCAGCCTGCACATGGCCTGGCCACTGTCCTCTGTGGCTAGCAGCCACTGCCCCCTCCACCATCTGAACCCTTCCGCCAACATGCTGGCATGTCCTTATCCTTGCAAAGGGATATGACCTGATTGCGTAGTGGAACCCCAGGACTGTATTTGGCTCACATGGTATAGCGGTCTAGCTGTTGTTCTTTAGCAAGGTTTTTGTGGAACGTGGGCCACCCATTACGTGATCATGACCAGGACACAATTGGCCCTTGGCACGTGGGGTGAGGGCATGTACAGGCACATCTGTCGTACATAACCTCTACCTACTTAACCTCTACCTACGTGTCCTTGGCCCCTACAGTTGTGGCACTACAGGACTGCATTTGGGGGACGCGGCTGTTGGTGATGCACATTGTGCTGGTGTGTGTGTGGTGTAGGGTAAAATATGGGTGTTTGCAACATGCTTTTGTTCTGTGCAATAAAGGGGTGTCTCTGTTATCTGTGTTTAGTGGTGGGTTAAATATTGGGATTGTGCTGGCATGTGCCACAGCTGGGATTTGAACGTGTGACCCTCTGGTCCTAGAGGTACCGGCTCTGTCCACTGCACCACACTGTGGCCACAGAGACAGTGCAGTCCCTGGAGATAGTAGACCTGGCAGGGTGGGGTTCCAAAACCTGCTCTGCACATTATTACTGTGAGCTCCTTCACCCTGTCTGGTGACAAACGTGCAAATATAACACGGGTATGACGTCCGAACAGAGGGGGATAGCATATTCCCATGCTGGGCAACAGTGCTATTGATGGACAACCATAAGTAACACTCCCAGGAGGGGTCCAATACACGGAGACGTTTTTGGAGGTGTCTCCGCTCCGTGCCCCTTTCCAAACAACTGTTTATTTTATTTTTAGGAGCTCTGCTGGGTGTGTTTTTAACTTTTGCGCATTACTATACCTGTTCCCCCAGCTGATTTACTATTTTAATGCTTTTGTTGTGGTAATTTCCTCTTTTTCATTGCAGTTTTGTGCTGTGCACATGTATCACACTGCTGACGTTTTGCATGTTTCCCCGGTTTTGCTGTACATTGCTGACGGAAATGGTTTCTCTTCCCTTTATATGCCCTCTACCGCGAGTGTTTCACTCGCGCTATTTTTTACATGTAAATTCGGGCCCGATACTGTGCGGGGAGCCTCTCCCCTCCCACTCTCCACCCATTGACCCCGTCCCTCCGCCCCTCCGGAGCCTTCCTCCGCCCTCCTTTAGCCGTTCCACGCCTCTATCGGACATTTGCGGGCCCGCACTTGTACGGGGCCCGTTACTGAACCGCGTACCTGTGCGGGGGTGACACGCACGTGTGCGGGGCGTTTAAACGTGTTTCTGCGCGTTTCAATGCCGCGTTACCGTGCGCTATTTTGCGCCACGCAGATTTGCGGACTTTAGTAAACATGCCCCTATGTGCGCTATCATGCTTAGAATTTTTAACTTTTTTGAATGGCCTTATGTAAAATCTTATCACTCAACGTCAAAGGCATTAATAGTCCAATCAAAAGAAAGAAAATCCTTAGCTATCTTAGCCATGAGCATGCTGATTTAGTGTTTCTTCAGGAAACGCACCTAAACTCTGCTGAAACACTGAAACTCAATGCTAAGCCTTACATGGTGGCTGCCTATTCTCCCGCCGTTTCTAAACGGTGCGGGGTAGCCATTCTGGTTAAGAAATCTTTGCAAGCTACTGTAATTGATACTAGCGCTGACAAGGAGGGTAGATGGGCCCGTGTACATCTTAAGGTGGGTGATAGTGAATTCACGTGTATTTGCATTTATGCCCCGAATGTAGACAACCCTGCTTACTATGCAAGTATTGCGCAGTTGGCACAGGCCTCTGCCAATGCTCCATTAATACTTGGTGGTGATTTTAATCAAGTGTTAGACCCTTTGATAGATAGACAGCCGCCTAGAACTAGTAGTCCACCCAAGAGTCTTGCTACCCTTACAGCTCTGATGCAAGATCTTGCGCTAGTAGATATATGGAGGCTGATTCACCCCTCCGACTTAGAGTTTACTTTCTTTTCTGCCCCCCATCACTCCCAATCTAGAATAGATTTCTTTCTTATTTCCAAAGCACTGATTTCTCAAGTGGACACAGCTAGGACTCATCCTCTCCATATTTCAGATCATGCTGCCATATCTTTATCATTACATGTCACTGCGCGGGACGATTCTCCCCGGGCTTGGTTTTTTGATAGATCCCTACTGGGTCAAAAAGATTTTCAGGTTGATATAAAGGCCGCTATCCAAGATTATTTTCATTTTAATTCACCCCATGACACAGCGAGCTGGGCTTGGTGGGAGGGCTTTAAAGCATCTATCCGCGCAACTATAACTAGCTATCAAATTCGGCAGGGGAAACAAAGAAAGCAGCACTTACTGATCCTAGAGCAGCAGATACAAGCTGGGGAGCGCCTCCTCACGTCCCGTACTGACCCATGTATTTTACTCCGTTTACAACGCTTGCGTTTTCAATACAATCAGCTTTTGTACACTGCTGCTGTTAAAAATATTGAATCACAACAAGGGCTATACTATCGGGAAAATAACCGTGCTGGCAAATTATTAGCAAATGCCCTAAAAGGTCAAAAAGAAGCCAAGCGTGTTACCGCCCTCCGTCATCCGTCGGGGGGGGGCCTGGTCACTAAAGATACAGAAATCTTAGAACTCTTTCGTGATTTTTATACTCGGCTTTATCAATCTGAATGTGATTTTGAGACAGAAGTATTTGAACGCTTACTTTCAGGGGTACAAAGACCGACCCTATCTGACGAAGATAGAGTGGCCATGGATACACCATTTACTGTATCAGAAATTCATTCTGCTATTAAGAAATGTGCCTCAGGTCGAGCCGCAGGCCCAGACGGTCTCCCTGCTGAATTCTACAAAACCTTTCACGCTGACTTAGCTCCAGTTTTGAAACTTTATTTTTCTGCTCTTGCCGAGGAGGGTTCTCCTTCTGGGTCTTTTTCAATGGCAAATGTAGTAGTCTTTGAGAAAGAGGGGAGAGACCCGCAACTAACAGCTAATTATCGTCCAATTTCCCTCCTAAACGCGGACTATAAAATATTTGCCACCATTCTCTCCACCCGGCTCTCTGATAGGATGTCTACTTTAATACACCCAGATCAATGCGGTTTCATTCCTGGTAGATCAACTGCTGACAATGCTCGGACTTTATGCCATGTACTGACTACCGCAGTTAATCTTGATCACCCATTTGTTGGCCTCTCACTTGATGCTGAAAAGGCCTTTGATCGTTTAGAGTGGCCCTTCCTGTTTGCAGTCCTTCGCTGGTACGGATTCGGGGAAGGTTTTCTCCGCTGTCTCCGCACCATGTACGCACAGCCTACAGCCAGTATATGTGCCAATGCTTTAAAGTCTCAGCCCTTTCCCCTTCAACGCGGTACTCGCCAGGGATGCCCACTGTCTCCACTTCTTTTCGATCTTGCACTCGAGCCCTTGGCTTTACTAATCCGGCAATCGGAGGAGATTCATGGAATCCCCTTCTCCCATAGGGAAATCAAAATTTCAGCGTATGCTGATGATCTTATGCTTTTTGTCTCTATAGACTCAGTACCGGCTGTCCTGGAGCAAATTGGTAAATACTCACAACTGTCCGGTTATAAGATAAATTGGACCAAGTCGGTAGCTTTTCCATTAAATCCTTTGCTTCATCAGGCAGATATGCAGCCCTTCCCCTTCTTATGGCAATCTCGCATGGTCAAATACCTCGGGGTTCACTATTGTTCTCCTTTGGAAGACACTATCTCCTTCAATGCCAAAGACTTAACCTCTAAGGTCCGGGCGCTTACTCACCGTTGGACTCCTTTAACACTTACCTGGTGGGGTCGCTTAGACACCATAAAAATGATGATTGTTCCGAAAGTGAATTATATTTTAGAAATGTTGCCCTGTCTCTTACCTCGACGTACATATAAAGATATAGAGGGCCTTCTGACTAGATACTTATGGCAAAACAAGACACCTAGGATAGCGAAACATAAGCTGCAAGCAGCTAAGGAAAATGGGGGTGTCAGATTCCCTGATGTACCATCAATCTTTTCTTCTCAAACAAGGCACTCGTTGGCTGGAAGATCCAGCACCGAGTAGACCTGTGTGGCTAGATATAGAAGAGGACCTTTGCAAACCGATTCCTCTTACTTTTCTCCCTGGTATGACTCTCCACCAGACTCCCACTATCCACCAATGCTTTTAGACACTTTAGGTGCCTTTAATACTCTTATGCAATCTTTAGACTCCCGACTCTGTCCGTTAGACAGGCTCCCGCTTTGGTACAATACTCGATTTCGAATACAAAATAAGCCGATGGCGTGGAGCCCCTGGTACACCAGGGGCATTTGCATTCCTAACCAGTTGTTCCATGAAGGTCGCTGGAAAACTTTTAGTGAATTGCAAATTGAATTTGGTCTCCCAGCGAAACACTACTTTCAGTTGGTGCAACTTCAGCACTGCCTTCGGGGTGCTAAGGTGCTCCCGCCATCGGCATCCCCTACACAAGGTTGGTTGGAGACTATCCGATCTATCGGTGGTTCACCGGGTGTCGCATCCAATTTTTACAAAACCTTATGTAATGCTATAACTAGAGATACCTCTATAGCGCAGAAAGCATGGGAGAGAGAATTACATGTGACCTTGACCCCGGAGCAATGGAGCCTTGTCTGGAGTAAAGTGACACGGGTTTCCCGATCCGCCTCACTCACTCAGACACTCTTCTTTCTTGCCCACCGGTGTTTTTACACGCCTGATAGATTAGCCAAATGGAACACTACTCAGGGCAATAGTTGTTGGACATGCCATGCGGCCATTGGTTCACTACCTCATGTTATGTATGAATGTCCCGCACTACAGTATTATTGGCGTCGGGTCTGGGGTCGTATTCAGTCTATTTTGCACTTTCAAGAGCCCCTTTCTTGGAGGATAGTGGGACTTCGCTCAGCAGCGGGGATCCCCTCTCTTCCAAAACGGCTTACTTCCTTTTGGACTTTATGCTTGGCATTGCTATTTCCCTAATTACGAAATACTGGAAAAATAGCTCCCATCTGAGCCCCAATGAATGGTGGAATCATGTCTGTCTCTACAGTAAATATGAACAAATACCTCGTATGTTTGCTTCCCCCATTCAGACTCCTCATCATCGGTCTAAATGGAAGATGCTCAATGACTATGTACATTCTGCTAAATGTTCTCACCTGACTGTCTAAACTTGTATATATTTCTGTCCCATGATCATTCTGTATCGTAGATGCTCTTTTGATCGTTTTGATGTATAATCACTGTTGTTTGGAAGCGCTCACATGCTGACATCATCGGCTAGAGAAGAAGCATGGGGGTGGGGGGTAATTGGGTTTACTTTTCCTTATTGTATACTTGTTTTGTCTCCTTTGGTGTGTTGTTTCTTTTGTTTGTTGCAAAATGAAAATAAAAGTTAAAAAAAAAAAAAAAAAATCTTTAGGTTCTGTGATTAGAACTTCAGTTCCAGGCCCCATATTTCTTAACCATGGGTGATAATATCCTAAATAGGGATACACATAATTGTCAACATACCCAGATGACAAACCATCTTTGCTATTCTGTAATCTATACTTCCCATATGCTGGGAACCCATCCTGATCATAATATTGTAATTCATACTGATCAAGACGAGTCTTGGGGTCAAGAATGACATTGACTACCTTTAAATTTGAAAGGGCTTGTACAGAACTTGCTGTAGTAGATTCTAACACTAAATGGATATGGTTGTTAGTCATGACAGTCTGACATTTAGACAAAGGAGTTTCACCCACAGGATATGCTCCTTTTCTCTGGAAACAAATAGGAGGGTCAGCCATTGGCTGAGGGCTGATAATTCTTGGAGCAGGGGTTACTCCCTCTGGCCATGTGATAGTAAAATTAAACAGTGTTTTATTTACAGACAATTCCTTCAGCTCTTGCAAAGAAATAGGTCGAGGTCGTGGCAAAAATCCAAACTGTGTAGCTGCTGGATGAGGCAAGCACACTGCACAGCTGGAAATATTAAAACGCTGGATTAAGGAATAGATGTGAGAATGAAACACATTATAGAAGGTACCATATTTTGCCCAAGGAGCATGTGGATCATACTCAGGAACTGTATGATCAGGAACTGTATGAGCCGGAATCGCAGGAGGGGGAGTAGTAACTAGCCCCAATTCCCGGAGCATCTTCTCTACTATTGCCTATTGTTCAGGGGGCATTGTTGGCTTTTCCAATAACTTTCTCATTAACTCATCTATGCTTCCGATACTGCCAAAAGAGCTGATAGACACCAAATCCAGAAAAACAAAAACAATGCCAATGCTACTGCGAATATGCATATTAACCAGTTATCAATAACCAATTCTGGATTAGGTTGTGATTGTCCAACAACTTCACAGTCACTCTCTTGGTCAAGTGGAGATGAACTTGGAGGAAATGAGTCCAGTTCAATTTCAATTAATTCTTCAGCAGTTGGCCTAGGAGGAAGTTGTCTTATCCAGGGGACGGAGCTTTCTTGCACTGGTCCAGATGTATCCACGCTTTTCGCCCCTTCACCTTCAATGCCGAATATCCCACCAGCAACACTTGGAACGGTCCCAGAAACTTCGCTGCTAGAGCCGACTTTGGTGTTGGATCCTTGATGAGTACCCAGTCTCCTGGGTCCACGTCTGGGGTTGATTGTGACTGAGCTCCCTGCTTTGTAAGCTGCAAAAAGGAAGGAGATACCAGCGTTTGGTAGAGATATTTACAATACAATAATAAGTCGCTGCGCAGTAATTGGGGATCCGGTAATTGATCTGGTGGAATTATCACATGTGCTGGAGTGGTGGCTGGACGTCCTGTCACAATTTCATAAGGGGTAAGCCCTTGTCAAGTTCTCTGAGGAGAATTACGGACTGAGAACAAAGCAAACGGCAAAGCTTCCACCCAATCCTGACTCCAATCATGAGTCAGAGACCGGAGAAGCGCCTTCAGCGTCCGATTCATCCGTTCCACTTGGCCAGAGCTTTGTGGATGATACGGAGGATGAAGTTGCTGGTGAAGGCCGACATTTGCAGTTACGCCTTTCCAGACTTCTGCCGTAAATGCTGGACCTTGATCAGAAGACAAAACCAAAGGTACACCCCACAAGGGAATAAACTGAGTAAGCAAGCATTTCAAAACAGTAGCAGCAGACAAAGAGTTTGTTGGATAGGCCTCAGGCCATCCAGAATATAAGCAAGTAAAAACCAAAAGATGTTTCCTTCCCCCCTTGGCACAAGGCAGATCAGTAAAGTCCATTTGCAAGAAGAGGAAGGGTCCTCGAGGCCTAGGCAAGGACGGAGAAGGTGATGCGCGCAAAGTGCTCCCAGATCTTCCTGCTTGCAAACATGGGAGACAAGAAACACACACAGCATGAGCAGCAGAAGCAAATGTAGGATTATGCCACAACTGAGCAAAAGCTTTTGTCATAGCTAAAACACTTAAATGCAACTTATGATGCAAGAACAAGGCAACAGGGTATAACAATGATTTAGGACAGATAATCAAATTGTCCCTTAACCAAAGACCAGTACCATCAGGTGATGCTCCCCAAGAGAGCCAGTCCTGTTTTTCGGTGAAGTCAGCTGAGTCCTAGTGAGAACGCATCAAGTCCAGAGATAATGAGCCAGAAGTAGAAGCTGCAGGTGAACGAAGAGTTAATAAAAGGTGTGATGGAACCGCAGGTCCTGCTGCTGCAACTTTAGCAGCTTGGTCTACAAACTGATTGCCTTGTGACACCACAGTACCATTAAGATCATGTCCTTTGCATTTCAAGACAGCTACTTGAGCTGGCTTAAGCACTGCAGCAAGCAGACGTTCAATATAGCGGTCATGTTTAATGGGCTTATGTGCAGCAGTCAAGAACCCCCGCTGAGCCCAAATATTTCCAAAGTCCCACAGAACCCCGATTGCGTAACTACTGTCACTATGGATATTAACAACCAAATGCGTAGACATTTCCAAGGCCCGAATGAGAGCGAACACTTCTGCCAACTGGGCACTTGCAAATGGCAACGCTCCTGCTTCTATTACAGAATCGACAGTAGTTACAGCATACCCCACAAGTAAATTCCCATGTTCATCACGAAAGGCAGAACCATCAGTAAATAGAACCCAGTCTGGGTTTAACAAAGGTACAGCAGACAAATCAGGCCTAGCCTTTGAATAGGCTGTTACAGAAGAGAGACAATCATGAGTTCCATCTGGGTCAGACAAGTGTAACAGTGGCTCCAAAGAAGCCAAAATTTGAGCTGGTTGTAACAAGGAAACCTCATGTAAAGTTACATGTGCTTGAGAAATTGCCAAATCAAATAACAATAGCCGAGAACTGGATAAAGGTTGAGTTTTTGCCAAATGCAATAACCTAGCTACTGAGTGAGATGTGTATACATGCAGTTCATGTTGGAGAACAAGGAAGTCAGTAGTCTGTATTGCAAATACCACAGCAGCTAAAGATTGAAAACATGGCGGCATGCCAGAAACAACAGAATCGAAAGCTTGAGAGAAATAGCCTAAAGGCTTGAGTCCAGAAGGAAAGCGTTGTGCCAAAACACATACAGCAGCCTTAGTAGATGTAGCTACATAAAGGCGGAAGGGCAAGTTATAGTCTGGAAATGAAAGACAAGGTGACTTCAGTAGCGCTTGCCGCAAAGAGTGGAAAGCATTGTGCTGGACTTCAGTAGGAACTATAATACCCACTGGAGCGTCACGGCCAAGCAGGGCATACAGTGGAGCAGCAAGTTCAGCAAAATCGGGTATCCACTGGCGACAGAACACTAGAAGGCCTAGAAAGCGGCGTATCAGAGGTACAGTAGCAGGAAAAGACATTGACATAATAGGCCCAATTCTCTGAGCAGTGATAGAGCGGCCAGCAGAAGAAAGGCATACACCCAGAAAGATTACTTGTGGTACAGCAAATTGCAATTTTGATTGATTCACTTTCAATCCCAAATGAGAGATATGTACAAGAGCTAACATAGTATCAGTAATGCAAGCATCATAACAAGGAGAACAAATAAGTAAGTCATCTACATACTGAATCAGCACAGATTTGTCCAACGCCAAGTCTTGTAAAGCAGCTTTAAGGGCCTGCGAAAAGTAAGCAGGACTCTCCGTGTAGCCTTGAGACAAGGTAGTCCAGGTATACTGGCGCCCTTTAAACGTGAATGCCAGTAAGTACCTCGACTCCTCCCCCACTGCTATAGAATAGTAGGCGGAGCTTAAATCTATAACTGAGAAGTGGGTGGAGTCACATGGTATACGAGTCCAAATATCATGAGGGTTGGGCACAAGTGGAAAAATCGGCAAGACAATACTATTTATTGCTCTCAAATCTTGCACAAATCTGTAGGACTTACCATCAGCCTTCAACACAGGTAAGATAGGAGTATTGCAAGGAGAAGAAGTGGGTACCAACACACCCTGAGACAGCAGAGTTTCAATTACTGGCCGTATTCCAGCCACCGACGCTGCAGGCAATGGATATTGACGCACATATGGTAGTGGAGCTCCTGGTTGTACTTCAATCTTGACTCGAGGAATGTTGAGATGTCCAATATCATCACCTGGTACCGCCCACAAGGTGGAAGGAAGGGTGTCCAATGGTGGAACAGTCGCAACAGCTGGTGTCACAGCTATAGGCTGTTGTACTTGCAGGGGACACAAGGTACACGTCAAAGTGCCAGTTTCCCAGCTTATAACAGTCTTGTTTCTGGATAAAAAATCTCGACCAAGCAAGTTGACAGGCAAAGTAGGGCCTACCAGAAAATCTGTATGATATAATTTTCCCTCCACTATAATTGGCACATCAGATAATTTTTGATGCATTATAGTCTTTCCTTCAATTCCTTCACAAGGTACTTTAGGAGCTGTAGGTAATGCTTCAAATAGAGGAGGAGGTAACTGGGATAGTGCTATGGCAGATGTAGAGGCACCTGTATCTAATAGAAAAAGCAATTCATACCCCAGGACAGTAGCACGTATTTCCCCCTGTGTGTTGGGACACACAACCAAGCCTAGTCAGTCCTCACTATAGTCCACATCAGTCTCTGCATAGTATTGGGTCATCACTGAAGGCTGGTTAGGGGCAGACACAGGGTACGAGACAGATGGATATCTAGCAGCATCCTGTCGCATCCCAGATTGGGGAAAATTACCCCTTGGCTTAGTACAATCTCTAATCAGGTGGCCCACTTGCCCACAACCATAACAGGCACGATCCCCTTGCTGTCCTCCCATATTGCCACGCCCTCTTCCTCTAAAGGGTACCATACCTCTTCCACCTCTTGCTCTCCCACATCCCGAAAGCGGGATTCATAACTTGCTACTTGTAAATTTAAAAGTTTTTGACGTTGACGATCAAGTTTACCTTTGTCAGCTTCCTTCTGCTTCTGGATTCGCTTTTCTGCATGTAAGGCAGCTTCCAGGATCTCTTGTGCAGACTTAGTAGACCATCCAAGCAAAGCATTTTCAAGAATATCTTTTATTTCTGGTTGCAGTCCATTCACAAAAATAGAAGCAAAACCCTCCATCTCAGCATTCTGAGGAGAAAAAACTCTGAACGCTAGGCAGCAGCGAGTGTGATACTGGGCCACAGTTTCACCCCCACACTGCTTTAAATCCAAGAGTTTGGACAAATCCCTGACCGGGGTACACTTCTTTTCAATTGCCTTTAACAAATTATCCCTATGACCCCTAAACGCATCCATTTGAACAGCATCAGTAGCATTAATCACTGGATCAGCACAGGGCCACACCCATGCTTGATTATCTAGCAGTTGAGGGTGGGTGACTGCCCTTAACTCTATAGGATTCAGAAAAACTGCTTTTAATAAATTTTGTAGATCTACCCATGAAGGGTCATAAGTAGTTATTAGCTGTCGCCAATAATCTACAAACTGACCAGGCTTTTCCCTTGAATCAGGGCATGATCGAGCTAAGCTAAAAATTTCTGCTGGGGACCAATTTGTTGCCAAGGTAACCAAACCTCCATCTCTTCTTGGAAAAGCCCGGAACGGAGCAAGCAAATCACCTTTACTTTGTCCCTTATTTTGTTTATCTAAAGCTAATGATTCACCCAATTCCAAAGTTAAACACTGTAAACTCTGACAATTAGAATTCAATGGAGCCTTGGTCCAATATTCAATTCCCTTGGCAACAGCTGACATTGCCTCGATTACAATTTCCTTACATTTACTGTGAGGCAACAAACTTACAGTATGCTGTTTTACCTGCAAATCTAATGCCTCAAACACAGTTGTAATTAGTTCAATTAATGTACGAGCCTTATTCACAAGATAATCATGATACTGTGTTAACTGCTCCACAGTAGTTAGGCCCTTAAGGTGACTTGCTTCAATGCCAATTAATTGCTCAAGCTTTATAATATCCTTAGTCAATTGCTGAGCTCTAGTGGTCCGTGGCATATAGATAGAATCTATAGGGGTAGAGGCACAGAATTCACCACCCCCAACTGCACCCCTTAAAGCAGAGCTACTCAAGTCCGGTCCTGGAGGTCCGCAACCCTGCAGGTTTTCGGGATATCCCTAATGAATATGCATGAGATATATATGCATTAGAGATAGCCTGCCAACCTGACTGGTTTGTGGCCCTCCAGGGCTGGATTTGGAGACCCCTGCCTTACATCTCTGTTATTTAAGATTGTGAGTGGGCAAGGTACAGATGTCCAAGACATCAAAAAGGTTTGATAGAATTTGTCACATTCCTCCTTGCTTCTCACCACCACCAAAATATTGTCTATTAGACAACTTTTTGTTCGTGGTGAGAATCGAGGAGGAATGTGACACATTCAATCTACCCTTTTGATGTCTAGGACATCTGTACCTTGCCCACTCACAATCTTAAATGACAGAGGTGTAAGGCAGGGGTCTCCAAATCCAGCCCTGGAGGGCCACAAACCAATCAGGTTGGCAGGCTATCTCTAATGCATATATATCTCATGCATATTCAATAGGGATATCCCGAAAACCTGCAGGGTAGCAGACCTCCAGGACTGGATTTGAGTAGCTCTGCCTTAAAGAAACATCAGAAG
This sequence comes from Ichthyophis bannanicus, assembly GCA_033557465.1. Taxonomy (NCBI): domain Eukaryota; kingdom Metazoa; phylum Chordata; class Amphibia; order Gymnophiona; family Ichthyophiidae; genus Ichthyophis; species Ichthyophis bannanicus. Next base: position 888,493,546 of record CM066035.1, on the reverse strand, counting down.
GTGATACAACTACACTGGACATGTCAGTTTTAACAGGGGTAGAGATACCAGACTTGCTATCCAGTGAGATCGAGGGCGCCACCCGATCTTGACTGGCAGCTACAGCCGGCACATCAGTCCTAGGCAGGGAAATAGCCAGTGCAGTGACCTCTTCTTCATAAGCTGGAGGCGCGGACGCTAAAGTGCAAGGTTCACAGTTATGTACTTTTTCAATTCTACCACTATCAGTTTCTCTTTGTTTAGTTAATACACATATTTGCTCTTCCATTCGATACACCTGGTCTCTGACCTGCTGAATTGTAGAATCATTAGTGTGTTTACTTTTCTCTGCAGCTCTGGAGCACCAAAAGTTATAGGTAATCCATTCATGACTATTGGCAGGAATATTCTCATTTAATGCTAACACAGATTGTAAATACTTCAATTTGGACTCATGAAACGTTCCTCCCAGGGGGAACTGCAATTTAGGATTACCAGCAGTTACTGAATGCCACTTAGATACATAATCTAACGAGGAATCCCCAAATTGTTTCCTCATATCATAATTGGGACTCCCTTTCTTTAAAGCTATCACCCGAGCTTTCTCATCCCAATTCTCTAACTGAGATCTCTGCTTCTTTTCAGCTGTCTTAGCTGTATTATTTCCCATGGTAATTACACTTCACACAGATATCTATCAATACTAATATACTCACTCACAGCTTGTGTATTTAAGTGTCCTGTTGAAAAGTAAAGGAATCCGAGTCACGGCAAATTTCTGTTGACTCTTACCCTGCTGGGGTCTGGAATCCCATACACAATACCTGGATTCTTTATATCCCTTATACCACTCAACAGGAAGAAAAGACACGACACAATTAATTAGTTCATTAATCAATCTCTATTGAGCTCTATAGGGAAGAGACACATGGAGTCTAATTTGACATATCCATCTAGCCTCTTCAAAGATGGCCTGATAGGGCTCTGACTTTTATTGGGAGATATCAGCTGATTCAGTTAATCTTTAATTACATCTGGTACTTTCCAAATTCCACGTGTACATTATTTTTGCTAACATAGACAACATTATTAATAAAAAGCAGAAGTTATGTCTCATGACTATATTTAATAAATTCAGTAGGTGTCGCTGTTATTTCACGTTATTAGTAAAAGCTAATTAGTTACTTATTGTATTTGCTGACTTCTATTAAGCTATATCCGTTATATTTACTAAGTGAATTAAAGCCAATTTCACAAGATCAGGGCAACCTGACCCAGTAACTGTTTTAACCTATCCGCTTGCAGGATGAGCACCCTCACCCTCTGTTCTATTTAATTAAGGAACTACAATCTGACCTAATATCTATTGTTACACAAACTCTATTTGCTAATGCCACAAGTTCCAGTTGCTAAATTCAATAAAAGCAGAAATGTCTTTTAAAGAGATAGTTTTAAATGTAATTCAGACCTGTCTTTTCCTAGGTCTATAATCCTGTCTCATGTATAGTTTCATGTATAGCTGTTTTTGGTTCTATTCCAATAGATATTATTGATCCTGATCGGGTGTCTGTCTCTGAATCTGACAGCTCTAAGTCTGCATATCCTGGATAGGTCATAGGTGTATAAGTTTGTTCATCTGCAGCTGTTTCTTCTACCTCACTGATTATATCCAATTTACATTTGGGGCCTAGTAGGGGTATTCCTCATCTACATCTATCACATGAAAAAAATACTATATAGCACTATGGGGGTGCCTAGCCATGCTGTGGTCACTGCACAGTCAGGGTGAGGGTGATCTCTCAGCAGGACATACTGAGGTCACCCTGTCTGTATAGGTGGTGGCCGGGCACTAAAATGTCCCAGTCAGTGCCCTATGCCCTGTGCAGATGCACCCTGGCCAGGCCACCCTGTCCGGCCTATACCCATGGTACCTTGCTCCTCATTATGCACATTGGCAGCCCAATACTGGCAACATTGCTGGCAGTGTGGGCTGTGGAAGGTGTTTGCAGCCACCACACACTGGATAGACAGACAGCCACCCCCACACCTATGCCAGCATTGTGCTACTATAGAGGTGTTCAGCAGCCATACCCACCACACCAGTCCTGGGCACAGTACAGGCATGGATATGGTACGCAATACTGTTGGGGGTCACTCCCCAGGGTGGTAAACACTATCAGAGACCAGACCTGCAGCACACACCGCAGACATCAGAATGATTGTTATGGTGGAGCTCAATGAGCAAAATGTGCTTAACGTAGGAATTGATATCTGCCAGTTATCAGAGGAAACATTTGATAGCTGTGTACCATATACCCAGGTGTAGGGTGGCATTGCTAAGGTATGCAACTGCTAGTATTGGGAGATACAGGCAGGGCCCAATGTCCTGCCTCTCCAGGAGGCATTGGCCAATGGGGCCTGTGGGTGTGGGTGTGGGTGTGTCTGGCCCTGTTGGCTGCTGCTTTACGGTAGAGTTTCCCAACTCCAGTCCTGGTGTTCCAAACACTGTTCGGGTTTTCATGCTGTCCCTCATAAATATGCATGAGCTACATCTGCATACCATGGGGGTGGTGCATAGATATGCAGCACAGGCATCTTTATTAGAGGCAGCATGGAACCTGAATGGTGTGGGGCCCTCCAGGACTGCATTTGCGAGACTCTGCTCTAGGTAATGCGCATGTTTATGGTGTCTGTGTTTGGTGTGGTAAAATATAGGCGTATTAACCATGCGTATGTTCTCTGCAATAAAGGAGTGTCTTTACTATCACTGTTTAGTGGTGGGTAAAACTATGGGGACTGGGTTTGCAGGAGCCCCAGCTGGGATTTGAACCTGTGACCCTCTGGTCTTATAGGCACTGGCTGTGTCCATTGCACCACACTGTGGCCACAGAGATGGTGCAGTCTCTGGAGATAGGAAAACTGGCCTGACGTGTCAGAAACCCTGCTCTGCACAATTTTACTGTGGGCTCATTTACCTTGTATGGAGACAAAAGTGCAAAGAAACCTCACAAAAAAACTCAAAAAAAGGGGCAAACACCCATAACCAAGCTGGGCAACAATGATATCATTGGGCAACATTGAAAAACACTCCCAGGAAAGCTCCAATAAAATGAAATGATTTTTGAAAGGCTCTACGGAGCGTAGACCCTTCCAAACATCATTTCTTTTTTTTTAGCTTTCCTGGGAGTGTTTTTTATTGTTTCCCATTGCTATCACTGTTGCCCAGCTGAATTTTAATTTTTACCATTTTTCTTGTAGTCATTTTAACGTTTTATTTGATATTTTGTTCTGTGCACATGTATCACACTGCTCACGTTTTGTAGGTTTCCCCGGTTTTGCTGTACATTGCTGACGGAAATGGTTTATCTTCCCTTTAATATGCCTTTAACGACAGGTTTTCATTCGCGTTGGATTTGAGCTCTGAAATTCAGCGCGTTAGTGTGAGGGGAGCCTCTCCCCGCCCACTCTCTGCCCATTGACCCCTTCTCTCCGCCCACTCTCCGCCTTCTGCGCTGTTTTAACGCGCCGCTGGGGTTTACGATCGTTAAATGCAGTTAACGCGCGTAATGTAGGTTAACGATCGTTCGCACGTCAGAATGCGCGTTATGATGTGCGAACGATCGTTAATCGTACATTACGCGCGTTATTCATGATTACCGCGGTTTAGTAAACATACCCCTTTGTGTCATCTGCAAATTTGATTACCTCACTCCTTATTCGCATTTCCCGGTCATTTACAAATATGTTAAAAAGCAGCAGACCCAGCACAGATCCCTGGGGTACTCCATTATTCATCTTTATCCATTGGAAAAATTGGCAATTTAGCCCTAACCTCTGCTTTTTATCAGTTGTTGATCCACAATAGTATAGTGCCTCCTATCCAATGACTTTTTAATTTTACCATGAGTCATGAGGGACCTTGTCAAAGGCTTTTTGAAAATCCAGATACACTACATCTACTGTCTACCTCTTTATTTCTATCTTTAAAAAAATATAACAGATTAGTAAAACAAGATCTTCCCTGGCTAAAGTCATGTTGACTGTCTCCCATTAAACCATGACTATCTAGTAGTTTAGAAATTTTTTCTTAATAATGGTTTATACCATTTTTCCTGGTACTGATGTCAGGTTTACCGGTCTGTAGTTTTCTGGATCACCCTTTTTAAAAATTAGGGGCTTGTTTACAAAGCCGCGGTAGTGGTTCGCGATCGCGATCGCAGCCGCGGCCCCATTGAAATCAATGGGGCCGCGGCTCCGATTAAGATCGCAAACCGCTACCGCGGCTTTGTAAACAAGCCCCTTAGAGTTACTTTGGCTATTCTCCAATCTTTGGGTATTACTGATGATTTTAATGATAGTTCACAGATTAGTTTATAGTAGGTCTGCAATCTCATTTTTCAGTTCTTTCAACACCTTTGGATATACACCATCCAGCCCAGGTGGTTTTCTACTCTTCAGTTTATTTAATAGTTGTAATATATCTTCCCAGTTTATTGATATTTCTTTCAGTTCTTCTGCTGCATCAGCTTTAAATACCATTTAAGGCATGGGTAACTTCCCTACATCTTCTTCAGTAAAGATCGAAGCAAAGAATTCAATCAGTCTCTCCACTATGGCCTTGTCCCCTCTTAGTGCCCCGTTTACCCCTCTATCATCCAATGGTCCAATTGACTCTCTGACAATTTTTTTCTATGAATATACTTGAAAAAGCTTTTTTCAAATTCTCTCTTTGCCTGCCTTATCAATGTCTTGCATCTAACTTGCCACTGCTTATGTTGCTTCCAGTTTTCGTCATTTGGCTCCTTTTTCCATTTCCTGAAAAATGCTTTTTTTGGCAACAACAGCCTTTCTGACCTCACCTTTAAACCATGCTGGCAGTTTTTTGGACTTCCTTCCATTTTCCTTAAAGTGTGGAATGCAGCTGGTCTGGGCTTCTAAGATAGTATTTTTAAACAACACCCATGCTTGATGTAAATCTTTAACCTTTGCAGCTGCTCCTTTTAGTTTTTTCTTAACTGTTTTCCTCATTTTATCATAGTCTCCCTTTTGAAAGTTAAAAGTTAGTACTGGGTATTTCCTTTCCATCCTTCCTCCATTTATTAAATCAAACATGATCATGCTATGATCACTATTATAAGTGCACTCATTCTGCTGCTCCTCTCTACCTTTCCTCTCTTATTTCTCCCTACACCCCCACTCTTCTTTTAGTTCCCTTCTATCTGTGCCCTTCTCTTCTACTGCCAACTCCAGACTTCAGTCCTTCCACCTTGCTGTTCCTTATGCTTGGAATAAACTACCCGAGTCTGTGTGTCAGGCTTCATCTCTGGCCCTTTTCAAATCCACACTGAAAACTCATCTCTTTGATCCGCTTGGTCTCCTATGTGTTTCCTTGCCACTCTCCTAGATGTGTCCTTGTTCTCAGATGTTGTGTTGTCTGTCTTGACCAGATTGTAAGCTCTGATGAGCAGGGACCATCTTTTACATGTGTCTGTACAGAGCTGAGTATGCTTGTAGTGCTGTACAAATGACAAGTAGTAGTAGTGCACTGCCACAATGCCCATATCATAATGGCCGTTCCATGCGTGTGTTCCTGTATGTCACTGGCAGCAGCACAATGCAAAGCAAGGCTGGAATCAGAACTGGGGTGAAGTGTCACACCTGAGGCTGGGTAAGGAGCCAACTCTCTGCATCCAAGCTGGAGCAAGTCTAAACACATAGTATGCTATGGAGCCCAGCTACAAGGAGACCAATGTACATGTTTCCTTCACTATGAGCCACTTCAGGATTGGGATTGATATTGCTCTGTCTGTGTATGTTTCTGCCTGCCCCTGCCACCACATGCTGACTCCCAGTGATGCTGCTCTATTGACTGCTCTGTCCAGTGTGATCCCAAGTTGATGTATGTTACCAGCCTATGGAGGTGACTGTAACTGTCCAAAACTCACATAAGCCAGTGGTGGAACCTGAACACACATCCTCTGTTTTGAAAGGCAGTGCTACGACCACCAGGCTATACCACCTCTCACAAGGAGGTGCCATCCAAAATTTTTAGGTCTGTGCCTTATACTGCCCATATCCTCAGGCCAATGCGGACGCATCCTGGATACCCTGTATGTAGATGTGGGAGTCAATGAGGGTGAGGAGATGTAGAACGGAAATATTTGAATACATCAGTGGCTGCAAGCCACTCAAACGGAGCCACCTTTTCATGACACATACTTGTCTACAAGGTGACTTAGGATGCGGATAAAAGGTGATGGACACTCAAGTCATCTGCAAACATCTATAAATATGGGAACAGCACTAGATTCATGTAAACATCCTCCAGTAGACTCAGTTGAGTCATGGACACTACTGACATCCAAGAAAGTATGCAATAAACACAGAACATTTGTAAGGGAAATAGAGAGAGTACACTTCTTCTCAAGGTGTCCCTGTTTCAGTACTCCTGGAATATGGACCATGCCATCAGTGGTGCATATTTGTGATGCTACTCAGTTCCTGGAGAGAGATCCTGGGCCAGTCCTGGTAATCTGAGTATCTCATTCAGATGAATTATGGGACTCACAGTACTGCTTCCAAAGCAACATATTTAGAACAGAAATAACAGCCGCTGCCATAACAAGTCATAGTTGAGGTACCCACCCCGAAAATGTGGCTTGCCCACTCATATCTGGGATGGGACTCAAACCAGTAATCTTCTCACTAGGTAACCATATTTTTGCTGCAGCTACCCAAGCTATATGCATTGGTGGCAACCACTCAGCAAATAAGGACAGCTCTGATGTAACTACAGCCTCCCCCCACCAGGCCAGTAAGTATAGCACCAAGCTGGGCCAGGGAACCCAAGGACTGTGCATAACAGACCTGTAGCGGTGTCCTGATAACCTAGATACTGTATGTGCAGTTTCATATTTTCATATTCTTCTTACTGCAAAAACACCCAAACCATACTCCCCCATCCTTGGCATGAATTGCTAGGGTTATCAGGTCCAGGAAGTAGTGCCAACCCTTCATGTCAGCCAGTTTCAGGAGGGAGGTGTCAGCCCAGTCTTGAATCTCTAACAGTATCGTTTGGAAGCACCATGGGACTGACACCAGTTCTTTCAATGTTTACAGCCATCAATTGCACATACTTCAAAGCATGGACAGGTCACATTGTGGACTTTGTGTGCATGCTGGCTTCGTAGAACGCATGTGCACAATACAAGCATGCACAACACCCCAAACCTCACAAGCAACGATGCCACCGATGTTAGGGATGATATATAGCCAGTACAGGATATGTAACATGCTGAGTCAAAACCAGCCCATAGTCCAAGCAGTGAGATCTGGAAACACACACACCTTGCTACCCTTCAGATCAATGTGCAGAATGGAGTTTAGAAATGGTTATACATGTACCCTAGAAGCCTGATGGTCCAGTCCTGTGTGGTGCTTAACAGGAGTGAATGGCAGCACTTGGTTCCCGGCGGCTGTGCTTGTAATGCACAGTAGCGGAATAGCCATTAGGGGAACACAGACTGTCTCCACCTGAGCTCCGCCCAGTTAGCGCCCCTTCTCCACATCTTTACAACTTACCGCCTGGCAACATTTTACTGGCTGGTAAACGCACGTTATCGGCACTTCTCACAGCAGTAACCACTACCGGACACTGATAACGCATGCACACAGCACCTTTGAGCCCTTACAATTGTGGTCAACATTATTGGCACCCTTGCAGTTCAACCCCTTAATGTCCAATATCTCCTAAAAAAAAGTGGCCATTGAAATGGTTTTGGCATATATATGTACACATATTTGACACATAAAAGAATCAAATAAAACAAGGCCAATTAAAAAAGGAAATAGTTCTATTAATATTCCCATAATTTCTTCACATAAACATCCTATCTTCCCCCAATAATCCTTCACTTTTGGACATTGCCACATCATATGCATCAGATCCCCAGATTGCCAGCAATGGTATTGCTCAATGAGGGGGAGGTAGAAGGGGAAGGAGATCAAGGGAGGTTTATTGGGTATGTTATTCTGGCAGCACGTATGAGTCTCTTACGAAGGTGGAAAAATGTTGATGTACCTGCACTAAAGGAAGTGGTATGTAAGTTGGAACAGCTGTGGGGTTTTCATGTGATTGAAGAACATCAAAGGCATAGAATTAGTAAATATAAAAAAGTGTGGCAGTGGTATGAAAAGTGGAGAAGGAAGAGAGTGAAACAAATATGTGGAGAAGTAGATGAGTTAAAGGGGTAGGGAGCTGAAGGGGAGTAAGGGTGAGGGAGGGGGGAGATGGGAGGGTTAACTAATTGTAATTATAAAGTAAAGTAGGAGTCAAGGTTTAGGTTGATGTTATTTATTATAATAGTGGAGTAGAGGTGGAAATGGATATTTATATTTGTTAAAAGAAAAGTAATGGCCTGTAACATGTGTAAATGTTTGAAAAATAATAATAAAAATTCTAAATTTAAAAAAATATATATATCCCCCCCCCCCAAAAAGGAAATAGTAGGAAATAGTATAAAAACTGTGGCATTGCTAGGACATGATTATTACATGCAATAACCCCTAAAGAAAGAAACTATTTTTGTTGGAGCTGGTCGACACAGTGAATAGTGGACATTCTATGCACCACTGCTACTTCTCCTTTTTATTTTTTAAGGTTCTAAAACACTTAGCTTTGTTGATTTGTTAGAACAGCTGTGTGTAGAAACCGCCAGAAATTCGAACAAGACAAGACGACGTGCCACACGTTTCGGGTTGGTTTCCAAAATACCTCAACCCTGCTTCAGGTCCATAGTGTACTGGCTAATCTCATTCCATTCCAACAAAAAGCAGGGTTGAGGTATTTTGGAAACCAACCCGAAATGTGTGGCACGTCATCTTGTCTTGTTCGAATTTCTGGCGGTTTCTACACACAGCTGTTCTAACAAATCAACAAAGCTAAGTGTTTCAGAACCTTAAAAAAATAAAAAGGAGAAGTCGCAGTGGTGCATAGAATGTCCATTATTCACTGGGTTGACCAGCTCCAACAAAAATAGTTTCTTTCTTTAGGGGTTATTGCATGTAGGAATCTTTTTTGGTGTAGCTCTATCTTTAAGTGATTCCAGGCGGTTTGATATTTAATTTTGATTCTTAGGACATGATTATTGGCACCCTTATAAACAATTCAAATCAGTTTGAACAGAAGAACCACATTTCCACGCACCTGTGATCAATTGTCATTACTCACATGACTTGAATTAACCAATGAATGATGGCTCTAATATTTAAAATGACCACATTCACTCCCTGTTCCATTTTCACAATGGTGAAGACAAGAGAGCTGCCTGAGACCATCAGAAAAGCCCTTATCACTAAACATCAAACTTCAAAGGAGTACAAAGCCATCTCCAAAGACCTTAGGATTCCTGTGTCTACAGTTTGCAATATTATTAGGAAGTTTTCTGCTCATAGAACTGTCAAGAACCTCCCAGAATGTGGTGGGAAGAGGAAAATTAATCCAAGAAGCTTCAAAGGTTAGTGCGAACTGTTGGAAGAAAACCACATCCAACATCCAAAGAGCTTAAGGCTGACCTGGAGCAAACTGGAGTGGTGGTTTCAACCCGCACCATATGTCATGCACTAAAGAAGGAAGGACTTCAGGAGCGAAGGCAAAGGAGGACCCCACTGCTCAAAGACAGACATAAAAAGGCACGCCTGAACAAATCGCAGTTGAAGAGTAGGAGAAACTATGAGTAGACAGATGTACAACATTTATAGATTGCTACAAGAAACCTTTGAAGGCTGTCTTCACTGCCAAGGATTGTGCAACCAAATATTAGTGAAGAGTGCCATTAATTCTGTCCAGGTCATATTCTGTCTTTTTACTCAGAAATTACCATGTCTAAGTTGCACAGACATCTTTTTTTGTTGTATACCTATTAAAATATTATGATGACATACAGTTGGAATATTTCCAATTATATCTAAAATACAAGGGTGCCAATAATGCTGACCACAACTGTACCGACCTTTAGTAAAAATACCCCTTAGAGTATGGTTTAAATATAGTTGATAATGTTCAATCAATCAACTAATGTAAATTATCAAGGTCAAACCTAATACTCCTAAACACTGAGCAACTTCATCGGTCTGCCTAAACAGCCACTTTAATTCAAAATATACAACTAACTTTTTCAAATTTTTAAAAAAAACTTTTTAAACGGAGGGAAAAGGCCTCAGTAGATATATCATATCCCCTCTCTATGGCAGGAACCTGATCGAAGGGGATATGTTTGTTCACCATCACCAGCCAGAAAAGTTCTCTTATAAAATTCTTATTATTAAATTTGAAGACCATATCTTTATTAATTATATTTCAATAAAATAAGTGAACTTCATCAAAATAGAGCGTTTCCACAAAAAAGAGTGAATACCATCCCTTCACCACCACTTAACGGTACCAATTCTCCTGCAACAAAAAACAGCAAACTTAACTGGAGGGGGCAACAAATGGCCACAAACAATTGCTCAAAAGTACTTAGCTTGCAACAGTCAGCTCTTCAGGCAGAACGATCACCCATGGTCACCCAACAAAGAATTCTGTTTCGCCATTCCTGGCTTCATCAGGGATGATTCTCATGAAATGTTTTTCTCAGCATTCACTCCAGGGGTGATTCAACATTCAGCTGTGCGGCTAATCTTCCGCCAGCCTCATCATGCTCATATTACCCCTCTTCTCAAGTCACTTCATTGGCTCCCTATCTGTTTCCGCATCCAGTTCAAACTTCTCCTGCTGACCTATAAGTGCATTCACTCTGCAGCTCCTCACTATCTTTCCTCTTATCTCTCTCCCTACTCCCCTCATTGGGAACTCCGCTCTTTTGGCAAATTGCTTCTATCTGTGCTTTTCTCTTCTATTGCTAACTTCAGACTTTGCTCCTTTCACGTTGCTGCTCCTTATGCCTGTAACAAACTACCTGAGTCTATACATCAGGCACCTTCTCTAGTCCTTTTCAAATAGAGCCTGAAAACTCACCTCTTTGCCTGCACCTTCAGATCTTGATTCCCCTAATCTTCTTTGTGTTTCCTTACCATTACCTCTAGATGTGGAATGGAGGAGTAGCCTAATGGTTAGAACACTGGCTTGGTAACCACTAGCACTCCTTGTGGCCTTGGGCAAGTCACTTAACCCTCCATTGCCTCAGGCCCGGCAATCGCTTTCCAGTCATACTGCCAAGAAAACCTAGGAGTCAGCATTGACTCAAAGGCACACATTGCATTTTTTCCTCTAGATGTATCCTGTGTCTACAGTTACTGTGTTGTCTGTCTTGACTAGCTTGTAAGCTCTGATGAGCAGGGACCGTCTTTTACATGTGTCTGTGCAGCACTGCGTACACCTTGTAGCGCTATACAAATGTTCAGTAGTAGTAGTAGAGTGTATAATCCGGTGTGCAGTTATTTATCAATGGCATGTGAAGCAGATAGTCTTACTCAATGGGATCATGTCAAGAACCGTTGATGGATTCAGTTTGAGGAGGACGCATAACATACTTTTTCACTGCTTATTTGGATTTCCGATACTGGAGTGCTATTATTCTGGTATGCCAAATTCTGGAAATATTGCTTTAAATAAACAGGTAAAAAAAAAATCTTCAGAAGCTACAGCATTTGGTTCTTCTTGAATAAAGAGCTCATTAAAATATATAAAGCAGGAAGGTCATTTTCTGTGGGCTAATTACACAGCTTGTCTCAGCTTCTTGTTATGACTAGAATAGGAAAAAATTTACTACGGTAGCCGTATTAACCTGAGTGCATTCTCTGTTAGTCCAAAGCATATCTTAAAATTAAACACATGATCCCTTTTTCCCATGACAATAAGGCATTATTGTAGAAGCCTTATTTGCAATTTCCATGTGGAAAATCCACCATTTAGTTTATTTTGGCTTACTGGAGTTTTGATATGCCATGCTTCATAAAATATCAGTATAGTTTACAAAGAAGAATATATCCGAAACGGAGAATATAGAAACATGACAGCAGGAAACGACCATATGGCTTTCTAGACAGCTCTTCCACAGTCCCTTTTTTTCCTTTAGAGATCTTCTGTGTTTAACCCATGCTTTCTTGAATTCAGATACTGCCTTCGTCTCTACTACCTCCTCCGGAAGACAATTCCATGCATCTACCTCTCTTTCCATAAAGAAATATTTCTGCATATTACTCTTGAGTCTATCCCCTTTCAGCTTCATCCTATGTCACCTCGTTGCAGAGCTTTCTTTCTATTGAAAGAGGCTCTCCTCCGGTAAATTTATGCCACGGAGGTATTTAAACATCTCTATTATATCTCCTCTTTATCCTTTCCTCCAAAGTATACATACTGAGATCTTTAAGTCTGTCCCCATATACCTTATGACAAATCCCACTGACCATTTTGGTAGCCACTCTCTGCACCGACTCCATCCTGTTTATATCCTTTTGAAGGTGTGGTCTCCAGAATTGCACACAGTGCTCCAAATGAGATCCCACCATAGACTTATACAAAGGCAATTTCACCTCCTTCTTCCTGTTGGCCATTCCTCTCTCTATGCACCCAAGCATCCTTCTGACTTTTGTTGTTGCTTTTTCTACCTGTTTAGCCACCTTAAGATCAACAGAAACAATCATGCCCAGGTCCCGCTCTTTTTTTTGTGGACAGAAGTACTTCACCCCCTATTCTGTACTGCTCCGTTGGAGTTTTGCAGCCCAAATGCAAGATCCTGAAGTTTTTAACATTAAATCTCAGCTGCCAACTTTTCGACCATTCTCCAAGCTTCACTAGATCCATCCTCATGTTATCTACACCTACCTAGATGTCTACTCTATTGTAGATTTCGGTATCATCTGCAAAGAGGCAGACCTTGTCCGACAGCCCTTCTGCAATTTCTCTAACAAAAATGTTAAAAGAGAATTGGACCAAGGACAGATCCGTGAGGCATCCCATTGGTAACCTCCTCCTCCTCCTCCTCAGAGTGAGCTCCATTTACCTGTATCCTTTGTCACCCAACCAGTTTCCAACCAAGTCAATCGCTTTAGGGCCCATCCCTAGGGTGCTCAATTTATTTATAAGTTGCCTGTGCAGAACGGTGTCAAAGGCTTTACTGAAATCTAAGTACACCACATTTAGGGCTCTTCCTCAATCTAATACTGTATCTGGTCGCCCAGTCAAAGAAATTAATTAGATTTGCCTGAGAAGATGTGCCTTTAGTAAAACCACGCTGCCTTGGATCCTGGATTCCACTGGACTCCAGAAACCACACTATCCTCTGTTTTAGCAGCATTTTCATTAATTTACTCATCACAGAGGTCAGACTAACCAGCCTGTAGTTCTCAGCCTCATCTTTACTTCCACTTTTGTATAAAGCGACCGCATGTGCTCATCTCTAGTCCTCTTGGACAACTCCCGACTCTAAAGAACCATTGAAAAGGTCAGACAAGACATAATAGTAGCAAAATAATCAATTACAAAATTAATAGTGTTATGAAATAAAACAAAAAAATAGAAAACAATCAATTCCAAAATGAATATAGTGTTACAAAATAGAAATGATATGAAACCAAAAAATAAAAATATGCCAATGCCCATGTACTCACCGATATACTGTCTGCAAATCGTGGACAGACTGATAGCAAATTAGGTCCTTGGTAAGGAGCTAGAGCAGCCCACTACACATAGCTTTATAAGCAAAGATTAATATTTTAAATGTATCTAGAGACAATAAGGGCCCGATTCTGTTCCACAAATAGCAGGGATGGGCGTCCCAACAGGACATACATCTCTGCTATTCATGCCTTCTCTGCCCGCATCTAACTTCCCCACCAGTTGTGCGGGGAAGGGGTGGCTCGAGGGCGGAGTCTGGGCAGAGTCTGGATGATCGCTGGCTCTGGACATAAAGGGCCAATGCTAATGACAGCCCTGTATGTCCAAGGCTGGCGAGATGTGAGGTGGAATAACTTCCCTGGACATAGTCTTTCTTATGGCCCGGGGTGCAGATGGGGCAGGGGGGGGGGCCAGGGGACATTCCCTGCAGTCCGACCCTGGCGTTAGGAGGCCAGATCAGGGGTCGGCTGTGGGGAATAAGCATTTGTTACCGGCGGCCAGCATCGCGGATTTTAAATGGAGCCATGGTGTCAAGGCAACCGTGGCGCTGCAGCTCTATTTAAAAGCCCTGAATGAGTTAGTCAGGCAGGTCATGTACATGCAGGCTGGACTGAATCGCAGTCCCGGCCTGCACGTAAATTACTGATTGCAATTCTGATCCCTTGGAGCTAGACATGCCCCATGGGATCAGAATCGCGATCCCCTCTATACGTACAGCTCAGACCAGACATACAGAGAGAATCTACATCTGGGACAGAATAAGCCTGTGAAGTATTCAATGGTTTTCCATCAGTAGAAGAGTAACATGATCAATTGTTTTAGCAGAGTGAATTAATATAATTGCAGATTTCTGTGCATACCATAAACTTTTAATCAAGGGCAAACATACTCCATACATACCCGGAATCCACCTGCAAATGGTTATTTTCTACAGGACTACATGTACACGTGGACATACAAATGTTGTCGGGGTCATGTTTAGGGCATGGCATAGGTGAGTCAAAACTCTACATGTGCATTTCTCATTTTATTTAGGGAATGTACTTGTAAGTCCATCGTTGTTTATGTCAGGATTTATAGCTGCTCCCTGGCATGGATAGGTTTTTAAAAGGGTTCATTTCCGCTAGCCCTTTCCGGAGGGATTAAAGGACTTATCCTCCTTAATCCTCCGTTGTTTATTTCCCCCTCCAAATTGAAATAAATTAAAGACAGCAGCTTTAATTACAGTAGTGGACTTTAAAGGTATAGGTTTGCAAAATGCAAACGTATGCGTGTAATTTGATAAGTTGCCATTGTTGACTTTTCTCATGTGGAGGAAAATTCCAGAGCTTCTCCGGCTCTACCTATTGGCAAATACACGTGCAGTCTGCACATCCTTAGGCATGTTTTAGAAAAGGCTCCATGTCTGGCAGAGCCGTTTCTAAAATACTTCCTGACCTTGATGTCTCAATTCCAATCTCCACTTTCTATCTAAAATGAGCCTTCACATCATAAAATGGCAAATTCCAATCTGAAACTTCTGCAACTGCTGTAATGAATTCTCAGCTTTCCAAGTAGCACATGATGGGCTGAAGTGCTGGGGAAGTTATTTGAATGCATTCCCCACGTCAGTGTGGCTCTCAGTCCAGTCCTCAAGGACCTCTCATTCTGTCTGCTTTTATTCATCACACACACAATTCAGATGCTACATTTCATATGATTTCAGATCAAACACATTTGCTATTTTATTTTGCTTTTATTAGGTTTTAACTATACTACATAGAGGAAAAGATAAGCGGATAAATTATTCAGTTATTTTTAAAAAGATATTAAAAAAATAAAGTCAGTTAAAGCCAGTAGGTATTAAGTTGTGCTGAAATATTGAATTTTACCTCAGCAATATTTACTATGCAAGTTACTAACCTGCGGCACCTCAGGACTGTAGGCCGGTGACTGGCATGGCAAATATAAATTTGCATTGCTGAATCTGGGAACATCACACAATCCTGGCCAGAGCCATGCAAAGATAGTAAGCTCAAAGTCAGACCTATTATCTTTTAAAGGGGCTGGTGGTATAGCCCAGAACCCTCCAACACGCTGAACCTCCCTAGAACATATTCCCCACCCTATCCCCAAACAAACTCCCACCTCAAACAGAGTCCCTTCCCCCCAGAATAGTCCCTCCTAGGACAGACTCCCACCCTGAACAGAGTCCCTCCCACTTCACAACCTCCAGCACCTACTGGAGGCCTCCCTGCTGTCTAGTGGGAGGGGCAGGAACCATAGGAATAGTTTGTCTGCTTACATTGGGGGGAGGGGAAGAAGTAAGAAGTCATATTGATAGTGGGCACGAAGTAAGAAGTCATATTGATAGTGGGCACAGGGGACCAATTGAGCATTAGCGCTCGCAACATTTGGGAGGACACTTCCCAATGCCCACCCTGAACTACATGTATGGAAGGAGTGATCCCTGCATTCAAGATGGTGGCCCCTGACCTCTAGCAGTAATTTGTGATACTGCCGCCCGTGATCAAGCTGACATGCAAGCCTTGTTGTTTGTGAGATATACTCTCATCAATATCACTATTTTTGGAAGTCTTGTAGTCTTAGAAAAGTAGTTTACTTTTATTGACTTTGAACTGTCACCGCCTGCAAATTTCTGGACTCTGAATCTTTTAAGAAGGTACATCAGGTACAATGTTACAACAATTATTTCTAATGGGATCAAAAATTGTAGCAAAATAAAAGCATGTGATTGCGAGTCGTGTTTACTCTTACCTGCTTTCAAGCATTAAAAAGGCCACTATAGTTTATTTTTGTAACCTGCAAGTTCTTATCCTATTGATAAGCTCTGCATCCTTTCCACCAAAACGCCATGCTCTCTAGATGATTTTACATAAAGATCAAGATTCATCACCAGTTCCGCACATCTCGTTGGCTGCTAGTGGTCTTGGTTGTTTAGCAGAAATGGAGACAAATTAGCCATGTCTGAACAATTACTAAAGCTTAATTTAACTTGACATTTTCATTTTTAATGTGTGGAGCTGTTATTTTGAATTAGACTTTCCATCACAGACAATGCGCTTGCAACAGCTTGTATACTTCGAAAATCGTGGCTGCTCATTTAAATGTTAGGTTGCACACCAGCATATATTATCCACTGCAATAACAGAGAGATTTATCTTCGCCACGATGAAAAATAGTTTCATAACCCACCTCCATTTGTTTTTTCCACCCGCTGCTGCTCTAGATGATAGGATGTATAATCAGGCACTTAAGGTCCAATATTTGATAAACTCTCTGCCAATGCTGAAAAAGTCATTGCATTTTTCAACATTACAAAGGTGTAGCATCATTACACAGCATAAAGACTGCATTATAAAAGATGCATGAGCAAATGTCTTAGTTTTGTTCATCAGCTGAGATAGCATTTTCATCCCTGGCCTGAAGACATATCCAACCAGTCTGATTTTCATGATAACCCCAATGGAGGTGCCTGAGTTATATTTACATGTGGAAGGTAATTTTATATATGTCGGGTAGGAGGATGTGTACATCAGGAAAAAGGAAGCATCTAGACAAACACAAGACAGGCAGAAGGGGCTGCAAGCTTTATAAAATATGTGTATTTCTTCCCCTGATGTATGCGCTTACTGTCAAAAGGTAATCCCACACAGTGTGGATGCACAGAAGCACACACCTACTTGTATGTGATGTGTGTCTTATATTCCAGGGGCAAGGACGTCAGCAAATGGCTCCACTAGCTAGAAAGCCAAACTTTGGGGAAGAGGACACACTCCTTCTCACCCAGGTTGATAGTAGAAAGGCAGCAGCACCTCTTCCCCATCTGGCAAGAGGAAGGACCAGGCCTCTATTAAGCATGTGCATTTTGGGTTCGTTTTGGTGCCTAAAAATGACTGCAATGCAAGCCGTTGAGTCAATGCTAACAGCAGTCCCTGGGTTTTCTTGGTAAGGTATGATTGGAAGTAGATTGCCAGGCTTTTCTTCAGAGACAATGGAAGGTAAAGTGACTTGCCCAAGGCCACAAGCAATGCCAGTGGAAATCAAACCCTGTTGGTTACCAAGCCACTTCTTTAACCACTAGGCTACTCCTTTATATGCAAATTGCTTTTGAGTGTATATGTCTATGAATTAATGCATGCACAATAGATCTGTGTGTGCAAAAAAGCTTTAGTGTGCATAGAAAGTGTGTAATTACAACAAATATAAAAACATTTGGCTTATTTTTATTTTAAATGAACTTTATTTTTGGCCGTGGACTTGCCTAGCTTCCAAATCTTGGACCTGTTCACATCTCAGGAGGTGCTTCAATTGGCAGGCATTCTATCCCAGTAAGAACTTATTAAGGTGTGCAGTGATTAGCCACAGCACAGCAGATTTAATTGACAACATTCACAATATTGCTATGAAAGTGGAAGTTCTACTTATAGGTGATTTTAATATGCTCGCTGATAATTGGGACCTCCTTGCTGTAGTATCATCCAAAAGTAAGGAGATCCTGGATTCTCTACAGGGAGAATTATTCCAGCAATTCATAACGGAATCCACGTGGATGGAGGTCATAGTGAACCTGGTGCTTACAAATGAGGGGGAGTGTTTCTGATGGTATAATGGGTGATCACCTGGTATCTAGTGATCAGATGGTGTGGACCAGTATTAGGACACAGATGAATATGATTCATTCAAAAGTGACAGTCCTAGAATTTAGGAAAATTAACTTTGTCAAGATGGGGCAATACCTCAAGGAATCGCTAGCTGGATGGGAATATCTGGGGGATGTGGAAACACAGTGGGCAAAACCAAAAGGAGATATTTTAAGGGCAACACACCTTGATAATAGGAAAGTAAATAAAAGTAAGAGGAAAAGGAGGCTGATATGTTTCTTGAAAGAACAAGATGAAAAGATAAGGAAAATGAACTTAGCCTTCATAAAGTACAAGAGATTGCAGCAAGAGGAAGACAGCAACAATATTTGGAAAAGTTAAGAGAAACTAGAAAAGTAGCCCAGAAACTGCAAATGGAAGAAAAAATAACCAATGCAATAAAATGAGGGGGGCAAACATTTTTCAGATATGTTAGTGACAGGAAGAAGTATAAAAGTGGTATCGATAGACTCAAGGATGAAGGAGAGGAATATGAAGAAGCCAATGAGGATAAAGTGCAATTGCTTAATAAATATTTATTTCTGTTCTGTGTTCAAAGAGAAAGGGCAAGTGGTAGGACCTCAGAAAACACAGACAAATAGCAATGGTAGATTCTGAACAATTTTCAGAAGACTGTGTTTGTGAGGAACTAGCTAAACTAGATGTAGAAAAAGCAATGGGCTAGATGGGATACATCTAAGAGTGTTGAAGGAATTTAGGGAAATCCTGGTAGCTCTGTTCTCTTACCTTTTCAATGCTTCTTTAGAGTCAGGCATGGTCCTGGAGGAATGAAGAAAAGCAGATGTGATCCTTTTTTTTTTTTTTAAAACTTTTATTTTCATTTTGCAACAAACAAAAGAAACAACACACCAAAGGAGACAAAACAAGTATACAATAAGAAAAGTAAACCCAATTACCCCCACCCCGATGCTTCTTCTCTACCCGATTATATCAGCATGTGAGCGCTTCCAATTAACAGTGATTATACATCAAACGATCAAAAGAGTATCTACGATACAGCATGATCATGGGACAGAGATATATACAAAGTTAGACAGTCAGATGAGAGCATTTAGCAAAATGTACATAGTCATTGAGCATCTTCCATTGAGACCAATGAGAAGGAGTCTGAACGGGGGAAGCGAACAGACGAGGTATTTGTTCATATTTACTGTAAAGACAGGCATGATTCCACCATTCATTGGGGCTCAGATGGGAGCTAATTTTCCAGTATTACTTGATTAGGGAAATAGCAATGCCAAGCATAAAGTTCGAAAGGAGATAAGCCATTTTTGGGAGAGAGGGGATCCCCGTAACTGGGCGAGGTCCCACTATCCTCCAAGAAAGGGGCTCTTGAGAGTGCGAAATAGACTAAATACGACCCCAGACCCGACGCCAGTAATACTGTAGTGCGGGATATTCATACATAACATGAGGCAGTGAACCAATGGCCGCAGGACATGTCCAGCAACCATTGCCCTGAGTAGTGTTCCATTTGTCTAATCTGTGAGGAGTGGAAAAACACCGGTGGGCTAGAAAGAAGAGGGTCTGAGTGAGTGAGGCGGATCGGGAACCCGTGTCCCTCTACTCCAGATAAGGCTCCATTGCTCCGAGGTCAAAGTCACATGCAATTCTCTCTCCCATACTTTCTGCGCTATAGGGGTATCTCTAGTTATAGCATTACATAAGGTTTAGTAAAAATGGGATGCTACACCCGGTGAACCACCGATAGATCAGAAAGTCTCCAATCAACCTTATGTAGAGAATGCCGATGGCGGGAGTACCCTAGTACTCCGAAGGCAATGCTGAAGTTGCACTGCCCAGAGTCGGGAGTCTAAAGATTGCATAAGAGTATTAAAGGAATCTAAAGTGTCTAAAAGCATTGGTGGATAGTGGGAGTCTGATGGGAGAGTCATACCAGGGAGAAAGGTAAGAGGAATCGGTTTGCAAAGGCCCGCTTCTATATCTAGCCACACAGGTCTACTCGGTACTGGATCTTCCAGCCAACGAGCGCCTTGTTTGAGAAGAAAAGATTGAGGGAACACTTGAGTAAAATCGCCACCAAGTATTAATGGAGCATTGGCAGAGGCCAATGCCAACTGCGCAATACTTGCATAGTAAGCAGGGTTGTCCACATTCGGGGCATAATGCAAATACACGTGAATTCACTATCTCCAACCTCAAGGTGTACACGGGCCCGTCTACCCTCCTTGTCAGCGCTAGTATCAAGTACAGTAGCGTGCAAAGACTTCTTAACCAGAATGGCTACCCCGTACCATTTGGAAACGGTGGGAGAATAGGCAGCTACCATGTAAGGCTTAGCATTGAATTTCAGTATTTCAGCAGAATTTAAATGCGTTTCCTGAAGAAACACTAAATCAGCATGCTCATGGCTAAGATAGCTAAGGATTTTCTTTCCTTTGAGTGGACCATTAATGCCTTTTATGGTGAGTGATAAGATTTTACATAAGGCCATTCAGAAAAGTTAAAAATTCTGAGCATGATAGCACACATAATTTCACTATGTCCCTCAGACTGACTGTATCTGGCTGTACACATGACATAAGAAAAATAAACTAATATAATACAATGAAGCGCCCCACATTAACAAAAAAAAACCGCAGTACGGTAGAGGAGAAGCAAAACCCCAAAATTACTGGCGACCATGTGTCTGCGGGGAGAAACCCCAGAGAAGGCCGAAATTGAAAAAACACATAACCTGTAGGACTGTGCGTGCTCCGAGTCCGACCGAGGCACACATCATGAAGGGATAGGAGACCAAAAAACAAAAGTCATATAGAGAAAGAAAGAAAGTCCAGGCAGTCTCTGTGCTTGGCTATGACCGCCGCATCGGGCCCTTCAAAATGGCGGACAGAGCCGGCAGATAAGAGTCCAAGATTTGGGATTAGCGCATCTGCTCTGCTTCTTTGGAGTCTAAAAATGTTGATAGTAGAACAGGATCTTCGAACGTCCTGGTTTGGTTGTGGAGAGTCACTCGGAGCTTCGCTGGATACAACAGGCCAAAGCGAGCCTGTACCTGTTGAAGTCGAGGGCGAAAAGCAAGGAGTTTCTTCCGACGGTCAACGGTAGGCTTTGCCAAATCAGGAAAGAAGGAGACTTTACGACCTTCAAATTCCAAATGATGATTCGCTCGGGCAGCATTTAAAATTTGTTCCACTTGTTGATATCGTAGCAAGCTAAAGATAATAGGCCGGGGGGTCGTGCGGTTGAGCGCCATGTGGGCAGGAACACGGTGTGCTCGATCGATTTCCAGTTCTCTATGAAAAGTGATCTTCAGCAAGGAGGGAAGAGTTTTGAGCAAGAATTCTCTTATATCTCCTGCTTCCACCCCCTCCGGCATTCCGAGGAGCCTCACATTGTTGCGACGGGCTCGATTATTGCTATCTTCTAACTCCTTTTGAAGATTCTGTATCTGGCGCTCAGCCTTGTCCAGTTTGCCCAAGCGCACCGCGTGCGAGTCGAGGACCCCCGCCATGTTGTCCTGCCGTAATGAAAGACTTTCAAGTCGGTCCTGGAGCACTCCAAAGTCTTCTCGCATGGCTCGAAGCGCTTCTCCATTGGACTTGTAGCGCCCCTAGTGCCCGTACCTTGACCTTGAGGGTTTAAGGTAGGGCTAGCCTGGAGGTCATCTTGTAGTTGTGGGTGACCGAGTGAACAGGCAAGGCACGAATAGAGAAAATTTATTTCTTTATTAGGGTTTATTTCTCCCGCTCCAAAGATAGGACTTTGTACAGGTTTTGAAGGATAATATTTTATAGCCAAACAGAAAGTTGAAAAGAAACTGCTTCTTCAATAATGTCCAACTTAAACTTATATTCAAGACAGCCACATTCCTGGCATGTGGGTCTTATATTTTATCCAGCTACAAACAGGAAATTATAAAGTTCATGCAGTACAATTGAGTGAAAACATTCAGCTTATTTTCTTATCCACATAAGCTCTTGGGTTCATGCACTCCAAACATGTACTATAGCACTTCTTATAGCAGATCACTACACAAGCTCTTGCTTCCCTTTAAACCTTGTCTATGAGGCAGGTCGAGCAGTCCATGGGCTGGTCTAACATAGGCAAAGGATTTAACAGCGTTGCTTGTAGGTTTGGGCTTGACACTGTCTGCTCAGGAACAAGATGCTTTTCTAAGAAAGCGTGAAGCCCTCTTAATAATACTTGAGCTTGCTGGCTGTGAGGAGCAGGTGAGGAAACTGCTTCTCCTTGTGGTATACAGAGACTGGGAGGCTTTGCTTCATTCACAGCTATTCTACCGTTACACACACTCTCTTTAGGCACGGTGCTGTAATTACCCTTCCCCCACTCGTCTCTATCAGCAAGTGCTGGAAATCTTACATCATAGGCAGGCAGAGGGTTTTTCCTTTGGCAATTCCCCTTTGGATGCTTCTAAAATCCTCTGGTAAATATCTCTGGTAAAGATATCTGCAGTATTTCTAAGGCTAGCTTCTTTACTGCTTTCTTCAGGAGTTTTAAAAGAGACACAAGGTTTAATTGCTGGAGGTTCTGGCTGTAGCCAACTGTCTGGATAGATCCTAGGCTTTCCCTGGGTTTCAGAACTACCAATAACACAGTTTGGCTTGTCATAAAAACTCTTATTGCAGTTAAAAGTACCTTGATGAGGAATGCAGGGAGATTCTTCAACCGGCTGCCAGTATTTCCACGGCTGAGCTTCTGGTTCCAAACCGTTAGGCTTCCCACCTGGGTCTCTCTGTGCCACGCCCTCCTCTGTGTCCTGGAAGGTTTCCTGCTGCACTGAGCCTCTCTGGTATCTGTATCCTGGTTTGGTAAATGCTCCCCTCTGTGGTTCCTTTGGCTGGCTTCTCAACCAGTTCTGTTTCTCTAACCAGCTTGTCCTCTGGTTCTTTCTCTCCTTGGGATTTTCATTCCAACTCTTCTCCCCATACGCCTCTGTTGCTTTTCCAGCTGCCTTCTGGCTTTCTCTGTCTTTGCTGCTCTCTCGGTCTCTGTTTCTCCTCCTTCCTCCTCTGCCCCTGCTTTCATTTTCCTTCTTCCTGTTATACAGGGTACGTCTGTCCTGGGAAGCCCGCCTCCTAGCAGGGTGCGCCCAATCAGTGACCTCGCTCCTCCCTTCCCCCGGGTTAGGCTGATCTGACTGATTGTTCCCTTGTGATCTGTGCTGGGAAGGAATTTTACTGCCTCTTCCTGCAATACCAGGTCTTGCCACCGGGTCAGTATTTATTTCCATGGCTTCAGGTACTGCTGCAGCGTCACAGACTGCACCAATTCCTTCACGCCGCGTATTTCCTCCAAAATCTCCAGGTGCATTACGGGGTTTTCACGAAATGGAACCATCTTCTGTGGGGAGGACACCTCTGTTTTGGAGCGTTTTCCGTGAGAAGAAGAAGGAGACCCGAAGTCCAAGCGCGCTGGTTTATGGGCCGCCATCCCCCCCGAGGTACCCCGGTCAGCTCGGAGCGAAATAGTAAGTTTATATAGGTATTAAGTCAGGATTCTAAGTAGGCCTCTCGGGAGCTTCAACGCAAAGCGTCCTACCCGCTGGACATCAGGCTCCGCCCCCCCTCAGGCTCCGCCCCCCAGATGTGATCCTTTTATACAAAAGTAGACATAAGGAGTGTGGTGAGTAAATTAATGGAAATACTGCTAAAACAGAAGATAGTGAGATTTTTGGAATCCAGTAGATTGCAGGTTCTGCAGCAGACAAATCTGATTAATTTCTTTGCATGGGTGACCAGAAAATTAGATGAATGGAGAGCGCTAAATGTTGTATACTTAGATTTCAACAAAATCTTTGCCACAGAGCTACATTGGTGACTTATAAATAAACTGAGCCCCCTTGGGATGGACCCTAAATGATAGGGTTAGAAACTGGTCAAGTGGAAGGCAAGAAAGGGTAGTGGTAAATGAAGTTCACTCTAAGGATGGGGACATTATCATTAGTGTGCTACAGGGATTAGTCCGTGGTTTGGTTTATTTTTAACATTTTCATAAGTGATATTCTAGAAGAGCTGTTGGGTAAGGTTTGCCCCATTGTGGATGAGAACAAAATCTGTAATAGGGTAGACACCCTGGAAGGTTTAGGTAATATGAGGAGGGATCAAACCAAGCTTGAAGAATGGTCTAGAATTTGTCAACTAAGATTCAATGTTAAAAAATTTCAGGGTAATGCATTTGGGCTGCAACAACCCAAGGGAGCAGTACAGTATTGAGGGTGAAGTATCTGTCCATGAAAGAAGAGTGGAACCTGGAGATAATTGTATCTGATGATCTTAAGATGGCCAAACGGGTAGAAAAGGCGAAGGCATAGGGAGAGGAATGATCAGCAGGAAATAGGAGGCAATAGTGCCTCTGTTCTGGTAAAACATAATTTGGTGTACTGTATGCAATTCTGGAGACCGTGCCTTCAAAAATATATTAACAGGGAGGGGGCATTAGTGAGCCTGTGAAGTATGGCCACTTAATCTCCGCTCTCCTGGGGCTCCCTTACCTGTTTGGTGGCTAAGAATACCATTGAGTGCCTGCCAAGTGGTGATGCAGTGGATTGGAGGCTGTGGCACCTGTTGGATGTATTGAGCTGTTTTTTTTTCTGGTATGCTTGCTGCCATTTCTCTCAGCTTTTGGGTTTGCATCAGGCCCTCTGGGATGGAGCAGCACTATATTTATATGTGCGGTGTGGGGTGGATGGCGACGCTTACACCTTAAGATAGCAGTGGCATGCCAGAAGTTCAACAGCTGAAGGGAGCTCTGTGGCCAAGCAGATTCCTGAAGCAGTGGATAGAGGAGATGGTAACACTGTTGAGGATAGATCCTCTTTTTCTGGAACTTGCTTCTGTGAATCTGTGCTTTTGGTGGAGCTGGTGCCTGTGAGACCTTCCTGGATGTTGAGCCTGATGCAGCGATAATTGAGGGTAGTAGGCCTCCCGCGCTGCATGTCTGGACTGTTGAGTAAGGAGAAAGATTGGGCCGTTTTGACGTGCTTGCCTTCCCTGCCAGATGTGTACTGGGATATTACCACTGATTGAAGAGCTTTGTTACTCTGCGAGCTGCTGAGGACTGTGACTCTTTTGAACTCTTAAGCCAGGGCCTAGGAGGAACGTGCTGAGGAAGGCCTGTGGGATACAATTGCCACTGATTCTGCATCACCGTGGCAGCATTTGTTTGGAACGTTATGTGGCTGAGAGGGCTAGATACGCTGTGGTTTTAGCAAAATTCTTAAGAATGTCTGAACAGACTCTGACAACATGGCAACTGGCAAGAAATCTGCATCTGACCACGTCAAAGAGGGGGGTGCGATGGGGATGGTGGCCCCTGCCACAAAAGCAGATCTAGGAGAACTCTTACAGGAATTAAAGTCATTCTGAGCCAAAATTTGCAAGCTGGAAATGTTGATGAAAGAGCTGAGAGAGCAGCATGATGACTTAGAAAACAGGCAGAGGCGGAATAACATCAGAATCTTGGGCTTTCCTGAGGTCATGGTTGGAAGGGAAGATACACAGTGTTTGATGCAGGACCTGTTTGCCTTTTGTGTCCCCGACGCACCAAAAGATATAAAGCTGGACAGAGCGCATAGGAGCGTAGGGGCCTGATTAGGCCCCAGGTCTGACCCCAGACCTGTAATAACCTGTTTTAACTATTATGAGGATAAAGCTCTTCTGATGCATAGTTTAAAAGGCAAGAAGTCCTTTACATATCAAGGGAAGGATGTACAAATCTTCCAGGACCTGTCACAATACACTTTGGAGAGACGACGCAGCTTTAAACCCCTGATTCATCCGCTGCAGGAAAAAGAGATCCAATATAATTGGGCTTTCCTCTTTTCATTTAGTTTTGAATATACTAAAGTGCAGCACCACATTTCTGAATTAGAGGACTGCCTGGAGATAGATGTTGGACCTCTTAAAAAATGGAGGGAGATCTGCAGGCTGCAGGAGGGAGATCTGAGGCTGTGGATTGAAAGGCCACAACACCCAAATGGAGGAAAGTACCAGTTGTAGGAAACTGTATGATCACACTAAAAAGAGTTTGGACAGAGACATGGACACCTGTGTTCCAACATAGGAATGTGACTTGTTCAGTTTGATGTTGATGCATGCCTGTTTTAGTTGCATCTATGTGAGGCTGTTTGGGGAATGGGCCTGGTTTCTGGGTCTGTGTGGAGTCATTTTGACATGCCCCATTCTGCTATGTTTGGCAGAGACGCCCTTCTCTGGGGTGGATTATTGAGGGGGAGGGTATAAGTGGTTGCAGCACTGCACGTACTGTCTTCCTCTTCTCTTGATTTTTAGATGGTTGCTGAACTGGCTGCAAATTTTCACTATTGCTTTTCTTTCCTGCTTTCGTTCTGATGGTGTGGGTGGGGGAGGGCTAGGACTAGGGAGAGCCTCTTTCCATCAACACCCTCCTGGGGCCCCACTGGAGATCCTTATGTCACCTGTGGGAGTGGGGCTTGTTTTTTAGTGGGTGTGAGGTGAATTAGAAGAGTGAAAGTGGGGCGCTCGGAGGTGTTGGGTGTATGGATTGGCGCTTATGGGATATTGGCTGGGATGTGAGAGGTAGCGTGGTTGCTGAGAGCCTTTATCCATTACAGAATGGTTAAATTGGCTTCATGGAATGTAAAGCGGCTGCATAGTCTGACCAAACATAAAAGAGTCCAGGCACAGTTGCGTAGAGACAGGATTCATATTGCACTGGTGCAGGAAACCCATGTGATAGGGGATGGGCATTTAAAGATGTGCTTGAAGGGGTACCCATAGCTGTATGCTGCCCATTTCTCTGCTCGCAAGTGGAGGGTGCTCACGCTTATTATGAAGGATTATGGGTTCCAGATTAAAAATCAAGTTATGGACACGGAGAGGAGGTTTTTAATACTGATCAGCTCCTTGGGGGGAATACAATAAACCATTGCTAATGCCTACTTGTGTCCCGCGCAGGGGGTTTCGGCTATACAGGCTCTTTTTGACTCTGTTCGGTGTCATGCCAAGGGCTTTGTACTAATAGTGGAGACTTCAACTGTGGGTTAGTAGGGATGGATAGAATGGGGTGGGGTGGGGTAGGGACTTTTCAACAAGAGGGGAGTTCGAAGCAGTTGCACAAGCACCTTCAATCTATGAACCAGATTGGTGGCTGGCGCGCCCTGCATGAAGAGGAACAGGATTAAACATGTTTTTCAGCATCACACAGGTTCTATTGTAGAAGTGATTTTTGTTTATTTCACAGGACCTGAGGAGTTCCCTGTAGCTTTGTGATATAGGGTTGATGCATGTTTTAGATCATACCCTGTAGTCTTTAATGCTACAAGAGAAGGACCTGGATAACCTGCTGACTCGATGGCCATTGCAAAGGGAGTTGTTGCTGGAGGAGTGTCTGTCTTTTAATGACTTCCTGCAAACTTCGTGTTTACACTGTGGGAAGCAGAGAGGGTGGTTTTGAGGGGGCAGATGATGTGCCTGTTGAGTTGGCTTAGGAAAAAGAGGAGTGGTGAAGTAGACGAGCTTCAGAAGGAATTGGCTTGACTAGAATTGATGCATAGGAAGAGTGGTGGGAGAACTGTGATGGATAGGCTTGTTAGACTCTGAGGAGAGCTTGTGGCATTGGAGATGGAGGAGATTACCAATCTGATGCTGTGTACTCAAAAAGACATTTTTGTGAGCATAGGAACAAAGCGCATAAGTTGCTGCTGTGGCAACTTAAAAAACAACTGTCTAAGAGGAGGATTGTAACTATTAAGAACAGTAGTGGCTCTGTGCTCTATGACTCAAGGCAGATGGTGAGCTGTTTGTCTGAATATTATAGGGAGTTTAGTAGTAGTAGTAGTAGTAGTTTCACCTGGGAATTCCAGTGGAGGAGATTGGTGAGTGGGTGCGGGTGAGAGCTCTGTTGTGTTTGGATAAAGACTTTGCAGAGGTAGTGCACCCCTTCTTATTTATTTATTTATTTAATAGTTTCTTCTATACCGCCCCTTCCAGAGATCAAGGGCGGTTTACATTGAACAGTTAACAAATTTTGTATACTTCTGTATACTTTACATGGAACATGGTATTAACTATATGGAACATGGTTTTAACTATATGCAGGTAATAATACATAAAACATAACAGAACTAAATTACAAAAGGTTATTTACAAGAGCAGTAAAAACAACAGATTGGGTAAGACCTTTGCGTGTTGTAAGTAATGTAGTATAAGGTTTTCTTGTATTAGTCGTTTGTCCTATCTTGGGTGCTGTGGATGTGTTTTTGTGATTGTTGGGGAGATGTTCTCTGTTGATAGGGGATTTCAAAATGGTTTGTGAAGAGGTAGGTTTTAAGTTCTTTTTGAATTGATAAAGGTCTTTTATCATGCGAAGGGTTAGTGGTAGATCGTTCCAGAGAGTGGGGGCAGCGAAGGAGAAGGCCCTGTCACTTCTAGTTGCTTAGTTTTTCTGATGGTTGTTTTTATGTTGAGGGAATGGATTGTGTTTTGTCTGCGCATTCTAGTTTCTGATGGGAGGGTGTATTAGGGTAGACAAATGTGAGGGAGAGATGTTATTAAGAAGTTTGAAGGTAGTTAGGAGGATTTTGTATATTATTCGGCTACTTATAGGGAGCCAATGCAAGTCTAACAGTATTGGGGTGACATGGTCTGTTATTTTAGCTTGATAGAAAAGGTGAGGTATGCTATTTGCAGTTTAAAAATGGGGAAAGCAGCTGGTCCTGCTATGTTTCTGGCAGAGTTCTATAGGGCTTCTGAGAACCAGTTGAGTCCCATTTGGTTATAGTCTTTAACACAGTGCTGCTGTAACGTGAATTGCCATCCTCCTTCTACTGAGCAGTGATAACCATTACTCTTAAGTAGAAGAGAGACCCTCTCCTTTGTGGCCATTACAGGCTGATCTTCCTACTTAATATTGATTATAACATTTTTACAAAGATCTTGTGCTTGCTTGCAATGTCTTGTTCATCTGAATCAGACCGGGTTTATGAAGGGGAGGTATGGTTTTGAGAATATCCGCCAGCTAGTTAATATCTTGCAGGCAGTCTGGTCAGAGCTGATACGTAAAAAGCTTTTGATAAGATAGAATGGCCTTACTTATTTGAGGTTCTGCAAAGGTTTGGGCTTGGCCACAGTTTCTGTAACTGGATTGCAGCATTTTATGCTTGACCGTTGGCGGCAGTGATGGTGAATGGCCATAGCACACGGTAGTTTGAATTGGGGAGGTGCACCTGCCAAGGGGGTCCACTATCACCTCTGCTATCTACACTAGCCATGGAGCTCTTTGCTAAGCAGTTAAGGGCTGCAGCCATGGACTTAGGAATTAAGGTAGGAGTTCAGTATCATATCATCTCTCTTTATGCAGATGATACCCTGATTTACAGTATTTAAGAGAGCCTGAAGTTATGATTATGGTTATGGTTATATTTTATTTGATATACCGCATTACATTGCCATTGGTGGTAGAAATGATCATGAGCTTTGGACGGGAATCGGGTTTTATGGTTAATTGGCAGAAATCTGTGCTGATGCCCTGCATAACCAGGGCTGCGATGATTTTGCGACCTGGAGAAGAGCTGGGGTTTTAGAGAGTGTCACAGTGTAAATATTTGGGGGTCTTGATTCCAAATGACTTGGCTTTGTTAGTTCTTTAGTTTGTTAGTTAGTTGTTAATTATCATAAGTTGGAGCAAGCGGTCCATAAGAATTTGTGGGAGTAGCAGGATATAGTAGTCTCCAGGCTGGGATAGATTAATGTTTTTAAAATGTTGGTGTTGCCAAAAATTATTTTTCTTTTACGCAGCAGCCAGTCCAAGTTCCTCATAGGGGTATGTTTACTAAAACCCCGCTAATGTGCGGGCCGCGCTAGTGTGCGGGTGCCATATAAGGAGTGGGCGTTTCTTTCTGAAAAAGAAAAAACGGGATTTAAATATGCGCTAAGGTGCGTGGCGCCCATGTGCGCCCCGCACATTAGCGCATGAGAAAGCTTCGCGGGAGGCATAAGTGGCGCGCTGATGTGCAAGCAGAAGAGCAGAGCCACAGCACAATGGTTAAGACACCTACCAATAGTGCAGGGATCAGGGGTTCAATCCCCCACAGTGCCCAATGAAGACAGCTGGCTGAGGCATTACCTTAGGAGCCAGTTTAATATTGGGCAGCATAAGGTGGTGCACTGATGGGCATAAGGCAGTGTGCTATTGCTTTAGGAGGCATTTTAATATTGGGCGGCATAAGGCGGCACGCTGATGTGCAAGCACAGAAACAGAACCACAGCACAATGGTTAAGACACTGACCAATGGTGCAGGGATCAGGGATTCAATCCCCCACAGTGCCCAATGAACAAGGCTGGCTGAGGCATTATGTATTATGGGGAAGATTGCTTTAGGAGGGATTTTATTTTTATTTTAATTATCACTACTAGCAAACGCACTCTCAAAGCGTGTTAACATAAGGTGCCCCATAAGGCACATTTTAAAGTGCACTGTCAGCCAAGGCACCCTAGAATGTTGCTTATAGGGTGCTTCAGAGGGTGCCGTATGAGGTGCCGCAAGGTCAGAGTACTGTTTGTTATGGCAGCACTGTGCAGTATAAGGAATGAAAGGCATAAGTAGGTACGCTGGCAAGGAGGAGCAGCAGTGGAGCACAATGGTTAAGGCACGGACTGCTGATACAGGGGTCATGAGTGT
This sequence comes from Ichthyophis bannanicus, assembly GCA_033557465.1. Taxonomy (NCBI): domain Eukaryota; kingdom Metazoa; phylum Chordata; class Amphibia; order Gymnophiona; family Ichthyophiidae; genus Ichthyophis; species Ichthyophis bannanicus. Next base: position 888,462,642 of record CM066035.1, on the reverse strand, counting down.
GCTCCCCAGTGTGCCTAATATGTAAGGCTGGCTGAGGCATCAGCTTTGCAATGTACATTTTGTTTCTTGCAGCACTTTATTTCTATTTTATTAATTGCTGCCAGCAAACAGGTCCTCACGTGCCGTAATTGAAGGTGCCGTATAAGGCACCCTATAAGGCACTCCATAGGGCACATTATAAAGTGCACTGTCTGCCACGGCACCCTAAAATGTCCCCTATAGGGAACCCTATAAGTTGCTCCACAGGATAACATATAGTGCACCTTATATGGACGGTAACCATAAGGTAACCTATAGGACGCCCTATAAAGCGCCCTCTGAGGCACCTTATGGGTACAGTACGATGAGGGTGTTTTTGCTGGCAGCAATAATGTACATTAAAAAGAGATAATGCTCTAGGCAGCTCCATCAAATAACCCCACTGTGGGTTTGAACCCATGATCTCTGGCTCCACAGACAGTGAAATAACCATAGTACTACAGCCCTATAGCTGCTAGCAAGCCCCTGGCTGGCTGCAGAGGGAGTGCACGTCACCACACAGACAGTCTAGTGGTCACCAGGATAGGGTTAGCCCACCCGTACCCATGATGCACTGCACATGCAAATCACAGATAAACACAAGATGGGGAATGCACCCCCACAGCACCTCGGCCTGGTAGGGGGAAGTGACCATGTGCACCCCCACAGCACCTCGGCTTGGTAGGGGCTACTGACCGAGTGTTTTACTGGCACAGAGTAGCTACACACCGTCACATTGTGTGGGTACTGTGCTCACCCTGAGGGTGCGGTGAGGCACTCAGCACCAGGTCCACAGCACCTTGCATGATTGAAAGAGGCCATGCTGGAGGTCCAAAGTAGTGTTAATGTGTGAGATAGGTAGTTTCTGCAGAAACACCTTGGATATCTGTGTCTGTCTCAGTCAGGTGCAGCCCCCATGTACCTCTAGGTGGGCTATGCACCACCACCACCCCCCTCCTCCAGGGCTGAGGGTGGCAAACAGGGTCTCCCATTAACAGATCCACATTCTACCTACCTGCAATGGTGGCAGTAGAGGGGGACCATCAACCCCAGTCCTGCTGGGGAACAGACACCTTATAGGGCAGTCAATGCAGCTCTGTACACATCCATAACATAATAACAGACAGACTTTAGGCCTGGATATGCTAAGCTGCACCCCACCACTATCTGATATTCTCCTGCAGCAAGCCTTTAGCCAGTGCACCCTACAAGCCGCTCCATCAAGACACATACCAGCTGCAAACAGTCTGCTAGCTAGTCCATAGTGCATGTTCCCAGTGGAAATGCATGCACCCAGAACTGGGATGTCAGCATACACAACAAGCAGATAAATCAGTGACTGGGCCCCAAAAGGAAACCCATAAATATCATATGAGAGAAATACTATATAGCACTATGGGGGTGTCTAGCCATGCTGTCATCACTGCACAGTCAGGGTGAGAGTGAACCCCCAGCAGGACATACTGAGGTCACCCTGTCTGTGTAGGTGGTGGCCGGGCACTACAGTGTCCCAGCCAGTGCCCTATGCCCTGTGCAGATGCATCCTGGCCAGGTCACCCTGTCCGGGCTATACCCATGGTACCTTGCTCCTCATTATGCACATTGGCAGGCCAATACTGGCAACAGTGCTGGCAGTGTGGGCTGTGGAAGGTGTTTGCAGCCACCACACACTGTATAGACAGACACACACTCCCACACCTATGCCAGCATTGTGCTACTATAGAGGAGTTTAGCAGCCCTGCCCACCACACCAGTCCTGGGCACAGTACAGGCATGGATATGCTTCGCAATACTGTTGGGGGTCACTCCCCAGGGTGGTAAACACTGTCAGAGACCAGACCTGAAGCACACACCGCAGACATCAGAAAGATTGTTATGATGGAGCTCAATGAGCAAACTGTGCTTAACGTAGGACTTGCTATCTGCCAGTAATCATAGGAAACGTTTGATAGGTGTGTACCGTATAACCAGGTGTAGGGTGGCATTGCTAAGGTATGCAAGTGCTAGTATTGGGAGATGCACGCAGAGCCCAATGTCCTGCCTCTCCAGGAGGCATTAGCCAATGGGGCCTGTGGGTGTGGGTGTGTCTAGCCCTGTTGGCTGCTGCTTTATGGCAGAGGTTCCCAACTCCAGTCCGGGTTTTCATGCTGTCCCTCATGAATATGCATGGGATACATCTGCATACCATGGGGGTGGTGCATAGATATGCAGCACAGGCATCTTTATTAGAGGCAGCATGGAAACTGAATGGTGTTTGGCCCTCCTGGACTGCATTTGGGGGATTCTGCTGTAGGTAATGCACATTTCTATGGTGTTTGTGCTGTGTAGGGTAAAATAGAGGTTTTTGACCCATGCGTATGGTCTCAGCAATAATGGTTCAGTCTTTACTACAATGATTTCTTCATGGGTAAAATGAGGGGACTGGGTTACCAGGAGCCCTAGCTGGGATTTGAACCTGTGACCTTCTGGTCCTAAAGGCACTGGCTGTGTCCACTGCACCACCGTCTAAGCCCAAAAACAGTACATTCCCTGGGGAGTCCATGGCTGTTTGTCAGACAGGGCCTGTCTGTTGGAGGGCACTGCACCCACGTGAAGGGGGCTAGGCCACCGTCTGCTGTGGGCAGCAGCCACTGCCCCCTCCACCAACGGTACCCTCTGCCACCATGCTGACATGGCCTTATATTGCTGACAGCATCACAGCTAAATGATATGTGGCCCTCCAGGACTGCGGTCTAGGTAATGCGCATGTTTCTGGTGTCTGTGCTCTGTAGGGTAAAATAGAGGTGTTTGGACCATGCTTATCTTATCTACAAAAAAGGTTGGTCTTTACTATCATGGTTTAGTGGTGGGTAAAATATGGGGATTGGATTTGCAGGAGCCCCAGCTGGGACTTGAATTGGTGATCTTTGGCTCCTGAACACACTGTCTGGGTTCACTGCACCACACTGTGGCCACAGAGACAGTGCAGTCCCTGGAGATAGGAAACCTGGCCAAAAGAGTCATAAACCCTGCTCTGCACAATTTCACTGTGGGATCATTCACCTTGTATGGGGACGGAACGTATAAAATAATAATTATTATTTTTACGCTCCATCCCCATACAAGGTGAATGATCCCACAGTGAAATTGTGCAGAGCAGGGTCATAAACCCTGCTCTGCACAATTTCACTGTGGGATCATTCACCTCGTATGGGGATGGAGCGTAAAAATAATAATTATTATTTTATACGTTCCGTCCCCATACAAGGTGAATTCACCTTGTATGGGGACGGAGCGTAGACCCTTCTAAAATTCATATTTCTTTTTTGGGGCTTTTTTGGGAGTGATTTTTGATGTTTTCCATGACTACCACTATTGCCCAGCTGTATTATAATTTATTAGAATTTTGTTGTGGTCATTTTCAATTTTTATTTGCTATTTTGTTCTGTGCACATGTATCACACTGCTCACGTTTTGTAGGTTTCCCTGGTTTTGCTGTACATTGCTGACAGAAATGGTTTCTCTTCCCTTTAAATCGGCTCTAACGCGAGGTTTTCACTCGCGGTATTTTTTTCATCAAATTTCAGCCCCGCTCCTGTGCGGGGAGCCTCTCCCCTCCCACTCTCCATCCATTGACCCCGTCCCTCCGCCCCTCGGGAGCCTTCCTCCGCCCTCAGAACGCCTTTCCACGCCTCTATCGCACATCAGCGCGACGCGCACATGTGCAGGCCCGTTAGTGCAGCGCGCACGTGTGCGGGGCACAAAAACGCACTTTTAGCGTGCGCTAAGGTACCTTAGCGCATGCTCAAGTGCGCCCCGCACAATTGCGCGGTTTAGTAAACATACCCCATAGTTTCTTTATTTTTATGAGAAGAGAGTTTGTGAAATTTATTTGTCAGGGGAAACAAACAAGAGTAAGGTGGGAAATACTTTTTTGTCTGAAACAGAAGGGAGGATTGTGCTTATCTGATATGAAGCTGTACAGTATTATTGGAGTGTTTGTTTAAGAGGGGTGCATTTCTGGTGGAGGCGAAAGATGCTGCCCAGTTGGGCGCAGTTGAAAAGAATTTGGTTAAGGTCTGCCCCGCTGATAGCTGTACCACATCTACAGGATTGTCAACTATGGGATAGAGTGGTGGAGCATCCCTTTTTGGGCCTTCTTTGGAAGCTGTGGAGGACTGTGTGTAAGGTCTTCAAGGTCTCCCCTGTGGTTTCTCCGTTTACGTCGATGTTGGTTTTTGAGTTTGTGCACCAGATGGGGAAAGGTGATTGGAGGGGATAATTGGTTCCTAGGTTGATAGCTCTGTTTGAAGGAAGGCCCTTTGGTTCTAAGAACTGGGTGGAGCAATGGGATAGAGTACCCTTGACTTTCTTCCAGTTTTTCCAGCTGCACCATTTTGTGGGTCAACTGGGAGAGAAGAAAGACTTGATTTGCTCTGTTCTTCCCTGGAAAAAGGAGATATTTGTGGTGAGGTCAGGGAAATGTCTCTTAGCAAGACTTTATCGGGAATTGGAAAGAGGGGAGAAGGCTGGCTGCCCGAGGTGTGGATGCCATGTACTGGAGGCAAGCATCTCCACTCTCAATGGAGGAATGGGTAGTGAAGATTTGGGACATCTTCGAAATGCAGCAGCTTACCTTTGAGCTTCAGGGTAACCTTTAAGAAATGTAGGGGGGTTTGGGCTCCCTTCCTGGACTCTCAGACGTGCACAGTAATGGTATGGGTGCTCCAAGGAGGGATTAATAGATCATGGACCTCCTCACTTCTGCTGGTTGTAGATTCTTGTTTAATCAAGGTTTTGGTTCAGCCAACAGTGTATTTTAGGCTGAGTGGGTAAGGGGAAGTGGAGGGGAGGGGAGGGGGGAGGGAGAAGGGAGGAGAGCTTACTATGGGTTTTGTGCTTTAGGAGAGTGGGGGATACTGGTTGGTTGTTCTTGTAATTGTAAGAGGTGTTGTTTATGAAAGTTGTGTCATCTTGTTTCTGATGGTTTGTGTTGTTCCTATCCTTGTATACTGAGAAATTTCCTAATAAAAAGAGTTTACAAAAAAACCCCAAGAAATTAACAGATGGAGTCAGTGCAGAGGTAGGCTACTAAAATGATCAGTGACCTTCATCATAAAGCATATGGGGCGGTCTTAAAGATCTTAATATGTATCCTTCAGAAGAAAGATGAGAGAGGAAAGATATGATAGAGACATTTAAATACATCTGTGGCACAGATGCTCAGGAGGAGAACCTATTTCAATTGAAAGGAAGCTCTGGAACAAGAGAGCACAGGATGAAAGTGAAAGGAGACAGACTCAGGAGTAATTTAAGGAAACATTTCTTTACAAAAGACTGGTGGAAGTATGGCATAGACTCCCAGCTGAGGTGGCAGAGACAAGGACTGTATCTGAATTCTTGAAAGCATGGCGCAAGCACAAAGGAGCTCTAAGGGAGAGAAAGAGATTGTAGAGCTTAATATTTGCTATGGATGGGCATACTGGATAGGTTGTATGGTGCTAGTAAGACTCTGATGTAATTACGCTCTTTGTTAGGCACCATGTGCCAAGTGTGCACACTCTGCCCTTTCCACCTTGCTGGTGCATTGGCCATTGCCAGCACAGGATCGCAGCAGCCTGGAAAGGCTAGAGGAGCAAGTTCCAGCTCTCACCATCTATATGAGGATCTGACAAGCGCTTGAAAAGGGTGCCAAGGGCATGGTCAGTGAACTTAATGACTGCATGGCAAAGTTCACACGAGCCATCCATATTACACAGAAGGCACACTATATTCCAACATGATTCTAGGACTTGCAGAGTAGATGGATCTATTTATTGATTTAACATTTCTTTTATACCACTTTTCATGGTTATTAAAGCAGTTTATATATAACTCTAACATTATTTCTCCAGGACCAAGCAGGAAGTCAGTCCTCACTTATGGGTGACGTCGGCGCCGACGGAGCCCTCGCGGAGCAATTTTCCCCAGCTTTCAAAGAAAGCCTTTGGGAATTGCAGCGCGCATGCGCGGTCCCCTTCCCACCCAAGGGTGCCATCTTAGCCAGTCTTCTTTTTTCCGCGGAGCCCTACAGACGTACCCGTCGTGTCCCCGCGAAAAAGTTGATTTTTCTTCATAATTACTCTTTTTTCCTTCGGTTCGACGCCGGTCTTTTTCCCGCCCGGACTCGCGACGCCGGTCACGAGTCCTCTTCTTCTTTTTCGGTTTTTCTGACTTAGTCAGTTTTCGTTTCGGTTTTTCCCTGGCAGCCCGGTCCTTTGACCTCGCCGGGGCCCTTTTTCCCCCGATGGCTGCCAGTGGTTTCAAGCGGTGTGGTCAGTGTGACCGAAATATGTCACTAACTGACACACACGACAATTGCCTCCGCTGCCTGGGCCCGGATCATGAAGAAATGATCTGTGGGCCTTGTGGCAAACTTTCCTCCAAAGCGTTGAGAAGTCGGCGGCATCAGCGGGATAGAATCTTCGCTGACCCCAGCCGTACCCGGACCTCGTCGGAGGCCTCCGCGTCCAGGGGTTCCAGCTCGGACCGTCGCCGGAGTTCCTCCGACAGGGGCTCTCCCTCCGGGGACCATCGACGGAAGGTGAAACCCGCAAGGGCGGCGTCGGTGGACGCTCCTGGCTCCGCGAGGGCCAGGTCGCATAGCCCCGATAGCCGCCCCGGGTCCTTGGAGAAGGAGCACCTCACGAAGCGACCTCGCCTGGAGTCGGAGCTGCCTGCTCGGGTAAGTCCTGTGGTCCTTCTGGACTCGCCTCCGCGACAGCCGACGTCGGGCCCGACGCCGTCGGGGCCCGAGTCGGGGGCTGCTGGGTCACCTGAGCTCGGACTCAGGTTGACGGCCTTGGAGAGCAGACTGTCTGCCTTCATGGACCAGCAGCGGGCACTGCTCGCTGGCTTCGCTGGTGCCGCTGCCCCGACCGCCGGGACGTCGACGTCTAAGTCGACCCCGGAGACCGAGCCGATCCTCGAGTCGATGCGAACTCGAGTCGATCCTCGGTCGAGGTCACCCTCGGCCTCCCGTTCGGGACCGAGGTCGCCGACGCCGACTCCCTCGGCGTCGGGGCGGCAGGCGCCGCGCCCTGCCCGGGCCGACCCCACCGAGTCCTCGTCGGAGTCGGTCTGGGAGTCTGAAGAGGAAGAGTCGCCTGATTCTTTTCGGACTCGGTGTGTCCCCTCGGACTCACCTGAGTCCGAACCTCGGAAGCAGTCCCCCCCTGAGGATGCCCGGTTCTCGGACTTCGTCAGGGATATGGCCAAGGCTTTGGCCTTCCCTGCGGACCCCGAGGAGGAGCCTCGAGCCGAAGAGCTCGACGCCCTCCAGTATGACTCTCCCGCCAGGGAACACTTTACTGTACCGGTTCCTCCCATGCTGGAACGACTACTCTTCCGCATGTGGGAGAGTCCGGCCACCTCGCCGGTCCTGAGCAAGCGGGTCGATTCTATCTATCGAGTCCGCAAGAGCCCTGGCTTCCAAAAAGCACAGCTACCACACCATTCCATGGTAGTGGAATCGGCCATGCATCGTCTTAAGAGCCAGAAGATGCACTCCTCGGTGCCTCCTGGCAGGGAGGCCCGTAACCTGGATGGCCTTGGTAAGAAGTGTTTCCAGGGCTCTATGCTCACATGTCGTGTCCAGACCTACCAGCTATACATGGGCATGTATCTCCGAGACCTGGCTAAAGAGCTAGCCGGCTTCTCCGCTGGTTTGTCCGAGGAACCCTTGCGGAGGTTCCTGGCCTTGTCCACTGGCATTCGGGAATGCTCAAAATTCATGTCCCGAGCAGCTTATGATGGCTTTGAAGCATCGGCTCGAGTGGCCGCAGCCGGCATCAGTGCCCGCCGACAGGCTTGGCTTCAGTCGTCTGACCTTGAGCCCTGGGTGCAGGACAAGTTGGTCGATGTCCCTTGCCGAGGCGAAAACCTCTTTGGCAAGCACATGGCTGATAAGGCTGCACAAATTGAGACGGAGACTCTCACCAGGACTAGGCTTTCTAGGAAGACCTCCGCCCCTTCCCAGAAAAAGAAGGGCTCGGGAAAGAAGTCCTTTTACCCGAGGAAGGCGGCTGCCTACAAACAGTACCCCCACTATCAGGCCCCTGCAGCTCCCCAACAGGGCCAGCAGGCCAAGGGACGGGGTAACGGGTCCCGTAGGCAGCAAGCCCCCAAGCCTGCACCACCAGCCCCTGCTCCGCAGGGTGGGGGTTTTTGACTCCTTAAGCATAGCCTCTCCCCCCCCCGCTGGTTCCCCCCAGCACCGGAGGCCGGCTGGTTCACTTCACCCACAGGTGGTCCAGCATCACCTCAGATGCCTGGGTGCTTCAAGTCGTGCGAGAAGGCTATCTTCTCCACTTCCACCAGGTCCCTCCCTCCTATTTTCCGGGAGAACCTCCACGACCCCCTCTGCACAGGGAATTACTCCTTCAGGAGTTAGCAGGTCTTATACAGGAACAGGCGGTGGAACCGGTGCCCCACCACCTGAAAGGTCAAGGCTTTTATTCCAGGTATTTTCTAATACCAAAAAGAACAGGAGGCCTCAGACCCATCCTGGACTTGCGCAACCTCAACAAGTTCCTCGTGCGGGAGAAGTTCAAGATGCTTACCCTTGGAATCCTTCTGCCCTACCTCCAGCAGGGAGATTGGCTATGCTCCTTGGATCTAAAGGATGCCTACACGCACATCCTCATCCACCCAAGCCACCGCCAATACCTAAGGTTTGTGGTGGCAGGAAATCATTACCAGTACAGAGTACTGCCCTTTGGCCTGTCCTCCGCACCGCGAGTCTTCACAAAATGTCTCGCGGTGGTGGCGGCCCATCTCAGGCTTCACGGCCTCTATGTCTTTCCGTACCTCGACGACTGGCTCATCAGAGCAGCGTCCGCTCTGGAGGTCACCAACGCCACGCGCCGCACGGTGACTCTTCTGCAGTACTTGGGCTTTGTTATAAACTTCGCAAAGTCCACTTTGCTCCCCTCACAGGATCTCGAGTTCATCGGCGCAAGGCTGCACACTCCTCAGGCACGAGCGTACCTACCGCTCGACAGGGCTCAACGGCTCATGGACCTAGCCGACCGTTTTCGCAGCCAGCCCCTGGTCTCCGCCAGGCGCTTCCTGAGACTACTCGGCCATATGGCTTCCACCGTCCATGTGACCCCCAATGCCCGCCTGAATATGCGGCCTGCTCAATGGTGTCTCCGCCAGCAGTGGCGACAAGCCACAGGCGGCCTAGCAGACCTAGTGCGCGTCTCCGAGCCGCTGCTCTCGTCTCTCCGGTGGTGGCTTCAGCGGCCGAACCTGATATTCGGCATGCCTTTCCAGTCACCTCAGCCGGCCCGGGTGCTGACAACAGATGCATCCCTCCTGGGCTGGGGAGCGCATTGCCAAGGGGCACGTACTCAGGGCCTCTGGACCACGTGCGAGTCTGCTCAGCAGATCAACTTCCTGGAGCTCAGGGCGATCCGCCTGGCTCTCAAGGCCTTCTCCCACCTGACTTCTCACCAGTCCGTCCTTGTCCAGACGGACAATCAAGTTGCCATGTTCTACGTGAACAAGCAGGGGGGCACGGGCTCCTTCCTCCTCTGCCGGGAGGCACAGAAGCTCTGCTCTTGGGCCGTCAGTCACGGCGTTCTCCTCAAGGCAGTTTATCTCCCAGGCCAAGAGAATTGCCTGGCGGACAAACTCAGCAGGATCCTCCAGCCGCACGAGTGGCGTCTGGATCCCTTGGTAGTTCAGAAGCTCTTTCTAAAGTGGGGCCTCCCCACGGTGGATCTCTTTGCCAGTCCTCACAACCGGCAACTTCCTCGCTTCTGCTCTCGTCAGCCACACCCCCTTCGGGTTGCGGCGGACGCTTTTCTACTCTCATGGTCGGGGAGCCTTCTGTACGCTTTCCCTCCCATCCCGCTAGTCTCTCGGACTCTTTTCAAGGTTCTCCAAGACAAAGCCTTCATGATCCTGGTGGCCCCTCGCTGGCCCAGACAGCCGTGGTTTCCGCTCCTGCTGCAATTAGCGGTGGAGGATCCATTCCCTCTGGGGGTACAACCGGATCTCCTCACTCAGGATCAGGGGTCTCTGCTACACCCCAACCTCAGGTCTCTCAACCTAATGGCCTGGCTGCTGAGAGGGTAGTCCTTGCTCCCCTTCTCCTGCTGACAGAGGTGGAGGAGGTCGTCCTAGCTTCGCGACGACCTTCTACCCGCAAATGCTACGCCCTTAAATGGCGTCGTTTTTCCGTTTGGTGTACCCGACAGTCTCAGGATCCCTTCTCCTGCCCGGTGTCGGTGGTCTTGCAGTACTTGCTATACCTCTCTAATCTGGGACTTAAGTCCAACTCCGTCAAAGTTCACCTCAGTGCTCTTTCAGCACATCATGTGCCGGTGGACGGCAGACCTCTCTCCAACGACCCTCTCGTAGCGAGGTTTCTCCGAGGTCTCCTTCTACTTAAACCACCTCTGCGCCCGCCAGCGCCTGACTGGGACCTGAATGTGGTTTTACAGCGGATCACCTGTCCGCCTTTTGAACCTATGGCTACCTGTTCTCTCCGTTTTCTTTCTTGGAAAACACTGTTCTTGATAGCCCTCACTTCCGCTAGACGCGTAAGTGAATTGCAGGCCCTCGTGTCTGATCCCCCTTACACTCGGTTCTACAAAAATAGGGTAGTCCTACGGACTCACCCAAAATTTCTTCCAAAAGTGGTCTTCCCCTTTCACATCAATCAGGAGGTGGTACTTCCAACCTTCTTTCCCAGACCACACTCCAGCCGATCTGAAACGGTCCTCCATACCCTGGACTGTAGAAGGGCTTTGAACTTCTACCTTGACCGTACGCGGGAGCACCGTAAAGCTGCTCAGCTTTTTGTGTCTTTTGACCCCAATAAATTGGGACTCCCGGTCTCCAAGCGTACTCTGTCCATCTGGGTTGCGGACTGTATCTCTTGGGCTTATGGGGCAGCCGGACTCTCCTTGGAAGGTCGAGTCACGGCTCACTGCGTTCGGGCAAAGGCTACGTCAGTGGCTTACCTCCGCTCTGTTCCGCTGGCAGACATCTGCCGGGCCGCTACTTGGTCTTCGAGCCAGACTTTTGCGGTCCATTACTGTCTCGAGAGGGAGTCCCGCAGGGACAGTGCTTTCGGACAGGCAGTCCTCCGTAATCTCTTCGAGGTCTGAGCAACTCCTACCCTCCATCCCGGATGTGGGCTACCGGTGGGTAATAATTCAGCGAAGATTCTTTCCTTCTGTGCTGCTGAGCTAGAGGGAGCTCATTTTTGTGCTTAGGGTCTCCGGTAGCCTTGAGCTTGGGAGTCCCATAAGTGAGGACTGACTTCCTGCTTGGTCCTGGAGAAAGCGTAGTTACTCACCTGTAACAGGTGTTCTCCAGGAGCAGCAGGAATCAGTCCTCACAACCCTCCCTCCTCCCCGTGGAGTTGCAATCATCTGCTTTAGTTTTTTTGCAAATTTTTATGCTGTCTTTTTTAGCTATGTCATCTGACTGGCTAAGATGGCACCCTTGGGCGGGAAGGGGACCGCGCATGCGCGCTGCAATTCCCAAAGGCTTTCTTTGAAAGCTGGGGAAAATTGCTCCGCGAGGGCTCCGTCGGCGCCGACGTCACCCATAAGTGAGGACTGATTCCTGCTGCTCCTGGAGAACACCTGTTACAGGTGAGTAACTACGCTACATGGAACGGTACATAATAACTATAATACAGTTGACCGTCTATGGCATGAACATTTCTTCTTTGATATATCTAGATCTCTTTTGTTCCTCCTCACCCTGTATAAACAGATGATCTGAAAAGGCAGATCTACCTCGTGTGGGTGCATAGAGCAGCCTGGTCACAAGAGATGAAGAATGAAATGGAGGGGCTGAGAGGTTAATACAAATACTACAGCTCACGCACATGCATTGCCCTCTCATTATACATTAGGACATAGACACGAGCACCCATCTCCTTACACTACTTCTCCAGACAGTTCTATCCCTATGCTTTGAGACCTATCTGCATATTAGGACCATGCTTTCTTTACTGTTTCTGTCAGTACAAATAACAGAAGTCAAGGTTTTCATCATAGGCATGCTAACACCTTGACCCACTGCCAAGGTTACCCATAATGCTTCCACTTTTCCTTATCTCGTCATGGACTACAGCTTTTAACACATATATCCCATGTCTCAAAGGGATTAGGAGCTACATTTTCCCTGTTTGACAGACACTTGGGAAATTCTGCCACCTTAAAAAGCCATTCCCTTCACAAAGCCATTTATAAGTTTGCCTGTCACAAGCCTTTCATCCCCCTCCCCCCCTTTACTCCTCACATATCTTTCTACCTTGGCCTACTCATGGACAGCCTTGCATTTCCACCTGACAACATCACTATCCTGCTATCTTTTTCAGATTACCCAGTTTCCAGGCCTACTCTCTCTTGGCCCTTACAACTCATTCATCCCTCAAAGAGGCTTGCACAACAAAGCTTTTCTTCAGTGCCTATGACCCCCTTTCTTTTTCTTTTCACAGATGAACAGGCAGCTAGTCACCCACCTCCTACAGCAGAAGGAGAGGCAGCCTCAGGGCCAGCCCAGCATCCCCAGCAACAGCAGCACCACCATAGGCACCAACATCAGCAGCAGCACCAGCAGCAGGTTAATCAGTTGTGCTGGCAGCCCTCCCAGAACCGTGCCTGCACCCCTTCTTCAGTTCTGTTGCTGCCCCTCCCTCTGTGTCTATCCCTGTAGAACCCCCTCCAGAGTATGGTGAAGTAGTCTTCAACGTGGATGTCCTGCTCTTTCCTGATAGCAGCCTACTATCCTCTGCTGTTCCAGATACAGCCACTGCACCATCCCCCTTCTGTTACTTTGGGAAAGAAGACTCCTTTCCCAAAGTAACAGAAGGGGGATGGTGCAGTGGCTGTATCTGGAACATGAGTAGCACCCCCTAGCCCCCTGTCCATGAGTAGCACCTCCCCTAGCACCCAGTAGAGAAGGCACAGAAGCGATATCGTGTTTTGGATGACATTGAGTTATATGGATGATATTGCGCTATATGAATGACTTCTGTTGAATGAGTGATTCATACACCTGCAGTATTTAGCGGGTTTTGTGGATCTATATTGGACACTACAAAGCCATTGGATGTATTGGTACAGGCTATGGAGACATTTTTTGAGTTCTTCTGGTATAGGATTTTATAAGCTAGATGGACATATTTTGAGAAGCTGACTGATCTGAACTTCTATATACAGGACCGATGATGATATAAGCTGTGTATGGCTCAAAAGTCTGGTTTTCAGAGCCTCTTTGCCTGAAGCTGTTTCATGTGCATATTGAGCTCATAAATATAAAGGGCCCAATTTTCGAAGGCATTTACACGGGTAACTGCCCTAATTACCCGTGTAAATGACTTATCCGGGATTTTCGAAGGGCACCTACACGAGTAGTGCCCTTCGAAAATCCCGGATAAGTCCCTAATGCACCCAGATGCTACGCGGTTAGCATTGGGACATCTTAGGGGCATTCTGGGATGGAGCAGTGGTGGAGGAGAGGGCTAACTGGGTAGCACCGATTTTCATTGCTACCCGCTTATTTTTCAGGCACAGGGGCTAAGCGGGTAGCATCGAAAATCGGTGCTAACTGGCTAGCTCCTGCATCTTCCGGATTGTGCAGCAAGACCCAGATTTTCAATGCCAGGGCCACATATGACCCCAGCATTGAAAATTCGGGTTAATTGAGGTCCCCTCTCTTCCTAAGAGAGGTCCCCTCTCTTCCTAAGAGAGGTCCCCTCTCTTCCTAAGAAGGGTCGCTTTCTCCTTGATTTCATGCTGGGTATAGCCATATGTTTAATCACGAGGAATTGGAAGGATAGCTCTCGAATTACTGCCAATGAATGGTGGAACCTCGTCTGCTTATATAGTAAATATGAGCAGATATCTCGGAGAGCTATTCCCCATATTCAAACTCACTCTCGCTTGTCTAAATGGTAGATGCTCAATGATTATGTACACTCTGCTCATTGCTCCGACACGTCTGTTTAATGTATATTCATCATGTATCAGATCACCGTTAGGTTTTGTACCACAATAATGTCAGTACACGCCCGTTTTCGGGAATGATCAGTTTCTAGAGAAGAAGCAGGGGGGAGGGGGGTGGTAGGGGTTTACTTTGGTGTATGTATCATATTCTATGTATGTATTTGTCTTTTGGCTGTATGTCTTCTTTTCCTTTGTTGTTATAAAACGAAAATAAAGCATTTAAAAAAAGAAAATTCGGGTTAATTAAGCGGAAGGGGGTGGGGCAGGCTATGCACCAATACGGCGCATCAAACTGCCCAGCTGAAAATCGGGCCCAAAGCTACTTAATTTTTAATTGGAAACTGTGATATTGTTTGATATCTTTGATATATGAGTTTCCTGATAATCAGAAATTATTATTATTTGGATTTATTTATTTATTTTATTTATTTGCAAATCTTTTATATACTGCCATTTCCTAAGATCAGTGGCGGTTTACATCAAACAACATGAAATACATAGAACAACGCAGTGATAATCAGGTACATTGAACAGTAATCAGAACTATATACAGGTAGTATAGACAAAGTTTAGAACTATTTATATGTTATTACAATATTTATTTACATATATACATATTAAGTTTCATCACATGTTCTGTTTTGGGAGTAGTATTGTGAATATTAGGGCAGGTACCTTGGAGATCTATGGAGGATGGGAGGCCTTGTCCAATTCATTATCTATGTTAGAGTAATATTGTGAGAACAGGTATGTTTTTAGGTCTTTTCGGAAATGTTTTAGATCTTTTATTTCCCTTAGTTGGTCAGGGAGATTATTCCATAATGAAGGTGCTACGAATGAGAAGGCACTGTTGCTTGTTATGTGTTTAGTTTTTCTTATTGAGTCGGGAACTAAGATAGTATTAAGATTCCTTCTACGTCTTATTCTGTTTTCTATAGGACTATGAATCAGTGTGGACAGGTATGATGAGGCAATCTGGTTAATCAATTTGAAAGTGGTCAATAAGATTTTGTATTGAATCCTACTTGGTATAGGTAGCCAATGCAGAGAATAGAGTATCGGGGTAATGTGATCGGTCAGTTTGGCTTTGGAAATTATCCTCGCCGTGATATTTTGAGCCATATGTAGAATTTTTAGGCACTTTTTAGGTACACCTGATAGTATTCCATTACAGTAGTCAAAATGGGGAGTTATTAGTGACTGTGTGATAGTTCTAAAGTCATCAATTTCTAATAGAGGCCTCAGTTGTTGAATTGAGCGAAGCTTGTAGTAAATTGTTTTAGTTGTTTTCTTAATGTGGTTAGTGAAATTAAGGGCCTTGTCTAGGGTGACTCCTAAGTATTTAATCTCTTCCTTTATGGGTAGGGTAAAGTTCAGAATTTTGATGTCAGTTGGTGGTGTGTAATTTATGTTTCTTGAAGTGATTAGTATCTCTGTTTTCTTGAAATTAATTTTCAGATTATTTGAACGCAGCCATTTTTCAGCTTCCATGAGGCAGCTTGCTATTTTGTCGTAGTTTGGATCATGTATATCGAATGCAGAGTACAACATAATGTCATCCGCATATATATGGTAATTCATCTTGTATTTTTGAAAAATGGTACAAATTGGTTGGAGATAAAGGTTGAATAGAAGGGCAGATAAAGCAGAGCCCTGAGGTATTCCTTGTTCTTGAGAAAAAGGGGGTGAGGAGGTCTGGTTAACTTTTACAAATTGTGTGCGGTCAGATATGTAAGATTTAAACCAGTCTAGCGTAATTTTTCTTAATCCTATTTGATTGAGTCTTGATATGAGTATGTTGTGATTTACACTGTCAAAGGCAGCAGATATATCAAGGAATACCAGTAGAAATGCTTGTTTTGTGTTATCTAAACCCTTATTGAGGGTATCAAGGAGGGCAAGAAGGAGGGTCTCTACGCCGTGAAAAGGTCGAAACCCGTATTGGTGATCATCAAGAGGGGCAGATGTATCTATAAAGTCCTGTAGTTGTAATTGTACAACTTTTTCGATGATTTTGGTCAGAAATGGAATATTGGCAATTGGGCGATATGAGGTTGGGTCATTTTCATTTAGGGGTATGTTTACTAAACGGCGCACCTGTGCGGGGCGCACTTGAGCGCCCTAAAATGATGCATTTAAGTGCTCTTAAATGCCCCGTACGCGTGCGTGTCACATTAGCGGGCCCCGCATGCGTGCGCCGAAAACGCGCACGTTTGCGGGGCGCTCATGTGCGATAGAGGTGTGGAAAGGCGAAATGAGGGCGGAGGAAGGCCCCCGAGGGGCGGAGAGACGGGGTCAATGGGTGGGATGTGGGAGGGGAGAGACTCCCCGCACAGGAGCGTCCCAGAATTTACAAGGAAAAAATACCGCGAGTCAAACACTCGCGGTAGAGCGCATTTAAAGGGAAGAGAAACCATTTCCGTCAGCAATGTACAGCAAAATTGGGGAAACTTAAAAAACGTGAGCAGTGTGATACATGTGCACAGAACAAAATAGCAAATATGATATGAAAATGACCACAACACATTCTAAGAAAATTATAATCCAGCAGGGCAACAGTGATATTAATGGGCAACCATACAAAACACTCCCAGGAAAGCTCCAAAAAAAAGAAATGATTTATGGAAGGGTCTACGCTCCGTAGACTCATTCAAAAGCACTGCATTTTAATGGAGCATTCCTGGGAGTGTTGTCCAGGTTGCCCATTGATATCACTGTTGCGCAGCTTGGTTATGGGTTACCCCCCATTTTCTGGAGGGCATTTGTGATGTTTATTTGCACCTTTGTCCCCATACAAGGTCAACGAGCCCACAGTAAAATTGTGAAGAGCAGGGTGTCTGACTCGTGCGGCCAGGTATCACATCTCCAGAGACTGCACTGTTTCTGCAGCCACAGCCAGTACCTGTAGGATCAGAGGGCCACAGGTTCAAAGCCCAGCTGGGGCTACTGCCAATCCAGTCCACATATTTTTCCTACAACTAAACCGTGATAGTAAGGACAAAATGGTATAGCTAGGAACATATGCATGATTAATACACCTATATTTTACCACAGCACTCACAGACACCATAAACAGGCACATTATCTGGAGCAGAGTCTCCCAAATGCAGTCCTGGAGGGCCCCACACCATTCAGGTTCCATGCTGCCTCTAACAAAGATGCCTGTGCTGCATAGCTATGCACCACCCCCATGGTATGCAGATGTAGCTCATGCATACGTATGAGGGATAACAAAATAAATAATTGTCACTTCTCGGAGCTGATCGCTGTTAGGCTATGTATTATGGATAAAGCTCCACTCTTTAACCAATCTTGAGACTAACTTACTATAAATAGTTTAAATTAGCGACTGGGTCTCAGAATATAGACTATTCACTCAGCCTCTTCAACGGGCATTGTGAAAACGTCGTTTATACATCAATGACCCATACTTTTTTGTCGCTGGTATATTCCTTATTTTTTATCCGATTTTTTCTTAAATTTTTCATTGATACATCTTAAATTACACGTTTCTTGAACTGTCTTCTAAAGGTATTAGATATACTAGGAATAGCAACAGGTAGAGATGAATGAAACTTTATAGCTACTTAGCTTAGAGTTTGGCTGCAGCAGTGTCGTCATTCCAGAAACCCTTTTCCTTACATGTAGAAGCTGCAATTCCCAATTCTGTTAGAAAAACTTCAATTATGCCATCTGTGCTATTCAGACCATGTTATCTATTGCTGAATATAGCAATTTCTTGCTTTCACATTGCCTGCTTATGGTGGCGGCTTGTTGCTTTCATACTTCCCTCCCTACGTATGAGGGATAGCATGAAAACCAGAACAGTGTGTGGAACACCAGGACTGGATTTGGGGAACTCTGTGAAATGGGTTTTCCAGATAAGGACATGTCTGCATGTTGGCTGAGGGGTACAGGTGGTGGAGGGGGCATTGGCTGAAAGACACAGCAGACAGTACAGTAGGCGTGTGCAGTCTGGCACCGTCCACCACAACAGACATGCTCTGTTGGATGTACAGTCATGGACTCCCCTGGGAATGCAGCATATATGTTGCAAAACGTTGGTGCAGTGGATACAGACAGTGTGTGCAATAACAGAAGGTCACAGGTTCAAATCCTGTATGTGGCTTCTGGCCAACTAGTTCACATAATTGTACCCCTCTAAAACAAGCCAGTAAAGAGTGGCTATTTGCTGATGAGAACCTAAGATCGTATCCCATATGTGTATTTTTCCTTCAACAGTAGCCACCACATAAGCATGTGCATCACCTACAGCAGAGTCAACCAAATGCAGTCCTGGAGTGTCAATTGTTATTTAAGTTTTATGCAGTCTCCAATATAAGGCCATGTGAGCATGTTGACGGCAGAGCAATTGGTGGCAGCTGTCCACAGCACACCATGGCATACTCCTTTTTAAGTGGGTGGTGTGGAGTGCAACAGACAGGGTCAGTGTGACAAACAGCCATGCATTTCCCTGGGAATGCACTGTCTCTGTTGCAAGACGGTGGTGCAAAGCACACAGCCATTGCCTTCAGGAGGTGAAGGTCACAAGTTCAAAGCCTGTGTGTCGTCCCTGGCCAAAAAGTCCCCACGATTGTGACATTGCACAATTTTTAGAAACATAAAATAATCTGTAGTGCAGGTAATGCAAACATGGCCAATACATGTATTTTTTCTGAGAAAGTGTACATATATGAGAAACATGTGCATCACATAGAGCAGTTTCACTCAAATGCAGTCCTGAAGTGCCTCAAATCATGCACATCTTATGATGTGTCAAATAAAGATGGTGTTGTTCATTGTAATGTGTTGGTCCATGGTATGCAGATATATCTCATGCATATTCCGTAGGCACACTTGGGAAAAATGAACAGTGTCTGACTCAACAGGACTGTATTTGGGTACCTCTGCCGGACAGTACTGGCCATCAGGAGAATAAATGAGTAGACCCACAGGCTCCATGATCCAAAGCCTATTGGATATACATGATATTGGGCCTTGCGTACATCTCACACAAGTAGTAAGTGTGCACCTTAGCGCTGTCACCATAAACCTGGTAATTCAATACACATATAGCAACATGTTGAACAGATTAGTAGCAGATATCAATTTCTAGGTAAAGCACAATATGGTGATTGAGTGTTATCACACCAATATGTTTGATGTTTGTGGAGTGTGTCTCACGTCTGGTGTTTGACAATGTGTCCCACCTTGGGGTGTGACAGCAACAGTATTGCATACCATAGCTATGCCTGCACTGTGTCCAGGACTGCTGAGTTGGCCTAGACTGCAAAAGCTATCTATAGTAGCACAGTGATGGCCTAGCTGTGGGATTGTGTGTCTGTACATCCAGTGTGTGATGTCTGCAAGACCTTACTCAGCCCACAATGTTTGTACTGTGTCCAGTATTAGCTTGCCAATGTGCATAATGAGGAGCTAGGTATTGTGGGTATACCCCCGACAGGCTGGCCTGGGCTGGATGCATGAGCGCAGAACATAGGGCAATGTAGCAGACATCGTAGTGTGTGGTCATCAGCAGCATGGACAAGGTAACCCTTGCATGTCCTCCTGGAAGGTCACTCTCACCCTGACTAAGCAGTTACCATGGCGTGGCTAGGGCAGCCATAGTGCCAACAGCATCTCTTGTAAGTGATATGTATGGGTTTCCTTTTGGTGCTGAATCACTTGCTAAACTGCTTGGTGATTGTGCAGACATCCCAGTTTTGGGTGCACACATTTCCTCCAGTAGTATGCACTATGGGCTAGCTAGCAGACCGATTGCATCTAGTATGTGTAAGGTTGCCACACCTTCAGGGGTGCATTGGCTGCAGTGTTTCACTATTTGCTGGAGAACAATGTCAGATAGTGGTGGTGTGCTGCTGATCATTTTCAGGCCTGCCATTTGTCTGCTGTCACCTTATGGATGTGCATAGAAATGCATGCACCACGTTTATTTTTGGTTTTAATTTTTTTTTCTCTCAGCTGGACCCAGGTTATCATTTCCCACCAGCAGCGCCATTGCAGTATTGTGGATGTGTTGTTGGGTGATTATGTGTTACAGTGGTTAATTTATGGGTTGTTACTGAAGCCGGCTATCTGTCCAACCCACCTTCCATCTTCCCTCCCCCCAATTACATAACTTATGTGGGCATTGGCACCACACAGCATAAGACCAATGTGGGTGCTGCAAATTGCTGAAGGTGTAAACGTCACAGAGAAATATCAGATGGCCACAAGTGTATTTGGCAGTGCATCTACAACAACTACCCATCAAACAGTGTCACTGATGTGGACCTACACCATAGCCTATCCCACCTAAGCCAGGTGCTGAGGACATGGTGCTGTGTGTCCACTCTCATTCTCAGGGTGAGCACATGACCCACACAATGTAACAGTCAATAGCAACTCTGTGTCATCAACCTACACGTTCAGTAATTAAATCATTTAGAATCCCTTCAGCAAAGGCTCCAACGATCCTGTGAGCAGTGAGTGAGAATCAGCTGTGCCTACTTAGTTGGGAACTGTGTGTGAGAGAAAACTGCAGCCAATCTGAGCACTTTTCAAATCATTTAGAATCCCTTCAGCAAAGGCTCCAACGATCCTGTGAGCAGTGAGTGAGAATCAGCTGTGCCTACTTAGTTGGGAACTGTGTGTGAGAGAAAACTGCAGCCAATCTGAGCACTTTTCAAATCATTTAAAATCCCTTTGGCGTGGCCCTTAGGCGGTGGACCGTGCGGGACCCACTATCTGCTGCTATATGCTCATTCTGTTCAGCGATATGCTGTTTGTAGTTAATGTAAGGTAATGTAATGTAAGTTATGTACTGTGTTCCCTGTTTGTACTCCTAGTGTTTTGTTGTGTGATGTAATGATAATGCAATGTATGTTTCCCTCACCTTTGTTTAACTTTGTGCTGTATTAACCGCTTTGATTGAAGGAAAAGGCGGGATACAAAACATGTTAAATAAATAAATAAATAAAATAAATAAATAAATATACAGGTTGAGGTGGGTTTGTGGCTGCATAAATCATCTTGCTGTTATTTGTAGACTGATGATTTACATGTGCAGTGCATCATGGGTATGTGTGGTTAACCCCATCTTGGTAAAGAAAGCAAACAGGTCATGTGTTGGCCCGTAGTCCACCTGTAGGCAGCCAGGGGTGTTTTAGCAGCTATGGCAGTGGTTCTGAACCAGTCCTCCTTGAAACCCTAGGCAAGATGGTTGTTTATGATCGGCCAAACGAAGATGCATGATATATAAGCAATCGCTATTTTTGGTCAACCTGAATGGTGTACGGCTCTCCAGGACTGCCTGTGAACACTCCAGCCCAACACCTCTGTCAGCCACCATTGTAAGTGTCCAAGGTGCTGATGTCGAAGACATCAAAAAGGTCAGATAGAATGTGTAGCATGCATCTTGGCCTCTCACCACCCACAACATATGTTTAAGTATACAACTGCATGGTGGTGTTGAAAAATAATAAACTATGTGACACAGTCTATCTATGCCTTCCATGTCTATGTCATCTGTGCTTTGCACACTCACACACCTAAATGAGAGAGGTGTAAGGCAGGTGTCCCTAAAGCCAGACCTATAGAGCCACAAAACAGTCAGGTTGGCAGGATAGCTCTGATGCATAGCGATCTCATGCATAGTCATTAGGCCTATCCAGATTACCAGACAGGCCAAGGGGTTCAAGGAGGACTGCTCCACAACCGCTGAGCTATGGAGATGTGGGCGACCTGTGACCTCACAGTGTCTACAGGCAAAAGTCCTGCGTCTGATCCTACAGTTGAGTAATGTGATATGGGTTTGTGAGGCTTGTTTCCTATATAACGTAATTTGCTGCTGCCAACAACAACACCCTCAGTGCTGTAGCCTGAACCGTTCTCAAATGCACCCTATACGGTGGCTGAAATGGAATATTAGAAGGTGCTGTGGCGGACACTGCAACTCATATTGCACTCTCTGGAGTGGCTCATAGGGTAGCTGATGTGCCATCCAAGATTATTGCAATGTCCCAGTGTGTTTGCTGTCAGAAGAAAAACCATAACCCAAGGACACACAAACCACTGCTGATATAAGAGAGGAATGTCCCAGCAAGTCATATTGATTAGGCAGACTGTGTCAAGGGAAACAGTAGGTCTGTACCATAAGGAGAATTGGCAAATAATGTGGCACACCTCAGCCACTATGTTTGTATGTCATTACACCTACTTAAAATCAACGTGCTTGTCTGTCTCATGCCAACCCCCATCAGCTCATTATGTGTGTTACGCAACCGAATGTGGATGTAGACTGTCCAGATGGAGTTTGCCCCCGGCCCCCCCCCACCCGTATGCCCCCCAGCACATCATTGCTGGCCTCACATTGAGATGTACGACAAAACATGATATATTGGGACTCATAGCCCCCTATCACCAGGGAGACTGTTAGGCCACTCTGTTGTGCTGTGTGGTCCCCTGTGGATAGGGAGGGTCTGTTGTCTACCTTAAGCACACACAACCATATCACCATGGTGACTGATATGCCACTGTGATGGGCTATCATGACCCATGGGGATAGGGAGACTGCATTAAACGGTGCAAGCACACACTAACATATTCCCATATTGACTGATAGCCCGCTTTGATGGGCTTCCATGACGCCATGTTGTGTTTGCAGTTGTACTGCCACTCATTGCAATGTGAAAGCCATAGCATATCACATCATATGAAAGCCTAATAACCATTGTTGAAGTGTTGATAAATTCAAGTCCCAAATCTGTAGGCACAATATGATCACAAACTATCTTATGTGTCTCAAATACGTGACACAGCAGTGTATATGCAAATTGTGGTGCGAATGTGCGTATGTCTTTGCGCTAAAATGTTTATGTGCGCTGCGCATTTGGACGGAATACGTCGCGGAACTGCGCCAGTTGCGTGTCGTACGTTAATGTAAAATATTGGAACAATGGGCCAGCTGCGGTGCGCAGTTTCACGTATGATGTCGTTAAACTATGGCAGTTTCGTTGCGCAGATGGACGTCATACGTCGCTAAACCGCGCCATTTGCGGGGCGCAGTTGCATGTAAAATGTTGCTAATCTGCACCAGTTGCGGAGCGCATGCGCATGATTTACGCTGCGTGCAATCAGGTGACAATATCTGAAAATGGCGCCCAGGCAAAGGAAGCCCTCCTTTACCCCACGTGAGCTCCGCTACCTGGCACGGCTGATCGCCAGCAGGCAAGAAAAGCTGTTCCCAGGGGCCAACAGGCACAGGGACAGCTCAAAGGTCCGCAGGGCATGGGAGCGTCTACAAAGACGTTTTAATCGCATAGCTGAATACCCAAGGGAGGTAAGTGTATGGGGCCAACTCATTGGAATCAGATATATAGCCTGTGTCCATTGCACATGTCCATGCTGGTGATGTAAGGTTTTGTGAGTGAGGAATGTCCAGCAGATGACCAGACATTACATAATGTCTGTGTATCATATGTGACTGCTTTGGCCTGTACCCTGGTGTTGCTGGTAATGGTCACAGAGGTCCTGATGCTATCGGTGTGACATGGCATCTGCTGCTGTGGCTCTGCAGCAACATACTTGAAGAATGTAAGCCCATAGATCACCCTCAATCCATCAATACCACATCATATGGATATGGTGGGATCTGGATCTGGATCCAAACACCTTGGGTACAGCACAAGGCTATGCGAAATGTAGCATTAATGGTATGTATGTCAACCCGGTGATATGGGTTTTTCAACCAAAGGTGTGGAATACGCCCCCCCTATCCCCAGGGGTCCTGAGAGCTCATCACAGTGGCCTATCCATCACCCTGGAGATATGGTTGTGTGTGGATAGACAATTTAAGATATATCCACCCTATCCCCAGAAGACTACAAAGACCATCACAGTGAGTTACCTGTCATCCTGGTGATATTGATTTGTGTAGTGTCAAAGTTTAAAACATTCTCCCTAGCTCCAGGGGTCCTGAAAGCTCATCACAGTGGCCTATCATTCACCCTGGAGATATGGTTCTGTGTGCCCACACAATGTAAGACACCCACCATATCCCCAACAGATGACAAAGACCATCACAGTGGGTCATCTGTCATCCTGGCTAGATGTTGTTGTGTTCAGAAACAGTTTGCATTAGCCTCCCCATCCCCAGGAGAAGACAGAGCCCATCACAGTGGGTTCACTGTCACCCAGGGGATATGGTTGTGTGTGCTTAAACAGTTTGCATCAGCCTCCCTATCCCCTGGAGTCCAGAGAGCCCATCACAGTGGGTTCACTGTCACCCAGGGGATATGGTTGTGTGTGCTTAAACAGTTTGCATCAGCCTTCCTATCCCCTGGAGTCCAGAGAGCCCATCACAGTGGGTTCACTGTCACCCAGGGGATATGGTTGTGTGTGCTTAAGCAGTTTGCACTACCCTCCCCATCCCCAGGAGAAGACAGAACCCATCACAGTGGGTCATCTGTCATCCTGGCTAGATGTTGTTGTGTGCAGAAACAGTTTGCATTAGCCTCCCCATCCCCAGAAGAAGACAGAGCCCATCACAGTGGGTTCACTGTCACCCAGGGGATATGGTTGTGTGTGCTTAAACAGTTTGCATTAGCCTCCCTATCCCCTGGAGTCCAGAGAGCCCATCACAGTGGGTTCACTGTCACCCAGGGGATATGGTTGTGTGTGCTTAAGCAGTTTGCACTACCCTCCCCATCCCCAGGAGAAGACAGAACCCATCACAGTGGGTCATCTGTCATCCTGGCTAGATGTTGTTGTGTGCAGAAACAGTTTGCATTAGCCTCCCCATCCCCAGGAGAAGACAGAGCCCATCACAGTGGGTTCACTGTCACCCAGGGGATATGGTTGTGTGTGCTTAAACAGTTTGCATTAGCCTCCCTATCCCCTGGAGTCCAGAGAGCCCATCACAGTGGGTTCACTGTCACCCAGGGATATGGTTGTGTGTGCTTAAACAGTTTGCATTAGCCTCCCTATCCCCTGGAGTCCAGAGAGCCCATCACAGTGGGTTCACTGTCACCCAGAGGATATGGTTGTGTGTGCTTAAGCAGTTTGCACTACCCTCCCCATCCCCAGGAGAAGACAGAACCCATCACAGTGGGTCATCTGTCATCCTGGCTAGATGTTGTTGTGTGCAGAAACAGTTTGCATTAGCCTCCCCATCCCCAGGAGAAGACAGAGCCCATCACAGTGGGTTCACTGTCACCCAGGGGATATGGTTGTGTGTGCTTAAACAGTTTGCATTAGCCTCCCTATCCCCTGGAGTCCAGAGAGCCCATCACAGTGGGTTCACTGTCACCCAGGGGATATGGTTGTGTGTGCTTAAACAGTTTGCATCAGCCTCCCTATCCCCTGGAGTCCAGAGAGCCCATCACAGTGGGTTCACTGTCACCCAGGGGATATGGTTGTGTGTGCTTAAACAGTTTGCATCAGCCTCCCTATCCCCTGGAGTCCAGAGAGCCCATCACAGTGGGTTCACTGTCACCCAGGGGATATGGTTGTGTGTGCTTAAACAGTTTGCATTAGCCTCCCCATCCCCAGGAGAAGACAGAGCCCATCACAGTGGGTTCACTGTCACCCAGGGGTTATGGTTGTGTGTGCTTAAACAGTTTGCATTAGCCTCCCTATCCCCTGGAGTCCAGAGAGCCCATCACAGTGGGTTCACTGTCACCCAGGGGATATGGTTGTGTGTGCTTAAGCAGTTTGCACTACCCTCCCCATCCCCAGGAGAAGACAGAACCCATCACAGTGGGTCAGCTGTCATCCTGGCTAGATGTTGTTGTGTGCAGAAACAGTTTGCATTAGCCTCCCCATCCCCAGGAGAAGACAGAGCCCATTACAGTGGGTTCACTGTCACCCAGGGGATATGGTTGTGTGTGCTTAAACAGTTTGCATTAGCCTCCCTATCCCCTGGAGTCCAGAGAGCCCATCACAGTGGGTTCACTGTCACCCTGGAGATATGGTTGTGTGTGCTAACACAGTTTGCTTTGTCCTCCCTATCCCCTGGAGTGCAGGGAGCCCATCACACTGGGTCATCTATCACCCTGGAGATATGGTTGTGTGTGCTAAAGCAGTTTGCTTTGTCCTCCCTATCCCCTGGAGTCCAGAGAGCCCATCACAGTGGGTTCACTGTCACCCTGGAGATATGGTTGTGTGTGCTAACACAGTTTGCTTTGTCCTCCCTATCCCCTGGAGTGCAGGGAGCCCATCACACTGGGTCATCTATCACCCTGGAGATATGGCTGTGTGTGCTAAAGCAGTTTGCTTTGTCCTCCCTATCCCCTGGAGTCCAGAGAGCCCATCACAGTGGGTTCACTGTCACCCTGGAGATATGGTTGTGTGTGCTAACACAGTTTGCTTTGTCCTCCCTATCCCCTGGAGTGCAGGGAGCCCATCACACTGGGTCATCTATCACCCTGGAGATATGGTTGTGTGTGCTAAAGCAGTTTGCTTTGTCCTCCCTATCCCCTGGAGTCCAGAGAGCCCATCACAGTGGGTTCACTGTCACCCTGGAGATATGGTTGTGTGTGCTAACACAGTTTGCTTTGTCCTCCCTATCCCCTGGAGTGCAGGGAGCCCATCACACTGGGTCATCTATCACCCTGGAGATATGGTTGTGTGTGCTAAAGCAGTTTGCTTTGTCCTCCCTATCCCCTGGAGTCCAGGGAGCCCATCACACTGGGTTATCTGGCACCATGGGGATATGGTTGTGCGTGACTAACAAGTTATATGCATTCTCAATATCCCCAGGAGTCCAGTCACCTTCGTAATGTGTCCTGTTAGTCACCCTCTTGCTAAAGTGTATGCAGCTGATGATGTGTGTCCGGACACACCACCCCCAGGGGGCCAGATACTGGCATGCAATGGTGGGTATGTTTGAAAGATACTGTGGTTGGTCATGGCACATAGGTTGTACGTATCCCATAGTCGTGGAGGTCAATATATCATCACACATGTCTCCGATGTCTGCAAATGATATGGTAGGGGAAGATGTTTATGTGTGTAATAGCATCCCATCCTCATAAACCATGGGGGGGGGGAACAGTGGCCTTGTGGTTAGGACAAGGTACTTCAGTCCGGAGGGCCGGGGGTTCAAGTCCCACCTGGGGACAGCAATCTCAGGCCGGAGGGACTGGGATTTCTAGTCCTATAGGCACTCCTTGTGGTCTTGGGCATGCCACTTAACCCTTCATTGCCCATGTTCCCTGTAAGTATTAGCATATGTGTATCATATCCCCTCATGTTAAATGTATCTCCCAATTGACCGCTTTGACACGGTGAAAAGCGGAATATAAATACAGCTAAATAAATAAATGTCAGGAGCTAACAAACGCCTGTAACAGATCTTTGTCCCCATACCATCATGCAGATGTTGTTTCACCATCTTAACACATAATAGGAAGCCAACACTATTACACACATGGACATTAGTGATGTTGTTTCAATGATAGATTCAGCAGTTGTGGTTGACCAACACATACACAAACCAACACATGACCACAGGTGTCCACAGATGTTATGGTGGTTTTGCCCATGTCTATGGTGTTGTAAACACACATATTGTCTGCATAGCAGGGCTAGGGCCTACAGACATAGCAACCTACCATAGCTCATACACGATCAATCCCTACCACCACACACACATTATGCTCCCTGCAACAGTGTCCACATCATCCTGGACATAAACAGCACTTCACCCATAAGATACACTTGACACAATGCTGCTACTGGTTCAAGCAGTGTTATTTTGTGCCCTGTGTAAGGTGAAATGTCATGGTAGTGGCCCCTGGCAAGGTCAATAGGGCCACCCACACCATCTCTCATGTTGCTATAGTGCGACATTGATTGGTGGGAGATGAGGTTGCCATTGGGGTAATGTCCCAGGATGTCCTAAACCAATTATGTCAACACAAATGTGTGCAACAGAGCACATGCTTGGAAACGCTGCTTAGCATGGACACCATCATTGGCAAACACCATTTCCCCAGGTTCTGTAATGTCATGCAAGGGGGCCCCAGGGTGGTTCAATGATTGGCTCAGGGTGACAAGCACAATGGGCATTGTTGTCGTTGCACACATGTGCACAGACAAAGATACAGAGGGAGGTGACACTCGGAAACTAAAATGGCGTCTAAAAACCTAAACAAAACCCTTACATGTCTGTATCATCATTTGCAAAAAGAGGATGCCTGCAAACAGTCCCCAGTGTGCAATGAGAAAGCTCTGTTGCCCAAACTAAAGTGTCTGTGTGTGGTGATGGTACCTGTGAAAAATGCACGTTTGCAGCTCATGGCATCTCACACATCCCCCAGGTCACTGTGGCTGTGTTGTGGAGAAAGCAGCTCTTGTAGTGACACACCTGTGGCCCTGCATGTCATTTACGGTGGGATGTCAACCTCTATCCCACTACGTACAAAGATTTGAACCTCACATTTACCCACACACTGCAGCCATCATATCAACAGTAGAGTCGTCTGTTTTCTAACCCTCCCCTGGATTACCATTAGGCCCTAAGCCAGGATTCAGCATGGAGAAGCACTCATGCCGTGAAAACCATATTTTGTGATTGTTGTGCTATGTTCCCAGACACACACAACCATGTCTGGTACTGCAATTGCTAATGATGAGATGTTCAAATGTATGCATTTTCTGGCCTGTGTGAAGGAAGGCAAAAGTGACTGGCATGAGAAAGCAGCACAACCCCGTACACACCTCTCCAACAATGTGTCTGTGGCCACACACATTTTGTCAGGGGCCACCTCTACCCCATGTGGCGGTATGGTAGGCGATCAAACAACAGTTTTATCAGAAAGCTTACGTCACCATTGAATAGTGGACATCCACTGGCAGTACCCTTGGGGAGAACGCTTGCGCCAATAAACCCCCATTGGGAGTGGCGAGCCCCCATAGCCACAATGCTGCCACATGTTGTATTGTACGACTCATCCTAGTCACTGAACCGTACAGCATGCTGTGGTGTCCTGACTTTGGCAAGTTCATATACACAGACATTGTTTGTGTTGGTTAACCATAGCATTGTGTCCATTTGATGACATATGGTAGCTCACAATGTGGCAGCCAGGATCCTTGTCCCACCCCAGATTTGCATAGTGCACCACTGGCTGGGGCAGCAAAACGATTATACAACATGGGCAAATGCATGAAAGGTGATAATGTGTACGTGTGTGCACACCACAGTACCATGTAACTGTTTAGCAAAGGCAAATGTCCATCACAACCTAATTTCACATTAGCCGCCATACTGAGGATACATCCAATTCCCGTGACGGTTCTACTGACTCTGCTCACTCTGTGGGGAACAATGTACCTGTTCAAGGCAGGCCTGTCTATGCCTAGGGGAGAATGTCCCATATGCAACATGTGCTCTTCGGGGATCAGCACACACATGTTTTGGCCCATATCTCCATATCATCATTATCAAAATATGATAAAACACCAAAATAAACAGAGTCACCTATATCAGCAAATCACATATGGGGTCACATCATGCCATTACAGTGGACATTACATGATGTCAATTGGATACTGTGGACTATAGCTCAGAACATGTCCACACATATCCCCAGATGTTGCCATCACCTGGTGTGCATTGAGGACACCTCCATGATCACTCCATCATGATTATGTGTGTACAGAGATAAGAATCTAACGTTACTTACCACATGGCAGACGACCTCCTGTTAGGGATTGAAAGTCATTATGTGGCCTTGGTGCCTGCATGTACAATACCTCAAAAATGACTGACAGGACAGCTGTATAGAACATTTACATGGACTACGTCCTGATGCATGTCCCAAAACATCTTCAGCATCGACGTCAGCATCTCTCACGACACAGACGTCACAACTCTGAAGCACGTGACAAGCATGGGCAGAACATTGCCCATGTTGTGATTACGGCAAATACAGGCTGTTGTTCATGTGAGGGCCCAGTCTACTGCATTGTTCGTGCTGCAAGGACACATGGCTGGTGTGAATCATCTCAGATATTAAAAATGCCTACAGTCTAACCTGTCAACATCACCTGTAGTGTTGGAGAGTCTATTTCAGAGTACTCCAGGACAATGTGACCTCAACATGTCTGTCACATATTGCGCAACATGCAAAGATGACAGCTGTCTAACAAACAGGCCCCACATAACACATCATGGCAGCTTCTGGTCCCTCTGCTTAGTATGTAGCACCATCATTACACACAACTCCAATGTGTGAGCATGCGAATATGCCTAGGAGAATGAGAGCT
This sequence comes from Ichthyophis bannanicus, assembly GCA_033557465.1. Classification (NCBI taxonomy): domain Eukaryota; kingdom Metazoa; phylum Chordata; class Amphibia; order Gymnophiona; family Ichthyophiidae; genus Ichthyophis; species Ichthyophis bannanicus. Next base: position 888,432,358 of record CM066035.1, on the reverse strand, counting down.
AGTCAGCCGCAACACACCCAGCGGCCTGACCCCCCCCCTCACCCCCAAGCCTGTTGCCTCTGTGATTGGTTCCATGGCCTTCCATCCCCTCCATGGACAGCCAATGTGGTGAATCCCATGAAAATGAGATCACCGTATTGCCAGATGGCCGGAGGTAACATTTGACCCATGGACAGAGTACGTTGTACAGAATGGTACAGGCGTCATGCACATAGTTACTCAAACGCATCAGTAATGCAAGCATCCAGCATACCTAACTCACCAAAGAAGAACAACAACGTCAAACATTTAGCACCTAACGGAGCACTGTAGAGCTTGCAACATCCCCACAAGGGTGGCTGCCTCTCACCACACTATGTCAGTCAACCCACAGCACAGGGAGCTCAAAGCAACATCTGAGCTTTCACAGAGGTGACAATGTGTCTGTTACAGCTGACATTGTAAATTAACCACTGTGCAAACATAATCCGTGACCAACACAATCTGCTATGCCGATGCTGCTCACATCACACGGCTGTGCGCCCACATTGTCTCTGCCCACAAGCACAACGGACCCTCCTTTGGTCAACACCATTATGGAAACCACAAGTATGATGATGTGCTTATCCAGGTGTGCACAATCACCCACAGTGTACACAAAGTCCATGTTTGTGTTCTGCAGCTCGGTACATAGGAACGGAATGTTTGTGTGGGGCCAAGTGGATGACTGGCACATGCATCCACATTTGAAAGGATATGTGGAGGGCTCTCTCGCGTACCCAATGCATGTACCCCAAAATGTGGACCCTGTCAGCTATCCTGTGCAATCTTGCCAAGCGCCGACATAAATGCCTTAACTCTTAGGTGCATGTCTAGCTATCAAACACCCAAAGACATAAGTCACTGTGATGCTATTTGCTTCTATTGTGCAATGTAGGTTCACAGCAGTACAAGTGCAGCGGTCATGTCAGGCGATGCATCAGCTGCTCGGTCACATGACATGTGTGGTGCATGTGGCTCCCAACGAGTGTGTCCACATGAGAGCAGCACAGTGGCCACAGTCTCGTCCCAATGGACAGAACCAATAGGATAACTCACGGATGTGACAGTGACCACAAACACACATAAGCTGTGCCTGCACAGGTGGCAGTCAGCACACAAACGCATATAGGGGTCACCTGTCTAGCACAACGACCCTCAGACCACATCAACAACAGATGTGTGTAATGTGGGCTGTAATGCACATGTTCATGACACCTGCAACCAAGCAACAGTTAACTGTCTAGAGACACAAGTATGTAAAAATAGGTTTTGGTTTGGAGAAACCTGCAAAAATATGAATGACCTGCAGTCACCTCAACAGACCAATGGACACAGAAGTTAAACTGTCAATCACGTACTTATTATACACGTCAAAAAACATGGATGGTAAGCATCTGTGTCTCTTGGTGTCGACACACCTGAGATGTGTGTGTTTTGCCACACACTACCAGATAGATCATGTCACATTCAGGCTTGCAAATAAACACAACCTTTACACATGCAGAACCTAGTGCGTTGTGGCCATGCCAAAATGTATCTTGGACATGTAGTACCTCCAGTGACTATTGCAACGCTGGCCAACGTAACATATAAACATAATTGTCATTTCAATCATATGGACAACCTACACGCCTCAACACACCAATGCATGCCCACAGCTATCACGCCAGGGATGTGGCACAGCTCAAATGGCCAAAGACATGTCTATATTCCTTACCTCTCATTACCAGAATTGCCATATAGCGTAATGGAACCCCTAAGAGACGGAACCTATATTATCCGCATAGTCTCAGCCTCAATAAAACCTATTTCATACCCTAGGAATCTACATATGACCCTGCTTTTCCCCCTGTATCTGGGCCAGCTGAATTATGCTGTACACTGCCGGATATAATTATGGAACATATGGAACCCCCCTCTCTGCACCTGAGAGACTGGCTAGTGCTGGCTCAACCATTGTTTACAGTCCCCTCGGTCAGGATGTCCATAATGTGCTGTTTGTTTGCAGCAACCTTGCACAGGGCAATCCAGTACCATCAGATGTACATGTTATGTGATGTTCTCCTAACAAAAGGCATGGAAAGCACCTTGTCCTCCGTGCATGAACATGTGTATCCCTCACGCCATTATACTGCAAACAATGGTTCCTGAACTGTGTGTGGGCCAGCCCATAGATGTGTCCTTGCCACTCCTTCAGAGTCTATCTGTGGTCAACCCCTGTCATCACATGTACGCCTATTGGGTATCATAGGAGACCTGAGGCAGACATGTCGGGGCCGGATAACACCTCCTGGAACATGGGATTGCAGTTTTTTGTCAGGGTAGTAATTTCCAAAACACTCTGAGAGCCCCAACACTACATTGACAGAGGTTTCAGACCTGTGATATGAGATAGCAACATGTAATCACATCACCAAGATGTATCAGTGAATCACTATGCCTATAGCTGCATCCACAACACGCAATGTTTGTACATTAGCACGTCCTCCCATGGACGCATACACACAGCATGCCTATGGAGGAGTCCAGCTGTAATTTGCAACAACAGTGGTACTTACTGTAGCCTGTACACAGTTGAATGCTGTAAATGTAATTTGGCCTGCTCCTACCTTGCAGCGTGAATGTGGTGTCCCATTGCATCCACACAGGACCCAGCTGCAGCACATCACCCGTCACCTAAACAGAGTGTCAAATAGACGACATGGAGGTAGACTACAGTCACAACGTTTGCTAAACAACTGCATGGGCCAGTGTATATGCCGTTATCTGCACTAGAACCCAGCAGTCTCTGTTGTTGCATGTGCACATTCTCAGTGTGTCAGTCATGACACACCCCTGCGCTACCGGTCATGTTTTTGCTAGTAAAAACATACCTTGCGTCACCTACCGTGTCTGGCTCCCCCGCTTCACGTAAGCTGCAATGATGGTCCTTGCAACGCATTTCATGGTTTAATATTCTGCTATGCCAAACTCCTCTATATGTACAACAGTACTTTCTGTCACTCACCCAGTGTCCTCTACACACAGTTGTGGAAGGAGAGCCCACCCATACATCCTCTGCACACTGGTGCCACCTTTGTAAAATGTACATATAGGTTGTGGACACAGGATTTGCCATGTTTTGCGTGTAGGTCAAGAAAGCATAGTTAATTCCCTGTAAGAGGTGATCTGCAGGAACAGCAGCAGTAGGTAATCCCACACCACCCATCTACTCTTGTGGGTTGTGTGTGTCACACTATGTCTCTGTCAGACTCCCACTAACCTCTGCAGGTTCTGCCCTGTGTAAGATGTATACTGTACTTCAGAGAGCCATGTTGGACAGGGGCGAGGGCAGCACATGAACACTGTGGGATCCTGCCATAGATGTTCACAAAGGATGTGGTTCAGCATGGACCAAGTGCTCCCTTACCACACATATTATGCACATGTGATGACAGATGTCTGTTGCCCATGGGGATCCCCAGTGACATGTGTTGAACTATGCTATATCTGAGACACACATACAACAGTGGGGCTGTAGCAGCAAAACATTGGCCACAAGGATGTGTGATTGTATGGGTGACCCAGCAGAGGGTTGACCTGTCACTAATGCCCCCAACCTTTCAATTACCATCCACAGGTCGAGGATCTCCGGAAGAAGGGGAGGGAGCTGCGCCTCCACCATGCCAACTACCTGCAGCGACTCCAGGGTGAGAGCTCACAAAAGGTTGAATTTGCGTATTATCAGAGTGTCAAATCAGTAACAGATGTCCCATTGGCAACAAAGCCTGTGTGGCCACTGCAGATGTAGACGTGCTAGATTTGAGACCTAACAGAGTTCTGATCCCTGTCGTCTTCCACATGATGGTGATGTCGCAGAAGATGTGCCCACCACCTCCGCACCCCTCCTGAGACGTCCCACTACACCACATGTGGACGAGGTGGTGGTCCTCACAACATCGGAGGAGGGGGAACAGGAGGAGGAACAGGAGGAGGAGAGGGGAGGGAGTGAGGAGGAGGAGGAGGAGGTGGTGGTGGTGGAGGCGGCCACAGACGCATCTCCATCAGATGACACCCACCAGGGGCCAGATGGCGATTTGGAGGGGCTGATTGGGGGGGTGCCAGGGGGGAGGGGGGGCCAGAGGGGGTGTGGGAAAGTGATGTGGAAGACAGGGCACACAGGGCACTGTAGGCTCCCCCCAGCCACAACGGTTGTCTCCACCATGGAGGGCCCCACCCAGGGGTACGCAGATGCCACCACACAAACACCTGAGACACTGTGTGTGTGTGGTGGCAGATGCGTGGACAATCTGTCTGGGGCCCTGCATGCGATGGAGCAACGGATCCACCAGCTGATCCACTCTCAGCAATGGCTTGCGGGAGTCATTGAGAGGGTGGTAGCCGAGGTGGTGAGTCTGCCATGTCGCC
>CM066035.1:888077400-888427430 GCA_033557465.1 Ichthyophis bannanicus | reverse complement strand
GACAGGACAGCTGTATAGCAACATTTACATGGACTAAGTCCTGATGCCATGTCCCAAAACATCCTTCAGCATCGACGTCAGCCATCTGCCGCACGACACAGACGTCACAACTCTGACGCACGTGACAAGCATGGGCCAGAACCGTGCCCAATGTTTGTGATTACGCGCAAATTCACGGCTAGGTTGTTCATGATGAGGGGCCCAGGCCTACTGCATTGTTCGTTGCGGCAAGTGACACCATGGCCGGTTCCTGCTGGAATCAGCTCAGATATTAAAAATGCCCGACAGTCGACACCTGTCCAACATCACCTGTAGTGTGGGCGGAGTCTATTTCAGAGTAACTCCAGGACCCAATCCGTGACCTCAACATGTCTGTCACATCTTGCTCAACCTCCAAAGATGACAGCTGTACTAACCACCAGGGCCCACATAACACAGCATGTCAGTTCTTCTCCTACCACCCCCGCTGCTTAGTATGTGAGCACCATCATTACACACAACTCCAATGTGTGAGCATGCGAATATGCCTAGGACGAATGAGATGCTAGTCCAGCCTGCAAAACACCCAGCGGCCGGACCCACCCCCCTCACCCCCAAGCCTGTTGCCTCTGTGATTGGGTTCCATGGCCTTCCGATCCCCTCCATGGACAGCCAATGTGGTGAATCCCATGAACACTGAGATCACCGTATTGCCAGATGTCCGGAGGTAACATTTTGACCCATGGACAGAGTACGTTGTACAGAATGGTACAGGCGTCATGCACATAGTTTACTCCAAACGCATCAGTAATGCAAACATCCAGCATACCTAACGCACCACAAGAAGAACAACAAACGTCAAACATTTAGCACCTAAACGGAGCACTGTAGAGCTGTGCAACATCCCCACAAGGGTGGCTGCCTCTCACCACACTATGTCAGTCCAAACCACAGCACAGGGAGCTCAAAGCAACATCTGAGCTTTCACAGAGGTGACAATGTGTCTGTTACAGGCTGACATTGTAAATTAACCACTGTGCAAACATAATCCGTGACCAACACAATCTGCTATGCCGTGAGCTGCTCACATCACACGGCTGTGGCGCCCACATTGTCTCTGCCCACAAGCACAACGGACTCCTCCCTGTGGTCAACACCATTATGGAAAACCACAAGTATGATGATGTGCTTAATACAGTGTGTGCACAATCACCCACAGTGTACACAAAGTCCATGTTTGTGTTTCTGCAGCTCGGTTATCATAGGAACGGAATGTTTGTGTGGGGCCAAGTGGATGACTGGCAGCGATGCATCCCACATTTGAAAGGGATATGTGGAGGGCTCTCTTCGCGTACCCAATGCATGTACCCACCCAAAATGTGGACGCCTGTCAGCTATCCCTGTGCAATCTTGCCAAGCGCCGACATAAATGCCTTAACTCTTAGGTGCATGTCTAGCTATCAAACACCCAAAGACTAAGTCACTGTGATGCTATTTGCTTCTATTGTGCAATGTAGTTTCACAGCAGTACAAGTGCAGCGGTCATGTCAGGAGATGCATCAGCTGCTCGGTCACATGAAAGTGTGGTGCATGTGGCTCCATACGTGTGTGTACACATGAGAGCTTCACAGGGGCAACTGTCTCGTCACAATGGACAGAACCAATAGGATAACTCAAGGATGTGACAGTGACCACAAACACACATAAGCTGTGCCTGCACAGGTGGCAGTCAGCACACAAACGCATATAGGGGTCCCCTGTCTAGCACAACGACCCTCAGACCACATCAACAACAGATGTGTGTAATGTGGGCTGTAATGCACATGTTCATGACACCTGCAACCAAGCAACAGTTAGCTGTCTAGAGACACAGGTATGTAAAAATATGTTTTGGTTTGGATAAACCTGCAAAAATATGAATGACCTGCAGTCACCTCAACAGACCAATGGACACAGAAGTTAAACTGTCAATCACGTACTTATTATACACGTCAAAAACCAGGATGGTAAGCATCTGTGTCTCTTGGTGTCGACACCCTGAGATGTGTGTGTTTGCCACACACTACCAGATAGATCATGTCACATTCAGGCTTGCAAATAAACACAACCTTTACACATGCAGAACCTAGTGCGTTGTGGCCATGCCAAAATGTATCTTGGACATGTAGTACCTCCATGACTATTGCAACGCTGGCCAACGTAAACTATAAACATTATTGTCATTTCAATCATATGGACAACCTACACCTCATCAACACACCAATGCATGCCCACAGCGATCACGCCAGGGATGTGGCACAGCTCAAATGGCCAAAGACATGTCTATATTCCTTACCTCTCATACCAGAATTGCATATAGCGTAATGGAACCCCTAAGAGACGGAACCTATATTATCCGCATAGTCTCAGCCTCAATAAAACCTATTTCATACCCTAGGAGCTACATATGACCCTGCTTTTCCCCCTGTATCTGGGCCAGCTGAATTATGCTGTACACTGCCGGATATAATTATGGAACATATGGAACCCCCCTCTCTGCACCTGAGAGACTGGCTAGTGCTGGCTCAACCATTGTTTTACAGTCCCCTCGGTCAGGATGTCCATAATGTGCTGTTTGTTTTGCAGCAACCTTGCACAGGGCAATCCAGGTACCATCAGATGTACATGTTATGTGATGTTCTCCTAACAAAAGGCATGGAAAGCACCTTGTCCTCCGTGCATGAACATGTGTATCCCTCACGCCCATTATACTGCAAACAATGGTTCCTGAACTGTGTGTGGGCCAGCCCATAGATGTGTCCTTGCCACTCCTTCAGATCTATCTGTGGTCAACCCCTGTCATCACATGTACGCCTATTGGGTATCATAGGAGACATGAGGCAGACATGTCGGGGCCGGATAACACCTCCTGGAACATGGGATTGCAGTTTTTGTCAGGGTAGTAATTTCCAAAACACTCTGAGAGCCCCAACACTACATTGACAGAGGTTTCAGACCTGTGATATGAGATAGCAACATGTAATCACATCACCAAGATGTATCAGTGAATCACTATGCCTATAGCTGCATCCACAACACGCAATGTTTGTACATTAGCACGTCCTCCCATGGACGCATACACACAGCATGACTATGGAGGAGTCCAGCTGTAATTTGCAAAACAGTGGTACTTACCTGTAGCCTGTACACAGTTGAATGCTGTAAATGTAATTGGCCTGCTCCTACCTTGCCGAGTGAATGTGGTGTCCCATTGCATCCACACAGGACCCAGCTGCAGCACATCACCCGTCACCTAAACAGAGTGTCAAATAGACGACATGGATGGTAGACTACAGTCACAACGTTTGCTAAACAACTGCATGGGCCAGTGTATATGCCGTTATCTGCACTAGAACCCAGCAGTCTCTGTTGTTGCATGTGCACATTCTCAGGGTGTCAGTCATGACACACCCCTGCGCTATCCGGTCATGTTTTTTGCTAGTAAAAACATACCTTGCGTCACCTACCGTGTCTGGCTCCCCCGCTTCAAGTAAGCTGCAATGATGGTCCTTGCACGCATTTCATGGTTTAATATTCTGCTATGCCAAACCCCCTCTATATGTACAACAGTACTTTCTGTCACTCCCCCAGTGTCCTCTACACACAGTTGTGGAAGGAGAGCCCACCCATAACATCCTCTGCACACTGGTGCCACCTTTGTAAAATGTACATATAGGTTGTGGACAAAGGATTTGCCATGTTGATTGCGTGTAGGTCAAGAAAGCATAGTTAATTCCCTGTAAGAGGTGTATCTGCAGGAACAGCAGCAGTAGGTAATCCCACACCACCCATCGTACTCTTGTGGGTTGTGTGTGTCACACTATGTCTCTGTCAGACTCCCACTAACCTCTGCAGGTTCTGCCCTGTGTAAGATGTATACTGTACTTCAGAGAGCCATGTTGGACAGGGGCGAGGGCAGCACATGAACACTGTGGGATCCTGCCATAGATGTTCACAAAGGATGTGGTTCAGCATGGACCCAAGTGCTCCCTTACCACACATATTATGCACATGTGATGACAGATGTCTGTTGCCCATGGGGATCCCCAGTGACATGTGTTGAACTATGCTATATCTGAGACACACATACAACAGTGGGGCTGTAGCAGCAAAACATTGGCCACCAGGATGTGTGATTGTATGGGCTGACCAAGCAGAGGGTTGACCTGTCACTAATGCCCCCAACCTTTCAATTACCATCCACAGGCAGAGGATCTCCGGAATAAGGGGAGGGAGCTGCGCCTCCACCATCGCCAACTACCTGCAGCGCACTCCAGGGTGAGAGCTCACAAAAGGTTGAATTTGCGTATTATCAGAGTGTCAAATCAGTAACAGATGTCCCCCTGGCAACAAAGCCTGTGTGGCCACTGCAGATGTTACGTGCTAGATTTGAGACCTAACAGAGTTCTGATCCCTGTCGTCTACAACAGATGGTGATGTCGCAGAAGATGTGCCCACCACCTCCGCACCCCTCCTGAGGAGTCCCACTACACCACATGTGGACGAGGGTGGGTGGTCCTCACAACACCAGGGAGGAGGGGGACACAGGAGTGAGGAACAGGAGGAGGAGGGGGAGGAGGAGGAGGAGGAGGTGGTGGTGGTGGAGGCGGCCACAGACGCATCTCCATCAGATGACACCCACCAGGGCCAGATGGCGATTTGGAGGGGCTGATTGGGGGGGCTTGCCAGGGGGGTATGGGGGCCAGAGGGGGTGTGGGAAAGTGATGTGGAAGAGAGGGCATCACAGGGCACTGTAGGCTCCCCCCCCACAACGGTTGTCTCCACCATGGAGGGCCCCACCCAGGGGCTACGCAGATGCCACCACACAAACACCTGAGACAATGTGTGTGTGTGGTGGCAGATGCCGTGGACAATCTGTCTGGGGCCCTGCATGCGATGGAGCAACGGATCCACCAGCTGATCCACTCTCAGCCAATGGCTTGCGGGAGTCATTGAGAGGTGGTAGCCGAGGTGGTGAGTCTGCCATGTCGCCAACCACCCCCTCAATGGCGTCACTGGCGTCAGTATGGCACAAGTGAGTCCACATATGTGCCCTGGGTTGCCCTGTCATCCAGCACTGGGCATGCTGAGGAGAGGTGTTGGTCATGTGGGGGTGGGGGTTTGTGGAGGGCACTTTGTCCTGGGCGTGTGGGTGACTGGGGGGGGGAGGGTGTGTTTTAGGGGGGGCAGGTGATGGTATGATCCCCCTCCCTGTAAATGTAAATAGTTGTCCCATTATTTGTTTTGTGGTTTATATTAAACATATGTTAAACAAACCTTGTAATGCTTGTGTGCCTCACTCAGCATAAGACTGTGGATGGCAGTATGTGATATTTGTGAAGACAGATATGGTTTTGAAGGGTAAACAATGCTGGTGATAACTCAAGTGCCTCTACAGTTACATTTGGGTGGTTGACCATGTGTGTAGGTGTCTGATATGATGTTTCTTGCGTCATATGTCTGCACACGTAGCACCTGTCCCAGAGTCACACAACGCACGCGTTAGCGAATAGCTGACCACATATTTAAAAATATATAACCAACCAATTAATTCATGTTTACGCATTTCTGCCACTGTCACATGCATCACCATGGTGGGGTGGACGGAATGCGATCATTACACTAGGGACGCAAGGTTTACACATCTGCCACCAATTACTCGTGTAAGAGGGGTTGGACACATTGATGCATATGGCAACAACACAGGTAATGTAGCACATAGTTCCCCTGTTTTGACATGGATAGTGGTGTGCCACACTGTGGCCAGAGCAGCTTCATATAGACTGTGAGTGACACAATGTGCACAGGACAGCTTGCAATGTGAGCATCATAAACATGGTGAGGTGCCTGTTTGGGCAAGGTATCTGCAGCACACGGGTCCGGGATGCAAAGTCATGTAGTTTGGGTCCCCCCCCCACCACCAATTTCAATAGATACACTACCGGACCACATGGACAGTCCACTGGACACACCCGCGTGTATGTAGTTATTGCGCCAGCTGTTTTACTTGTCACAGCTTTTAAGTCACATCAATGTAGTTATACTAAAACTGTCAACATAAGCGTGGTGATTTCCATCACCGCCATGTCAAGAACACACTATGAACATAGGATTGTCATCTCTGAGCTTTTGCACATATCACACATACAGACATCTCAAAAACAGGCGTGGAACTATATACATAGATGCTGCAAAATGATCATTGCAACAGAGACAGGCTTAGACAACTGTTAACAATAAATGAGGATCAACAGCCATAGTTTAACGTCTACGTGGTCGTCCACGCCTGCCCCGTTTGGCCCCTCCCCCCCTCATGGGTCCATGGCCACCTCATGAACCGGTGGTGGTGGTGGTGTTGGTGGTGCAGGTACAGCTCGGCGCAGCACATCCAAGTATGCCCTCAAGGGCTTCAACACTATTCCGTGTGAGGGGCATGGCTCGTACCTCCTCACTTGATTGGCGCAGCTCAGCGCACACCTCCCTCGTGTTCTGCTGCACTGCTATGCGTATCCTGTCCAGAACGCGTTTGGATGCCTGTGCATGGGATACAGGGTGGGTCATGAGATACCTCCCCACTAATACAGAACGTAAGTACAGATACAGGTCACTGCACATCCAACACTAATAGAATAGTGTGATAGGGCAGAGTCACATTATACATGGGATAGAGTTTACATACATAATTAACACATTGATAGAGGTCTTCAAACGCCTAAACGACACTTTAACAAGGACCTAGATTGGGTGGGCAACACCACAACCTGCAGGATGTGCAGGACACACCCACATAGTAACAGACGTCTCAACAGGATTGTGCAATGATAACTATCACCTTTCCATTGTGTAGGGAGGTGCAGCATGCAGCACACACAAATGACTGTTGGCCTGAGCAGCATTAGGGAGGGACAGTTGTCCGAACGCGTATGAAGAAACGCCATGGAACGCAACATGGAGGTCACATCCTCTGGAGTGGATTAACACAATTCGCTCATGGTTTACAGGAGATTGTTTTGGGAATCTGTGGGATGCAGATGGTGAGGACATGGGATTACTTGACGGCGGACGTTTCACACGTGCAGTGCTGCTGCACATATGTGAGAACCCTGAGGGTTTCCACCAACCTTGTGTAACACTCAGAGGGCGGTTTGTGGGTGATCATATATTATGGAAATGAGACAACCATATTGGGGGTGTGGACAAAACTGCCATTCACAGAGGGACCCACCATGTTGGTTTACCATACCAAGGGAAACCTAACGTTGGGTGTAATGAGGTGATGAACACAGCTAGTGGTACTAACTGTTGACGGGCAGTGAAAGGCCTGAGTTGGCAGGGTCTGTTTCGGATATCATTAGGCCATGAGGGGTTGTAGCTGGTGGTTGTCTAGTCTTTTACATTTCAACATAGGCATTTTCTCACACATATGTGTTTATGTGTGTTGAGTTCCAAACAGGGCTAAGCCATCCAATTGATCCACTTATCTATTTGCACAGGGACCACCGCCATTCCAGGTGTTCCCACGCAGGGGACATTAGTTTTTGCCCCAACTTGCACAGATGATTTTGGCCTACCCACCTCACACCTGCTGACGTGGCCCCAATGACATAATGGTATGCCCTGCAGGTCTTCCCCACGTGTTCTGTTATTACCTCAGCAACGACTTAGATGATTTGTAGACTGGAGAGTGTCTCCCTTCCGTGTCTGTTTAATGGACACATGAGCGCATTTGATGATATGCCTAGGCCTTCTGTTAGACACAAGGTGCGATGGATAGGGTATCTATACAAACAAATTGTTTTAGATGAGACGCAATGCAAACTATGGTTTCTGTCTGCAAACCGGTCATGGCCCTCACAGAGGGACTTAGCGGAGTGAGGGCCTGTTCCCCCCCGCGCCCCCCAAACACAGCCAATGCTGCTACTGGTGCTGCAATATGGCAAGTGCACAGGTGCATATTTGGCCAAAGCATCAGACATAGCCAATGGGGGGTGTGGAGGTGAGGGCCGTGACATGCGTAGGGGTGTTGCTCTTGTGTTGGGTTACAACACAATATGTGTTTTTCAAATGAGGGTTTACAGCGTAAGATGTCATTTGTATGGTGCTAGGACCCTTAATGGTCTATGGTGAGTTTGGAGCACCTGCTCCTGCAACTGTGGTCTACTGGGCCCATGTGTGCTGTAGGGATTTGCGTGTTTCAGAGGATAGGGCCTCCACATGAGATGTTTGGGGGATGTTTGTGTCTTACTTTGTCTGGTGTGGCTTTTGGGTTACAATATGATGCTTGTGTTGATTGCAACTGTTTGTACGCATCATGGCTGTTCTTTTTGCTGACGTCACCGTGTGTGATGTTGACGTAGGTTTTGACATGGGATGGGGTTTTGTTGTAGGACAGGATAGATGGTATGGTATGATGGGGACGTTTGGCTTAACTATTGGCCGATGCGGGGTTTTCAAACTGTTTTAATGGATGACTGAGGTATCTTTTGGAAATTGCCTATTGCAAGGACTGCACTGAATTGGATGCTGTTGTGGGTCAGGAACTGCAAGGCAGTCGATGCTGGCGAATGAACATAATGTGATGTTGCTCTGACACTTTCAGGCAGAGAGGTATATATGTTTTTGATGTGGGAGGGGTGATAACATCTACCATATACCTGTCCCCTGTGAGGTTATGTGTGGTTTGACGAGGGCCATGATGATCACCTTGAGCAGGTGTGGAGGGATGTGCGGGACAAACAATTGGGAAATTGATGTGTATGTTCAAGCAGCAGGTAAATGTTTCTGATGGACAGAACAAATATTGGAGCCCGTCTGCCAACTAGACATGTGATGATGCTGAGTGAGCACAACTCATGCATAGTTCTGCTGAATGTGGCCTGGATCAATTTGCAACTTGATTAAGCATGCACAATATGTCAGACTAGACCTTCTTTTAATAATTTTGACAGACATATGGAGGTGTTACATAACTTCACACATTACGTTATTTACTGTGTCTTGTGCAAGGGACAATGTATGTGTCACTGTAATGATTGATCATAGATATCATTATTTCTACCTCAGATCTCATTCACATGTTAACCTCTACACAGTTGCCTTTCATTCCATGGTTGCCTTGTTGGTCTCGTGTTTTAATGTTGGTGTTTAATTTCATTGCGGTTTAGTAGCTGGTTTATGATGTTGTATGGTTGTCTTTTGAAAGGTAATTGAAGGTCATTTGATTCTGACCACTCATACTTGACATTGATTGACAATTGCTACCATTCCGCAGTACATTCTGTAATGTGCTGCTGTGATATTGTCAGTGTTGTGGTTTTGGCTAGGTTGTGTATGGTGATGTCTGAATCCAGGTATTGGGGTCAGGGATACAGTGTGTATGATATTGTCTCTACACGGGCAGATTTTGTTGAGCTTCCTCCTGTGTATTGTCTTTTGCAATACAGTGCACAAAGTGGTTAAGGTTATAGTCCTTTTTTTATCCATATGCTCATTAATATGCATGTGTAATACTCCTCATTGTATTGGTTACATACAACAGCTATGTCACGTTAGCCGCCTATGATAAAGGGGACCATCACAGAGTAATGACACCAGGGCCGTCAATCACACTGTGATGTATTAGTTCACAACGGATGCGATTTGGTGATGGTTTGGTGGGGTTACTGACAGGGGACATGTTGGTGGGCTTGTCTGTGTGCAATGCAGTCTATGTTAGTTTTGAACGTTGCCGGACACTGCCAATATGTGCTTTCCCTAACCACACAGATGTGATATGTGTATGCTTGATTGAGCTCTGGAACTCCTTGTCTATGGGTGACCTTACACATTAGAGTAGCTCTCTGCATATGCTATTTTCTTATTACCTCGAGATGCAGACTGTGAGTAATGGTGGCTTGGTGAGGTTACATCACTGAGGAAGGTTACATTGACTTCTATGTGGTCTTGGTTTTGGCTGAGTATGGGTTATTTGTCATACTGTTGTATACAAGACATGTGAGTGTCTTCAAAGAGGCATACTAGTGCCAGGGCAATATCTGAATTTCTTAATTAACTGAGAACGTGCCTCACCATACACGCCATTGCTCTCAGGTCTGCATCTGTGTGTCTCACCTGACCTTAGCCTGTTGTGATTTGTAACATGTTAACCTCATTTACGATAGCACAAACCATTTGTACCTCACATGCCCCATATAAATGAGCCATACATGTAACATAGTGTAAAGTAAGGTAGCAACATTCAGCACACAAACAACAACTACAGAGTGGTGCTGCTTGTGTTGTGGTTGTGACAGTCCTTTTTCACCCACCTTCAGCATCGCGATGTGTTGATGCACCATAGACCCTCATCTCCGCCCTCATCATCTCTGGGACAGATGTAGCTGTGCCTACGGACGGGCTGGGTTGTTGCGTGTGCTGGATTGCTGCAGCCTCCAGTGGTGATCTGGTGTGTACGGGTTGGTCCAGGGACCCCTCATCTGCAGTTATGCTGCCCCCTGACACTGGAGGCTCTGTCTCGACCAAACTCATTGGGATTGGGATTGGGATGTCCACCTGCTCCTCCTCCTCCAAAACATCCTCCTCCTCCTCCTCAGCAGCCCCCATTACACTGTAGTCACCTGGATTGTGAACAATCACAGAGAGAACACCTATGTTTAAGCAATCCACATATATTTACGTGTGTGCTAATGATACCACAGACATGCTGTGTTGGGTTGGCGCATTTGTGCTGCATACAGTACCCAATACACCATGCCAGACGTGTGTTTCCACACCATGTAGCTGTTCCTGCGACACATGTGTGTGGTTTGGCAGAGGAAAAATTGCATGTTTGCCATGTTTCTGGTCATGTTTCCATTCAACATGTTTTCAACATCCCCTCCATTTCGGCATCTATGCCACATATGTACACACATGCCTGTGGATGGCCACACCCTTACACCTGATTTTGCCAAACAATGTATGTCTGTGTGGGATAGTGAATATGGCACATATTTGTTATGACATATTATGTGATCATTGTTACATGTGATCAGCAGGGAACTCATTGTGTAGCGGACGACAAGTAGCCAGCTCCTCTGCCCCACTGAGATGCACATGTGGCACTGTGCTGATACAATGACACACAAACATGACCTAATCAATGGCCCTCACACTCATACAGGGGATGACAATCACAGGTGTGGCGTTGTTGTAGTGACAGTTGTGTGTGTGTTTCCTAGTTACAGATGTGTAGGGGATGGTTTGGGACAGAAAGTGTTATGTTGACCAGGGACCTGTCAAACAATCAGGTTGTAGAGGGATATTTCCCACACATGTGCCTCCAGGATAGCAATATGATGTTGATTTGGTCACACGTAAGTAAGTGTCTGTGCAGATGACTGATCTCTACGGAATGGTAATAATACACATTAACCTGTAGGTGACGCTTACTATACATACCTGCTCGAGGAAGTGCCGTATCTAGGGCTTCAGGAAGTCCACGGAGGTAGATATGTCCCAAACGTGCTGCCAGCTCTTGTTCAAGGGGCGAGAGTGTTGGTATGAAGGGGCCCCCGCCACCTGTGCCCATAGCATGTTGTCTTTCTGCAAGCATGTGCTGACGTACCCCTCTTTTAATATCTGAGTACCGTTTTTTTAAACTTTCCACATCACGTGGGGGACACCCTTCCTCAGACAGTGCCTCGCGAACATCCTCCCACACTGCCATTCTGGTGGCCACTGTTGTGTGGCTGCTCAAAACGCCCAAATAAGACATCATAATTTTCTATCACATGTGACAGTAAAATATGTTCTCCCTGTCACTGAACCTTACAGCTCTCTTCCTCTGTGTAACAGGCACAGGTATCCTTTTCCTTTTGCCCGTTTGCCTGTACTCTACCTGCTGTGGTCCAATAGATTGGTCCTGCCTGTTCCTGGCTAGGCTGGGAGGTGTGTGCCCTGGGTGTCTCACCACCAACCTGCTGCCCCACATCCTCCACCCCCTCACCCTGATCTGCTCTGGCGCTGTCCCTCTCCATCTCCCTCTTCAGCACAGGATCCTCTCACCGCAAACACACTCACCTTAACAGAAAATAACACAGAGGAAACAAAAGTGGACAAGGGCAGTACAATACAGCACAGAGTCCACAACACAATAGCAAAGGTAGACTTTAAGGTCAAAAAGTCAAAATTACACGGTCCAACAATACTTGTAACAATTATTCTCTCCCTGTCTTGTGTGGCCTACTCCTATGGCAGACGGCCCCCTTCAAATTCGCTGTACCTCTCTATCTCCCTCCTTTGTCTGCAGCACTTCGAGCACAGGTTCTTGCCCTATTGCTCTCTGTAACTTTCTATCTGACTCCTTCCTGTGCACTACTCCCAACACAGGCTGTGTCTCTAGCTCACTCTCTAACTCTCTGTCTGTATGTATAAACTCCTCTAACAACCCTCAACGTGTGGCACGTGTGCAGCCTTATTTATAGGGTTTTCCACGCTTTTTCATTGCACATGCGCAATTGTGCAGGCGTGGCGCTCATGCGCCATCCTCGTGCACGCTTACGCATTGGTGTCCATACGCGGACACGCGCACATGCGCCCTGGGACACGGATTACGACGGGTGCCGCATGGGCGTCTGTGTGCGTTGTACGCATGCGTGTGGCGATGCGCATGTGCGTAACACCACACAGGCGGACACCCATGCGTAGATTGGCGCATGCGCGCGACGCAAGCGCGACGCATGCGAGCATATGCGCATGCGCGTTGGACGGAAGGGGAAAAAAATAAACCCTATAAGTGAACGTGACATGCTTGTCAACGTTGAGGGTTGTAGGCGAGGAAGAGTAGGAGTGTGTTTTGAGACAGAAATGAGGTGAATCCAAACAGCTGTATTTGTCCATTAGATTGTTGTTTGTATTGGTTATTGTATTTTCTTGTGGGTGTATGTTGTTGTGTGGTTTGTAGTTTGTAGACTGCTTAGTTAGATTTGTCTGTTTGTCTGAGTGTGTTTGTGTAGTTGGGCGGGAGGAGTTAATGGCACATATTTATCTTCAGGCATGTCCTGTGTAGTGGGCAGATGCTGCAGTTGCCGGACAGGGGAGATGGTGTCCATGGAGCTGTGGCACAGGGCATGGGTGTAGTCCCCGCAGCAAATCAGGCCTGCAGCTGTGGGGGCTGTCCAAGCTGGTGCTGTTCGTGCACGGCGCAGGAGGCGTGCCGAGGTGCAGGCTCGGCAGCCACGCCTCTACAGGCCCAGGGCCCAGCTCCAGGACATGAGAGAGGACCAGGTCATCTCCCTTTACCGACTGAGCACAAGGGCTATTAGGGAGCTGTATGAGGATCTAAGACCTGACCTCCAGCCCATGACTGATCGGTCCCATGCCATACCAGGTTTAGTCAAGCTCCTTGCTACCTTACATTTCTTTGCCTCTGGCTGTTTCCAGTCATCTGTGGCCGCAATAGGTGGTATGAGCCGCCCCACCTTCTCACGATGTCTCCACCAGGTACTGCGTGCCATGGTCAGCCGGGTGGGGAATTACATAGCCATACCCCACACTAGGCAACAATGGAGGACCCTGAACCAAGGCCTTTGAGGCATTAGCCGGGATACCACACGTGATGGGAGCTATTGATTGCACACATGTTGCCCTGGTCCCGCCTAGAGACAGGGAGGTAGCGGTCCGCAACCGCAAACACTACCATTCCCTGAATGTTCAGGTTGTATGTGATGCAAATCTGCATATTCTGAATGTGGTCCCTAGGTTTCCAGGTCCACCCATGACTCCTATATCCTGCATCACTCGGCAGTATTCACGCAATTTGAGGAGCACCGTTATGGGGACTGTATATTGCTGGGTGAGTATGTCAGGATCACCTATCGATGTATGACTTTCTACATGTGTGTATTTGTAGTCCCATATGATGCAACTTGTTCATATCAGAACATGCAGGTAATATCTGAGAAATGTTATATAGAGGCCTGCTGTACGTTTAAATTATTACAGCCGTCTATAGGTCCATTTACACTACTAACATTAACCATTGCACATGAGCATCCTAACAGTATATGATCATAACATGCACATGGTGTACATCTGCAGACACCCCTGTGCATGTGGCTCTGTTGTTGCTGATGTCCCCATAATGTGTTTTGGAGGCAACAGCGAACAGGTCTTGGGGGGGGGGGGGGGGGTGTTGCCCTTCACATACACCTGTGATGATGTTTAATAGTTGCCTCATAATTGTATGGCATGTAACATTGATGTTGTTGATAATCCATACACGTAACCCGTGTCATGTGTGTCTTAGTTTAACCCACACACTCTGTAATGCAGTTGTCACCCTGGAAGCAAAGGATAACATGAGGGGGTGTAGAGCAATATCTTATGGGTGTTTTTGAGCTTTTCTACAGTGACAACATGTGTGCATATCTCTGTCCACACTTATTGGCTATGTCAAGGGTTTTTGGAAACACAATATAGGTGTTACAGTACCTTTGTGCACTGTAGATGAGCAGACGTTAGTATCATCTTGTCTGGACATCCTCATATATGTGAACATTATGGATTGGTGACGGTTAAAGCAAGGGCAATAAGTGGGTGCATACAAACCGGTTTCACAACCAACTACGCAGGAGGGTAATTTCTGTATGTATATGTATTTGGCCCACACTCATTAGGGGTACAGTATGCATGTTTGACATCCACAACTTCCAAAGAATGCAGACAAAATGGATACACTGCAAAGGATGGCTATTACAGTAATTTGCCACCAATACTATACAGCATATGGGGATTTACTGACAAATATGCATATGTGTACCCTGCACAACATGATGTATATAGGTGATATAGTGTACATTGTGCCATACCTCCATGGCATACATGTTGGGGGGGGGGGGAGGTGTCGCTGACGTAGATGTCAGCATGGTTTTCAAGGGTTACTGTTCAAACATATACTTTGATTATGTGATTAGTGGATTGCTGTTGTGGTCTCACAGTGGCGGTGAGGCAGATCTGGACAGTAACTGCATGACAATATGCATGTTGCACACACACACACACACACTCTATGCAGAGATAGATGGACGTGTTCTTTTATTTGCGATGGGTGTACGTACTCGAGAGGCCATGTGCTCATTTTCTGTCATCCTTTTATTTTTCTTTAATGCAGCCTAGTTGTGTTGTTGTATCGTTCCATCAGCATGTGTTGTGCATTGTTTTCTCATGTGTTATGAAGTGGAATTAATGTTTGAAATGAACTCCTGCATTCACATGCAACATTTCTTTCTGCAGGTGATGCAGGATATGGGTGTCGCCCCTGGCTGCTGACTCCTGTGCGTCAGCCACGGACACGTGCAGAGCAGAGGTACAATGAGGCCCATGCCTCCAGTCGCTCAGTCATTGAGCGCACCTTTGGCGTGTTAAAGAGCCGCTTCAGGTGTCTGGATAGGACAGGCGGGGCCTTACAATATAAAGCACGCACTGTTGCCGAGATAATCATAGCCTGTTGCATCC
Source organism: Ichthyophis bannanicus (assembly GCA_033557465.1). NCBI lineage: Eukaryota > Metazoa > Chordata > Amphibia > Gymnophiona > Ichthyophiidae > Ichthyophis > Ichthyophis bannanicus. The sequence continues at coordinate 888,411,917 of CM066035.1, read as the reverse complement.
TGCACAACATTGCTCTCAGGCACAATATCCCTGCAGAGATTAATGAGGATCTTGAGGAGGATCCAATGTGCCCCCCTGAGCGTGCCAGTGCTGACACACGGGAGGGCACAGCGGTCAGGAGGAGGTTAATTGCAGAGATCTTCTCATGTACGTATTAGTTATCTTTGCACACTAATGTTTTATATTATGTGCGTAATGGTTACTGAGTTTGATGTCTATGTAAAGGTAGAATGTGGATGCCACACTCCATGTGCATTTGAATCACAATGCCAACATCACATATAGGCATGAGTGTGACACAAAGAATGTGGGCAGGGCACAACAACATTTGTTGGCTGATGATGTGTGTGGTTGTTGATCCTTTTTTAGGAAATTTGAACGGTCACATTCCCATTTAGTGTCTGCTTCTGGGAGATGCAGCTGTTGTGCACATGCAAGGTTTTGGTAAGATGCTGTGGTTTGAGCACAGTATCTGCCATATGGTGAGATTTACACGTTGGGGGGTAGTCCGTGTTTGTGGACAATTGTCCTTTGGGGTGTGTTAATAGTACACTAAATAGTGTGGTTTTGGTGGTAGTTCAGCTCCTCTAACATGCCTATGTTGTGTTCTCATCATGTGTGTGCCTAAAAGTCATACATGGCAGAGTACACATGCTTAGTGCAACTATGTCTGGATGGTAAGAACTATGTTTGAAGACTGTAAATGTCATCCCTACAGTGTGTCGAAATGTATTGGTCAACTAGTATACACAACATGGATATGTTTAGGGATGGTGACCTGGACATTGCCCATCAAGGGGGTGTGGTTGCTAAATGTTTTATTTGTAGAGTTTACCGTCAGTGCAGTGATGCATCTCTACACACATGTTGAGATGAAACAGGCCAAAACAGCAAGGAGTGTTTAGTAGTAGCCAAGTTGACCCATAAATGTGGGAGTGGCTTGTGGTATGACAGGTTTTTATTGGCGTACATGGCATTTATTTATTTATTTTCTTATATACCGCACTATTAAGATCAGTGCGGTTTACATTACAACTGAACAATGCAACAATGTTTTTACATAACACAATGTGCTTACATAGAACAGGGGTACAGTCATAAGGGGAGAATAACAGGGAAACTATAAGATATATACACATAAACTTTACATAGAGTTATATACAGCATATCTCGCTGATGCTATCACAACATCAGACATCATGCATGTGCTACAGGCTGTGTATGTGTGTAGGTCAGGGGAAAAGAGTCTATATGAGGAAATACATTGCAGACACGAGCAAGTGACGGTTATGTTGGCATACAAACAAAGAGATAGGGTACAGGTATTTCTCAGGCCTACACATCTAGGGTATGCATGCTTTGACATTGTCATTGACACACAGTGGGATGGCATACAGCCATCATGGTTTACTCACAGGCAGACATGTGTGTGTGTTGTTGACTACATGACGGTAATATGAGAACCTATTTGTGCATATCATCTGCACATAGGTGTCATTATTACTGCAGGTATGAGATGTACGCAGCAGGATAGGTCATTGAACAGTGGATACGGGAGGACCACCTGCATATTTCCAATGTGTTGTAGCAATTGTCAGTTTGTTGACATACACAATCTGGTCACCAGTAAACATGGACAGGGATCATTGTTGGCAATATGGTGAGTGTATGGTATTATTACAACCTTGGCATGAGGTGGAACCATGCTGGTAGCACACACATCTATTTCTCTGTGTGTAAAAAGACAGATAGTTAGGACAGGAAACAGAGAGATTACAGACACCATACAGATAGCCTACAACACCTCCATGATGCCTGTTACATGTAAGACATCTGTACATTGTAATATACAGCAGTCACTCATTGTGTGATGTATTGTGGTCTGACAGCTGCAGGCATGAAGGTGCAGTCAGTGATACACAGGTAGCACATAACATATGTTGGCTTCTCTTGTGTCTCCACATGCACAGGACATACTTTGTACGGATACTGTTTTTGAGATGCATTGCCATGTGACTCTACATCCTTGAAAATGCCGTGATTTTGGGTAGGTCGATCTACATAGACATTGTGTGTGCCTGTAGTCATGTGAATAATATGTGTCTTGAGATTTCTCATATTGGGCAGATGCTGTTATTTACTTTTTTTAACCTGTGCCTCCGTAAGCCATCTCTTGCTATGTTCACTCATATCCCCATGCGCTTGTGTTCAGCATGTCCTCTGGCACAGTCTCAATGCGACATGTACAACATACATGCATGTGTGTGTAGGTTGTGGTTTGGTGTATTTTACCACCACTGTCAACGTCCCCAACAATGTACTATCAGCCAACAAAACGGTATCATAGCATGTTCCATGGGCCTTTATATGTACAGATATCCACCTGTGCACATACAGGCCATGTGTTACAGATGGGACGCTGAACTTTACATACTGTGTGTGTGTCTGTTTTTATAGGTTGCATGTGTGATGATGGCTTGATCAGACATAGTACATTTTCATCTGCTGTGAGGGGTTTGTGCACCTTCACATAATTGGCAACAGGCATAACTCATACATAGGGGGGTTTAACTTGTGACCATTATCTGCATGTGTTGTGTGCTGTGATTAGACATGTGTCTGCTGTTTAGAGAAAGCACTGTTGTGAAACTTTGGTGCCTTTCAGATATGAACATAATGGTGACATGCATCAACAGTGGTTTGACATTGTGATTCTACACCTTTTGCTGACATTGTCTCCTTTCATTGTGACGTAAGCTGGCTGTTTAGTGGCTCAAGGGATTGATGACATACACCTGTTGCAAACACAAGGTAGGTTTCACCTTTGTTATTTGGATATGTACGTTTGTATTTAACTGGTGATGATCTCATATGTGTCTCCTGTTTATGTTAGATTTCCTTTATGCTCACATGAACAGATGCATATTGTGTGTAGGTGTGAGACACTTGTGTGACATGAGCATGGACATGACCATATCCATGTGCCACCCGTGTCTGTGTTTACCATTACTTATGTTGGCCAAAACGTTTATTTTACTATTGATATCATGTCATGTTTGCCTATGCATCCCTTTATTCTGCATTTTGTATGGTGTGACGGTCTGACAGTTGTGTTTATTTTGCAAAGTGTCTAACCATAACATACGTATCCTCTCCTGACACAGCACAAAGGACATACCAGACGCATCTCTTACAGAGCATCTGTTGTCACCACCAACCACCTGCTGGAGGACAGTACACCATGCAACTCTTTACCAAAACATTTCGCCATTGGATGTTTGAGCTATGAGATTGGATCAAATGACTGCGAGGGACAGTATTACTCTTTAACTGCTGATTTCCCCATGACAGAGGTGTCCAACGCAATGTTGATGCTACGGTTATGCAGTGAGTGATGCTCAATGTAGAGGACACACATAAACTTTGAAGGACTGTGCCATATTGCACACTAACACTTGACTATGCATGGCCATAGCTGAAATAACCCTGGTAACCTAACCTTCTGGAATGCTGATACTATTTTGACTTTGGACACTGATTCCCCCTTGTGCAGCAGCAACTGACATGGACAGCGTACGTGCTACATTCAGACACAGTTGAGCTTTAAAGGACTTTGTCCCAAGGGTGTGTCATGCCACCCACAATATGATGGTGGTTTCCTTACAACACAAACATACACCCATGTTTTTGGCATGTGGCTGACTATGGGCCAATCCTATTGTCAACGTGTTACTGCTTTCCACCTGGACATGATACCGTCTTTACCTCCACAATGCTTTCAAGCACACCGACATCTTAGACTGAGGTTTTCAATGACCCAAGGGTTTTTCAGGGCATGTGTGCCATCACTGTATCATATTGCAATGTGGCTGTTGCTTGTGCATATGACTGACTATGTTTGTGAGACACAGCATGTGGGGCTATGACTTATGTGTGGTTCCCTGTAATAAGTTTGTACAAAATGTCCTTCTTCACATGCTACATCTTGTGTTTGTTTACTGTGCATACATGACAGTGTGCATATGTGTACAGACCTTCCATTTGCCATTTCAACGGACCAGATTATGCCCTATGCTAGGGACACTCACATTGCCACATTATGTTTGTAGTGTGGCAGTGTGTGTGACCGTTCTACATTTTCACTTGTGCATTCCATGTATCATGCTATATGTGGCCAAACAGTGTCTACACAAAAAGAAAGGGCAGGGTGACCTCCTTGATGGTGTTATATGTGCATGTTTCTGCAGGATGTTTACTTGGGATTATGTCTGTGTTCATGTGCCTGTGCTACCTGTTACCATATGGTTATTATGATGTTTCAGATTGTTTTTGTCCACATTGTGGCTGGTTTGCTTCGTAGATCAGGCATTAGGATGAGAGCCTCCTCATTACTTGTATTGCATGTGTATTGACATGTAAAACATTTGTCAATAGACGTTTTTGATGTTTGCTTGACTCCTGTGTTGTCAGATGGGCATGTTTTGAGGAACAGATGAGGTGTGTTGGGTCCGCAGCATGCAGCGTCTACTCTGTACCTGCACTTATATGTTGGGAACACATTTGGGCCAAGCAACACCAGGTGGGGGCAGGGGGTCTGCTAACGAGTGCACAGCATGCACCTGATGCACATTATATTATGTGCCACTAATGTGTGGTCAACAAAGTACGATTAGTTTAGGAGGTGGATTTGCGAGCTGCTAAGGGTGTTTCCCACTTTCACAGGGGATACGGTCAGCCTTGATATTATGATGGCACTGTCTACACTATTTGTGATGTGTTAGCAAAATAAATATATGTATTTGACAGCCACTTTCTCGGTTTGATGATTGATCATGGTGACAGACCTGGACTGCAATGTGTGCCTCTGTATCAGTCCTGACTCCTTGTGACCCACAGACTACATTGTTTTCTTGTCAAGGTCACTGGATGTAGATGAGGTGGTATGTTTTCCATGGAAATGGAGGGTTACCTGACTTACCGTACGCCACAGGGGGTGCTACTGTGAATTTATCAGTGGTTTTTTTGGGGCCAAGCCAGTTTTCTATTCACTATGTTAGTTCTACACTATTTGAGCGTACTGTCCCTTTATGGGGTCCTTTACTGGTCATGTCCATGGTGCACATCTGCTCACATCCTTGCACAGTGACAGCTGTGTATGTGCCAGCCATATGGCACATCACTGTGAATGAATGGTTGACATAAACACACTCCCTTTGGGGGATTTGTGTTACAGTGTGCTCATTTTGCAGTTTGTGGGATTGTCTACAGTGATGTGTTTGAACTCTGTGGTTTGGAGGTTTTATTCAGATTGTAGGGTTTTTGGACACACTGGCTTAAATGCACCATTACGTACCACCAGCTTACTCACCTCTACACACACCCTTCCCTCTTTTCACTGTACCACAGGGTGCATCCTGTGTGCTGCATCCCCATAACATATTCGTTGTTACAGAGGTCTCTTACTTTATGGTTTTAACATGCCAATGCACGTAGTGATTTGTTTTGGCTGTGATTCTGGTGGTGTGTGTGGTACACCTGTTTGCATGTTGATCTTTATCCCGACACAATCATCATTATTCACCTGATCCACAGAGCATCATGTGCTGCCCTGGTGTGTTTTTTTTTAAAATGTACATGCTGTATTCACTGCAGAACATTCCCTTGTGTTGGTGCAGGTGTCCCTGGTGCCAAATACTGAGTGGACGTAGATCGGTACATAGCAGATGTGCATGTGCATTTGCTCACTATTTATTTTGGTGGTTTGCTTGTTTTGACAACCAGCAGGCGTTTGGTGTACTGATATGCAGTGTTTTTGTATGCAGACTTTGCTAATGTGCTCACATTGGTGGTGTGGCCTACCGGTTTAGGCATGGCCATTTGTGGTGGTGGTAATCGGTGTGCTCCCTGTCTGCTGTCTTGGATTTGTATGCTTGTCCTGCATTGGTGCGTTTCATTTGTCTGCGTGTCATATCTTTGGTGATGTGTGGTATGACCACATTGTACCCTCATCTGAGTTCTGAAACATCCTTGTGTCCATCCTCTGTCTGCCAGCTGTGTGCCATCTTACCCTGATGTGCATGCTGCTTCCCCACATCGTGAACTCCATCACATTCATGCATTGCAGCTCGCCCTGCTTGCCTCCCCTGTGTATGCTCAGCCTAGCTCCTGTACTCCACAGTCATCCTGTTATTTCACTTATCCTGCCATTGCAGCCACCTCTGCTGGCCACATCTTCCCATCCTCTGTCACACACAGTCATTACATCATGGCACATTACCATCACTCTGTGCATGGATCTCGTTGGCGACAATATGTTTTTCAAATTTTATGGCTGTCACATGGACTGAAGCTGGTTTCTGCATGCCATCAACGAATCTACATCGTTCTTTTAGTTAGATATTGTCTATGTTCTCAGCTCTGTGCAGTGTTCATGTTACATGTGTGTTTGCCACATACGTGTTTTAACATTCAAATTGTGCAATGTTGCTGTTGTTGCCTAACATTGCTGATTTCACCTATACATCCTTAGGGCATCTTCTGCCACACCTTTGATTCAGACAGCTTATGGGGTGCCTACGATAGTGCCTTGGGAGTTGACAGACTTTCAACATGGCCTCAGGGAGATATTAAGGGTTTCCTTTGCTAACGGGATATGTAGGGAATGTTCGATCTGATGCACCGTAAAATGGCCAGTTATATATGGCACAAGGGTATAGTTCTCTTTAGATGGACGCACGGATTTCTGTACACTTGCACACAGAAATGGAACATAACTCAGCTAACCTAATTCCCAGAAAATACTAAACCATGACCATGCAACATCATTGACTGTCTTCACCAGTTGTAGGCATACATTACATAGGAGTATGTGGTTTCTCACCATACCTTGTATGTAATGGACCTATGTTCATATTGGGATTTCAGTCTCCAAAGGGGATAGGGCATTTTCCAGGATAATATGAACTCTGCTCCCCTGTTGATATCTGTCCCCGGGGCCTGTCAGCAGCACCTCATAGCTAAATCAGTAATGGCAGACGCAGGTCTGCCATTGATGATTTAGCAAGGGGGGGGGGGGGGCTGCAGACAGACCCAGGCAACTGATTACAATGACATTTACTCTGAACCCCTGTGGATATCAGTCGCCAGGGGCTGGGTGCAGCCCCTCACTACTAAAACAAGGATGTCAGACCTGGGTCAGCAAACATACTTACCATTTCCAAACATCACAATGCACAGTGCTGCCAACAGAAACAGTGCTGTTACCTTTATCTGCCTCATAGGCCACCCTACATGGCGCCCCATCGCACACGCTTTCAACAACATTGTACGGTGCCATGGCGGACAATCCATTTACACATGTGTCCTATGGGGTAACTTCAGGGGCATGTTATGTTACAGTGCTGTGAAAGTACATGTGCTTGAATAAGTTATTGCACAGATATACGAGATGTGCCTCCTAAAGCTATACTAACCCTAACAGGTGAACACTCAACAAGCCATGTTCATTTGCCATTGTTGGGGGTTGCACCCCTGACCCCTACTCATTCCCTTACCCATTGCGATATGATTGTGTTTCTGGCCTTGCACATCAGCACACCACCATATGGCTCTCCAACATCATTATGCTTCCAAAACCATTAGCACACACCCTTATGCCCAGCAGCGCTACACCTTATGCCACCCATACTTTGTCAATGAACGCCACAGACAGCTTCCTTCAGTGTGCACTGTGGTGGCTTGAACCCATGCTCCCTGCACCTTTGGTCAGTGTTCTAACCATTGTGCTGTGGCTCAGTTCTTCTGCTTTCCTATCAATGCGCCACCTATGCCTCCTACGATTCACAGGCCTCCAAAAACATTCGGGCGCCTCTTTGGGCCCAGCAGCGCAACGCCTTATGCTGCCCATACTTTGTATACCTTCTAAAATAATGCTACAGCCAGCTTTCTTCAGTGAGCACTGTGGTGGCTTGAACCCATGCTCCGTGCACCTTTGGTCAGTGTTCTAACCATTGTGCTGTGGCTCAGTTCTTCTGCTTTTATATCAATGCGCCACTTATGCCTCCCAGGATTCACAGGCCAACAAAAACAGTAGCGCGCTGCTTCAGGCCCAGCAGCGCTCTGCCTTATGCCACCCATTATTTATCTGCCTCCTAACATTATGCCTCTGACAGCTGTCTTCATTGTACACTGTGGGGGATTGAACCACTGAACGCTGCACCAGTGGTGGGTGGTCTAACCATTGTGCTGTAGCTTTACTCTCATGATTGCACATCAGCACGCCACTTCTTCCTCCTGTGCAGCCACCTCATGCGCTAATGTGCGGGGCGCATATGGGCGACCCGCACCTTACCGCATATGCAAATCACGCATTTCCCTCTTCAGCGCGGAACGCCCACTCCTTATATGGCACCCGCACTCTACCGCGGCACGCACTTTACCGGGATCTTAGTAAACATACCCCTTAGTGTTTTATTCTTCAAAATCGGGCGGATTGCAGAATTTTTTAGTTCTTTTGGTAATACCTCGTGCTGGAGGGAGTTGTTTACTATTTTTAGAATAAAGGGGGCAAGTTCTTGTTTTGTTGTCTTAATCCATGTGACAGGGCATGGATCAAGGATGGATGTAGTAGTGTTAATATTCGATATTATATTTAGTAATTGTTTTTTATCAATAGGTTGAAAGGAGGTCCATGTATTGTTGTTGTTTATTGATATTATAGGATCAGGTATTGGTATTGAGGATAGTTTTAGTTTACTAGCAAAATAGTTTGCTAAATCTGACAAGTTAATAGGGACAAGTTGATAATTAGTGGTAGGGGCTTTTGATAAAGATTTTACAATTTCAAAAAGTTCCCTCGGACGATTAATAGCCTTAGTTAGTACTGAGGTATGATGTTGTTTCTTGGCGTTATTAGTTGCTGATCTGTATGTGTTAAATGTTGTGAAGTATAGATCCCTGAGCTCTGGTGTTTTTTTTACTCGCCATTTATTTTCTATTTTTCTTAGGTTTTTTTTGATAGAAGCTAGTTCTTATGTGTACCATTTTTCTGAAGTTCCTTTATAGGGCTTGTTAGGTTTGAGGGGTAATGGTTTGGAAGCTTCTCTTATTACAGTGTTCCAATTAGTAATAGCTTCGTCAATGTTGTTTGAGTTTGTATCTAGCTGTGGTATAATTGTACCTAGAAATTCTTCTGATACAAATGGACAAAATCTCGGCCCTTGATGGATTGCAGTTTGCCGAGGAGAGGAGGTGAGTGGATTGCTGATGTAAAATCTGGCAGTTCTTTTTTGTTCTTGTTCCTAGGAGTAAGCTGTGCATCCTGGATGCCAATATTCGATGCTCTCACTTCAGATATTTTTATAAACCTTTGGGATATTTGATGGGCATGTGAATTACTAACTTATTGTACTGATCAAGTTATTATTCACTGCCGTGGAGTCTATGGAGATATGTATTCTCGCTTCTTCATGTAATGAATTTGGGTATAATATAATATTAGAGTCAAGTATGAACAGAGGAATATATGAATTCTGATATATTAATGTATGAATTGTGAAGTTAAAAAGATAAATTTTCGATACTTCGTGAATTATTACACATTGGCATTTTTTTGCAATTTATAGTTGGGAAGTCATGATAAGAAGTATTTCCAACATCCCTGCTTTCTATGAAAATTGGATGGAAAAAATTCAGGTTTATGAGTACTCTCAACTCATCATCTAATTTATATATTTTGTAGTTGATGAATAGTTGAATGTTATATCCTAAACTATACCGTGCCACTTTTGTTATATCCCTGCTTAAGAATGCACACACATCAGTAATGCAGGCCACCTGCATGTTTAGGGAGTGAAGTGACTTTCTGTTTCTATAGCTATCCTCTTTCTCCGCAAGTGGTATGGATGTAATCGATAGTCCCCAGCAGACATGGAAAAGTGTGCCTGGTCATAGAATTCTTTCAAAGATTCGTGAACCTTCTGCTCTTGCTCAGGGAAAGCAATATCATGATTAACTCTCCTGAGAAAAGCACTCAGACTTTGAGTGAAGTGGCTCACTGGCTAATGTTGGCAGTGGCCCCCCACAGGTGTATGAAAGTGTACAGTAGCGAGGGAGGTGAGGGCTTTGATAACCTTCAGGTGCACTGGTATGGCATGTCCCCTCTAAGCAGTGGGATGTAGCTGGTGGACTAGGTGGAAAAAGGTCTCCTTGTTGAACCTAAACTTGCTCAGGCATTGCTCCTCAGCCAAATCCAGGAACTGTGTCAGGGTCATGTCAGAGCATACTGGAACTAGTCATACACACCGCTCATTGCAGCTACATCATCTGCAACACCGCACCCAATGCTAACAACACCAGACTCACCACCTGCACCATTGCTATACCTGCAGCAATGCTCACAGACAGAAGGTCAGAGTAAGAGGGAGGGAGGGAAAGGGACAGAGGGAGAGGAAGAGAGGAAAGACAGAGAGGGGACAGATGGTAGAGGAGAGTCTGACAAAATAGTACAGGATTAGAAAAGACGGTAAGAGAGGGCGGAAAGCAACCAAGTAGCAAGAAGGACACTGACTGACCACAAACCCTCAAGCAAATCTTCAGCAACAACCATTTCTCCCCACGCCAGGTCCAAAGGTCAAGTAGCTCTGCGTTTGCACATTATTTATAGCAGGTATAGTTTAATGATATAGGCATAGAATCAGAGTATAAATACACAGTGCGTGTCTATGTACTCACCCCATCCAGTAGATGTCTGTTCTCTGCCCAGAACGTGTCACGGTTGTAGGCATGTACTTCCCTGTATCACTTCCTAGGTGCATATTGCCCTTTCTATGAAATAATGCTGAAAGCAAACCCTCTACCTGCCCTTCCACACAAGCATCTGGCACATATTGCCTATAAAGTGGCTCCCGTACTGGAAATCCACTGTATGCAAATACAGTAACTCTCATGCATATGCATTATGAATAAGCTGAAAACCAGCCAGCTTTAGTTTGTCTCCCAGTCAGGGTTGAAAAACTGCTGCCCTAGGATCTCTAACACAGTAACAGGGTATATGATGGCAGAAAAAGATCAACAAACCCATTCAGTCGGCCCAGTACTTTCATTCATCTTATCTCCTTATCTGATCTCATTTCTTGCCGTGCCAGACTTCAGGAAGTAGTTGCACAAACTACAGACATGAGCGTTTTAACCATAAGAACATAAGATAGGCCATACTAGATCAGACCAAGGTCCATCAAGCCCAGTATCCTGTTTCCAACAGTGGCCAGTCCAGGCCACAAGTACTTGGCAGTTTCCCAAAAAGACACACAGGTTCCACAATGCTTATCCTGGGTTAAACAGTGGATTTCCCGGGTCCCCTTTAATAATTTCGCTATGGCCAGATTATTGATGAGGAGAGAAGATATAAAATGAGAAACTAATCCTGCTTGCCATGAATTCAAATGGAGGATTAGATTGTGCTAGAACTGGAAAAATCCAGAACTCAGCAGCAGTGAAGCTATCAGGCTACTAAACAAAAATAAATGGAGACGTTCCTTTAAAATTCATAATTTCCTTGAATCTGACCTGACAAAATATTTTAAATTTCAGTATGGCAGCATAAAGAACACAAAACTGCAAATCTCAAAGACTATATATATTCCAGTATATCTTCCCCCACCCCCCAACCAACACCCTAAAGTTCACCTTACCAAGAACCCAGAGTACAGGACCCATAGAGAAAATCTACTATTCCATAACAGCACTAACTTCCAAAACTCACACAACATGGAGTGTACCCAGAAAGGGCAGCACCATAAATATTGCAGTGGGCCCTAGAAGATCCATATTCCTATTCAGAAAACTGAACAAGCCAGATTACTATTTATTTATTTATTTGCACAATTTTTAAGAAAAGCGGAAGGAAGTCCAAAAAACTGCCAGCATGGTTTAAAAGTGAGGTCAGAGAGGCTGTTGTTGCCAAAAAAGCATCTTTCAAGAAATGGAAAAAAGAGCCAAACGACGAAACCTGGAAACAGCACAAGCACTGGCAAGTCAAATGCAAGGTATTGATAAGGCAGGCAAAGAGAGAATTTGAGAAGAAGCTTGCTGCGGAAGCAAAAACGCGAAATAAAGACCTTTTCAAGTACATTCGTAGCAAAAAACCTGTGAGAGAGTCAGTTGGTCCATTAGATGATAAAGGGGTTAAAGGAGCACTAAGAGGCGACAAGGCGATAGCGGAGAGACTGAATGAATTCTTTGCTTCGGTCTTTACTGAGGAAGATGTAGGGATGTTACCCATGACTGAAGTGGTATTTAAAGGTGCGGAAGAATTGAAGGGAATATCGATACATCGGGAAGATGTCTTACAACTATTAGATAAACTGAAGAGTAGCAAATCACCTGGGTCGGATGGTATACATCCAAGGGTATTGAAAGAACTGAAATATGAGATTGCAGAACTGCTATCAGTAACACAGGTACACTAAAAAAAAAATTTTTTAAACTGCCTCTAATGTTTCGATTGATTTTTACGTTTTTTGGTGCGCTGAATCCAAATCTGGTAACCAATTTGCTCCATCACGTACAGATTTTTTGCTACATTGGGTTAGCAGTTTGAGGTGAACGTTTCAGACTGAGTGCGATCGAGATAAAAGTTTCTTGGATGAATTCTTTATACTAATTGTTTAGTAGTTATTCAAATAAGAATAAAGAAAATTGTAACAAGGCAGCACATAAGAATAGAGTAATGTCAACAAAACACACTGTGATGGTAGCAAAATTGTCTGCACTTAAAACAGCCACATACATGTGCACAAACATTGAGCATATAAGAGCGAGGTTAGACACAAAGCAAAGCAAAGAAATGTGCAAAAAATGTTGTACAGGTATGTATGTAAGAATAGAAAACGCAAACCGCACCATTGCAATACATGAAGACAAACACCTGATGGTGTGAAAATAAAATTCTAATAAATGAAATCCGACACTGTGGTAATAACTAGCAAATTTTTATTTCAAAGTTTAGTAAAAACACGATATTGTCAACACAGTTTAGATTTTAAAGTCATTCTTGGGTCAATCAATCTCCTGGTGGGCCCGTTTCTTCTTCCCCCGAATGCTTCTCTTGGTGCGCTGCTTGGCGTATTTTTCATCTGGGGTTTCCCGCAGCAGAAACCAGCAGAAATCAGCCATCATAGTGGTGTTCCATATTCCTTGGTACCTTCTCTCTGCGTCCTTGATGTCCTGGTGAAACCTTTCACCTTGTTCTTCACTGTACGCCCCCAAGTTTTCGGGAAAGTAGTTCACATGGGAGTGCAAGAAATGGACTTTCAGGCTCATGTTACAGCCTTGTTCTTTGAAGGCATTGAGCATCCTGGCAACAATATCCTTATAGTTCTCATCCTGCCTGTTCCCCAAGAATTTGAGAACAACATCCTTGAAGGAATCCCAGGCTTCTTTTTCCTTCTCAGACATCGTTTCAGCGAATGCTCCATCTGAAATGAGTTTCCTTATATCAGGGCCAACAAACACTCCTTCCTTTAGCTTTGCTTCAGAAAGTCGGGGGAACTTTGAGCAAAGGTACCGAAAGCACTCACCATCTTTTGGAAGGGACTTGATGAATTGCTTAATGAGACCCAACTTAATGTGGAGAGGTGGTAATAGAATTTTATCACGAGGTACCAAGCTCTCATGAAGAACATTTTTCTCACCGGGTCTCAAATACTCCCGAATTGGCCAGTCTTTTTTCCCCCAGTGTAGGTCGCGGGCCCGGCTATCCCACAAGCAAAGGAAGCAGGGATATTTGGTGAAACCGGATTGCTGCCCTAATAGCATGAATAGAATTTTAAAGTCTCCACAAATCATCCACTTATGCTCATCATAACGAATCTTCTGAAGAATCAGGGCCAAATTCTCGTATTTTTCTTGGAGAATAACAGAGTGAGCAATAGGAACTGAAGCGAATGTGTTGCCATTATGAAGAAGAACACCTTTTATGCTATCTTTTGACGAATCAATGAACAGCCGCCATTCAGCAGGATCATACTTGAGTTTAAACTTTTCCATCACTCCGTATATATCGTTGCAAAATACCAAATCTTCCTCTTTGCTGAAATACTTCAAAAATTGTGTCTCGCGGTTGCGGTACCAATAAAAAGTTGTTCCTGGTGACAATAGATTTTTCTGTTTAAGCCGAGAACCTAGCAGTTGGGCAGCATCTTTTGGGAGTCCTAAATCCCGGACTAAATCATTCAATTCAGCTTGTGAGAAAAGTTCAGGTTTCGGATCTGGTTCAGTTTCAAACTCGGAAGTACTGGACTCATCGGGAAAAGCCATCTGATGAGTCTCATCATGATCAGAACCGTCCACACAAATATGATCCAAAGATTTTGGTGGTTCAGGCACAGGTACTTCGTTGCTATGAGGCATAGGCCTAATTGCTGAGGGAAGGTTGGGGTAACTTATTACGTTCTTATTTTTTAAGTTGTATCCCTTCACAATGCAAGAGCAAAAATAGCAGTCACTGCTGTGGTCTCTTTGTTCACGCCACATCATAGGTATTCCGAAACGAAATGCTTGTTTTTTACCTTTCATCCATAAGCGTAGATCTTCCTCACATGTCTTGCACACTTTGTGAGGAGCCCACGGTTTGTCTTGATCGCCTAACTTCAAACCGAAATAGGCGAAATATACTTTTTTAATAAATGCAGAAATGTTCCTCTGCCGCTTTTTCACGGTATATTCCCCACAAATAAAACAAAAACTGTCCGGAGAGTTGACGCAACCTCTGGCTCTGTGAGCCATCCAAATACACAGCACTGCAAACTACAACTGTAGTGAACCACTTTGGAATAAAGCTGGATTACGACTGAGCAAACAAAAGGTAATAATGAACTTGCAAGAAACTGAAATTTGACAGGAACGTTCATGTCGCAACCACCGTGTTTGAGCGAGCGAACGAGGCGAGGCGAACAGGAAAGAACATGCGCCAGCGCGAGTACTGGATTTAGCCCCCCGCCTCCCAATTGTCCTGTTAATGTATAAAATGAATACAAAACACTCTAAAATATCATGAGGGAGTGTTTCTAGTTAGTTAACCATTACAACCTCTATTTTGGGCCAAGAAAATAAACTGCAGTCGGCTAAAAAGAAATTATGTGAACATTCCTTATATGGGTAAGAAATCTAATTTTGCAAGAAAACGTGACATGATGGAACATTTTGGCTATTTTTCCTGGATTCAGCACCCCAAAATCTATAGGAATCAGTTGCAAAACTGGAGGCAGTTTTTTGGTAGTGTACCTGTGTAATCTGTGAACTATCATTAAAATCATCTCTAATACCTGAAGACTGGAGGATCGCCAATGTAACACCAATTTTTAAAAAGGGTTCCAGGGGTGATCCGGGAAACTACAGACCGGTGAGCCTGACGTCAGTACCGGGAAAAATGGTAGAATCCATCATAAAGAATAAAATTACTCAGCATGTAGATAGTTTACAACCTAATGGGAGACAGCCAACATGGCTTTAGACAAGAACATAAGAACATAAGATCATAAGATATGCCATACTGGGTCAGACCAAGGTCCATCAAGCCCAGTATTCTGTTTCCAACAGTGGCCAATCTAGGTCATATGTACCTAGCAGTTTCCCCAAGAGACACAAGTTCCACAATGCTTGTACTGGGTCAAGCATTGATATCTTCGGTCACTTCTTAATAATGGTTTATGGACCTTTCCTCCAGGAACTTGTCCAAACCTTTTTTAAACCCAGCTACACTAACAGCCTTTACTACATCCTCCGGTAGCAAATTCCAGAGTTTGATTACACGTTGAGTGAAAAAATATTTTCTTTTATTAGTCTTAAATAGTTTACCCTGTAGCTTCATTGCATGTCCCCTAGTCTTTCTATATTCTGATAAGGTAAACAATCGATCTACGTTTACCTGTTCCACTCCGTTCATTAATTTATAGACTTCTATCATATCTCCCCTCAGCCGTCTCTTTTCCAGGTTAAAGAGCCCTAACCTTTTTAGCCTTTCTTCATAGGAGTATCCTTCCATCCCTTTTACCATTCTGGTGGCTCTTCTCTGTACCTTTTCTAAAATCGCTATATCCTTTTTAAGATACGGCGACCAGAATTGCACACAATATTCAAGGTGCGGTCTCACCAAGGAAGATCTTGTCTTACTAATCTGTTATGTTTTTTTGAAGGAGTGAATAAACAGGTGGACAAAGGTGAGTCGGTTGATATTGTGTATCTAGACTTTCAGAAAGCCTTTGACAAGGTCCCTCATCAGAGACTTTTGGCAAAACTAAAGAGTCATGGGATAGGAGGCAGTGTACTATTGTGGATCAGCAACTGGTTAAAAGATAGAAAGCAGAGGGTAGGGCTAAATGGCCAATTTTCCCAATGGAGAAAGGTGAATAGTGGTGTACCCCAGGGATCTGTGCTGGGTCCGCTGCTTTTTGACATATTCATAAATGACCTGGAAAGTGGAATAACGCGTGAGGTTATCAAATTTGCAGATGACACAAAACTATTTAAAGTTGTTAAAAACCCAAGAGGATTGTGAAAAATTGCAAGAGGATCTTGATAAATCGGAAGACTGGGCATCAAAATGGCAGATGAAATTTAATGTGGACAAGTGCAAGGTTATGCACCTAGGGAAGAACAACCCAAACTATGGTTACACGATGCAAGGTTCCACATTAGGAACCACCACCCAGGAAAAAGATTTAGGCGTCATTGTGGATACCATGTTAAAACCCTCGGCCCAGTGTGCAGCGGCGGCCAAGAGAGCAAATAGAATGCTAGGTATGATAAGGAAAGGAATGGAAAATAAAACAACGGATATTATAATGCCTCTATATCGTTCCATGGTGAGACCGCACCTTGAATATTGTGTGCAATTCTGGTCGCCGTATCTTAAAAAGGATATAGCGATTTTAGAAAAGGTACAGAGAAGAGCCACCAAAATGGTAAAGTGGATGGAAGGATACTCCTATGAAGAAAGGCTAAAAAGGTTAGGGCTCTTTAACCTGGAAAAGAGACGGCTGAGGGGAGATATGATAGAAGTCTATAAATTAATGAACGGAGTGGAACGGGTAAACGTAGATCGATTGTTTACCTTATCAGAATATAGAAAGACTAGGGGACATGCAATGAAGCTACAGGGTAAACTATTTAAGACTAATAAAAGAAAATATTTTTTACTCAACGTGTAATCAAACTCTGGAATTTGTTACCGGAGGATGTAGTAAAGGCTGTTAGTGTAGCTGGGTTTAAAAAAGGTTTGGACAAGTTCCTGGAGGAAAGGTCCATAAACCATTATTAAGAAGTGACCGAAGATATCAATGCTTGACCCAGTACAAGCATTGTGGAACTTGTGTCTCTTGGGGAAACTGCTAGGTACATATGACCTAAATTGGCCACTGTTGGAAACAGAATACTGGGCTTGATGGACCTTGGTCTGACCCAGTATGGCATATCTTATGTTCTTATATATACCGCTGCTTCCAAGGATCAGCCGCAGTTTACTAAAGCTCCCTTCATAGAAACTCCATGCTGACAGAACATGTAGCCTCAGTCATACATTCAGAACAGAGATAGATCTTCACCAGGTAGGGAATATATCAATACAAACTAAAAATAGTAAAGATTTAATGCAAAGAAGTGCAGTGTCATGCACTTGGGAAGCAGAAATCCAGGGGAAATGTACACGATAGGGGGCGAGAGGTTGGTATGCACGGACCAAAAGAAGGACCTTGGTGTGATTATTTCTGCAGATCTCAAGGTGGCAAAACAGTGCGACTAGGCAGTAGCAAAAGCCAGGAAGATATTGGGTTGCATACAAAGAGGAATTACCAGCAGAAAGGAAGAGGTATTGATGCCACTGTATAAGTCACTGGTGAGGCCTCACTTGGAATGCTGTGTTCAGTTTTGGAGACCATATCTTGCAAAGGATATAAAAAGACTGGAAACTGTTCAGAGGAAGGCAACCAAAATGATTTGGAGCCTGCGTCAGAAGCCTTATGAGAAAAGACATGAAGACCTAAATATGTACACTCTGGAGGAGAGGAGGGACAGGGGAGATATGATTCAGACCTTTAAATACTTAAAGAGAAATAATGAGCAAACAAACCTCTTCCAAAGACGGGGAAGCTGTAAAACTAGAGGGCATAACATGAAGCTGCAAGGGGGTAAATTGAAAGGCAATGTCAGGAAATACTTTTTCACTGAAAGGGTGGTGGATGCTTGGAATGCCCTCCCGATGGAAGTGTTGGGGCAAATACAGTGACAGAATTCAAAATGGCATGGGACAGACACAGTGGATCCCTTTACAGCAACAGGATAAAATCAAAATACACTTAACCAACTAATTTCTCAACATACAGGGGTGTCCTACACAGAGTGGTGGGTTCGCCCCTTGAACAAAGACATGGGGAGGGGTGGCCTGCACGGAGTGGCAGGTTCACCTACTCTTGCCATCTTACTAGGCAGACTAGATGGACCATACTGGTCTTTATCTGCCATCATTTACTATGTTACTATGTTACTATATGTAGTCAAAAATGCTTTTACCCATTACTTTTTAGGTTTACAGGATTCCTTTCACAAAATTATACTTTACTGCAGAGTGAGATGAGAGAAAGAACTCTCACACAAAGGCATCTGCATTGTCGGCAAAAACTAACATAATAGCTCAGCACAAGTAGTGCAAGTGCACTAATGCCACCTTAGTGTGTGGTCTTAGTTGCACGTGCAGCTGTTTTGCCACACTGAAATGCAGTAACAGCAGGGGGATGTAACTGCCTCCCTGCAGTTAGCCTATGGCCCTGTGTAATCAAACTCTGGAATTAGTTACCAGAGGATGTAGCAAAAGATGTTAGTGTAGCTGGGTTTAAAAAAGGTTTGGACAAGTTCCTGGAGGATAGATCCATAAACTACAATTAAAGAGGACCTGAGAAATCCACTGCTTGCCCTGGAACAAGAATTGACGAACCTGTGTGCTTTTTTGGGAATCTGTCAGGTACTTGTGACCTAGATTGGCAACTGTTGGAAATAGGATACTGGGCTTGAGGGACCTTAGTCTGATCCAGTATGGTGCAGAGCTTAGGAAACATGCTGCTAAATATGCCAAACAAGAGGGGCTCAACAGCACCCATGCAGCACCTCCCACCTTCTGAAAACCAAGAGAGACTTTGTGACCAAGAAGGGCTTGGCAACCCCAACATAACTCCTAAAACGTTGCACTGGACCAACATGGTGTTAATGTAAATATCCAGGGTGGCCCAAAAAAAGTGAGAACATCTCGTAAATTAAAAGCTTAAATAGTTTATTTATTTACCTTTTTTAGCTATATAACGTCTCTATTTCGACAATTTCTGGTTGCCATCTTTTTTTTTTTAAATTTGTCAATCGTTTACATCCGTCTTTTTGAATTTTTAAATAACTTATATGCTACGAGATGTTCTCACTTTTTTTGGGCCACCCTGTATATTCTGCATGCACAGAAACCTTGCTCTCAACAGTGGGTGAAGAGCAGAAGTAGGACATTCACCCACAGAACTCAATATATTACAAAAAATCTGTTTCTGGTCATCTAACAAACATTCTCCAGTAACAGGCACATTGGGAACTAATATAAAACCATACAAAAGTCACCAAAGATCTACAAGGCCAAATCTACCATATCATAAAGGATAAATTTTCAAAACTCACATAAGGGGCCTACCCAGAAAAATGATGTACTATAAATACTGCTGTAATCCCTAGAACATCCATACACCTATTTGAAAAGCTGAGGAAGTCAAATTACTACAGTACAGTATAGAGCCCTATGTACAAACTACATGTTAACAGAACACATGGCCTCAGTCACACACTCAAAACACAGACCCTCACCAAGTACAGAATAAGTGACTAAAACCTAAAGTAAAAATAAAAATCTGTAGAAAAAAAATAAACTGAATCCCCAAGAAGCCAGACTCTGCATGCAATGCAACATCAGATAAATAAGAGATGAATTTCCCCATTAAGATCGTGTAAAGTCCAATCACTAAATAGAAAATAAAATTATTTTTTCTACCTTTGTTGTCTGACCATTTTATTCTCTGATCATTCTGGTCCTCATCTGAGGCTTCTTCTTTCCTGTCTTCTCTTAGCTCTCTTTCTATGGTCTATAGTCCATCTGCCATTTCTTGTCTCTTCTTTTCTTTTTTTTTTTCTTCACTTCCTTCCTCAGCCTATTTCCAGTCCTAATAACCCTCCCTAGTATCAGCTCCCTTTTCCAGTACCTTTCAATTTCAATCCCCTTGCATTCCCAGGACTGCTACTGGTGTCCATTCCCTTCCAGTCCCCCTCCTTCCCCACTGTCCAGACCCTTCTCATCCAAATACTATCCTAGTGCCAGTGCCCCCTCTCTTCCAGCCCCCACTCCCATTACCCAGCCACCTACCAGTCCCATCCCTGTGTTAGCTCCCTTCCTGTCCCCCTCCAGTCCCATCCGCAGGTGTCAGCTCCCTTCCATCTCTCTCCTCCCTTTCCTAGTGTCATCACTCTTCCAGTACCATCCCCAGGTATTAGCTCCTTTCCAGCCTCCTCCTTCCCCCATGTCAGCCCTCTCCTCCCCTCCATGTCAGCTCCCTTGCAGATCCCACCTTCCCCATGTCAGTTCCCTTCCAGCCCCCTCCTCCCCCTATGTCAGCTCCCTCCTCCCCCCATGTCAGTCCTGTTGCAGACCCCACCTTCCCCTCATATCAGTTCCCTTCCATCCCCTCCTCACCCCCTCTCTGTCAGCCCCATTGCAGACCCCACCTTCCCCTCTTGTCAGTTCCCTTCCAGCCCCCTCCTCCCCCCATGTCAGCCCCATTGCACATCCCACCTTCCCCTCATGTCAGTTCCCTTCTAGCCCCCTCCTCCCTCCTCGGGTCAGCCCCATTGCGGACCCCACGTTCCCCTCATGTCAGTTCCCTTCCAGTCCCCTTCTCCCCCCCCCCCGTGTCAGCCCCCTTCCAGTCCCCACATTCCCTCATGTTAGCTCCCTCACAGACTCATCCTCTCCTTTCCCTGGCAGCCGCAGATCCTGCCTCATAGAGAACCACGGCTGTGCTAGCAATATTTAGTTTAAATAAAAGTGAAACTGGTGTGGAGCTTTCCCATTTCTGTTAACCCTTTCAATACCAAATTTTTTTATTTCAGTAAAAAAATTCCAGAAAGCAGAACTTTGCTTAGGGATAGTAGTGGAGGAGTGGCCTAGTGGTTGGGGCAAGGTACTTCAGGCCAGAAGGTCAGGGGTTCAAATCCCACTAGAGAACAGCAACCTTGGGCCGGAAGGACTGGGGTTTCTAGTCCCACAGGTGCTCCTTGTGGTCTTGGACAAGCCACTTAACCCTCCATAGCCCATGTTCCCTGTTATCTCCAAGTTATAATGTCCTGTTCAAAGTAATTTCATTTTGTTCAATGTAAACTGCACTGATGCAGAATAGCATGGTATATAAGAGAATATAAATAAATAAGTAGGAAACAGAAATATTCACTTGCACTACAGTGGAGTTAATAAGAAGAGTTTTTTTTATCATGGTTCCATTTGGCACCAATGGGACTTAACGGAACTCAATATAAAGAATAAAAGTAAGGCAAGATATATAAAACTGAGTTCTTAACGTTTTCATTCAAACTACTGAAGTGTGATAATTAAGGAAGCAATTTCTTTCCTTTGTAATGCAAAGGAAAACATTGCATTTCATCCTGACATGAGCTTTGCAAACCCTGCACCATTGTTTCGGGTCTGAGTGAACTGGAAAGTGTCCTACAACGTCATTTCTGATGCTGGCGTTTGAATCAGACTGATTTCTGTTTTGGCGGTGCAGGGGAGTCATCAGGATCATTCACTTCAGTAGAATCCAGCACTTGTGATGGTTGCCCTCTTTTTTTTGCACAGATGATGGCACCTTGTTTTTTTTGATCAGTGACTCACTAATGCTGATAACAAACTGAAGGAGTGAGAACACTCCAGAATTTGGTATAGATTTCTACTCACAGTGACGTCTGTAAAGCAACCATCCATTCACAACCGCAAGATGAAGGCCCCAGTAAAATATTCTATGGTACCATTTCTTACTGCGATGCTCAGTGCGATATAGAGTCATAAGCATATCAAAGAATCTACACCTCCCATATTCTGACTGTAGTCTTGAACAACAGCTGGACAGGGCACATCAGCAAAGGCATGCAGTTTCTTGTCCCAGTGCTTGATCATAGAAATTGGATCAACTGATCTCAGTGTTGATGAAAGCTGAACAGCTGAATTATCATACCAACGAACTACTGACAAACCAGAGTTTGCATCAACCATAAAATCACTGGATCCTCGACCGTTTTTCTTTAGTTCTTTTTCTGTTTTCATAATGCATCCTCTGATCATGTTGCACCGTATTGTCTCAGTAGACAGGATGTTCTGTTCCTTTAGCATCAGCTGAAGCTCCAGAAAAGTGAAGAAGTTATCAAAGTACAGATTGAAATTCTGAGTGCTAGGCAGTGTCTCGCATAATTTCATAACAACGTTTCCTGGTTGAAATCCACAGCTTTTCTGCACAACAGGAGCCTTGCCGTCATAGAAATGAAAGTCATATGTCACAAAACTATCCCCGCTTCTAGCAAATACTTTGAAGCCCCATTTCTTAGGCTTCGTTGGAAGGTATTGCCTCAAGGGTTTTTTTCCTTTGTATGGTATCATCTGCTCATCAATGCTCTGCTTTTCTTCCAGTTCAACCTTTAGGCAAGCCTCTCAAATAAAATCCAGAAGAGGGCGAACTTTAAAATATCTATCATACAAAGGGTCATTTCTGTCAGTGACGGCCTTGGTGTTGTCGTTGAAGTGCAAAAACTTGTTGATGTCGGTAAAACAATTTTGACTCATAACGTCTGCAATAGGTGGAAAACGGAGTTCTGACCAGTAGCATTTATAATTGGGCATTAGAATCAGGCCCATCTTCAATAACATTCCACAGTATTGTTCGATTTCTACTGTTGTTGTTATAAATGAGGACACACACTGAACTGCAAGTAATTTGATCTGACTCACAATGTGCTCAATAAGTTCAGTGTAAAAAAATCTGTGAAAGTATTTTATTGGAGGCTCTTCCTTCTCGGGTGGATCAGAAAATTTTCTTGACCAGATTGGATCGAAGGTGACTTTTGGCTTTATTCTCCTCCATCGAAACATTACTTCATCTTTTGATTTTTATTTCTTTTTGAACAATCTGTTCAGTGGAACATTATCATCATCATCATCTACACCAGCAACATCAGGATCTTTCTGCTTTGCATAATCCATAACTGTTAATAATGGAATATCATCTTCTGATTCGTTCAATGGATCATCGCTCAACTCATCCATATTATTTTCCATCTCTGGATCCTCTACAACACACTCAGGTTCAGAAATGTCAGCATCTGGTAGCAAGACAGGCTGAGATACCATTTTTCCTTTTCTATTTTGTCTGTGATGCATATCACAATCCATCATTTTGCCTGCATCAAACATTCAATAAATTTCAGAATGTAACTCAATTAGTACTACATTACTAATTAATTAGCAGATAGCATATAAATTTCAAATTTAAGGAGTGTATACTAAACCATCTTAAAGTAGCAGCGGTGACATTATTGCGAGATACGTAATGTTATCGCGTGATAATGTAACATTATCACGCGATAACGTCACGTATTGCGTGATAACGTCTGCAGCGGCATTAAGGCACACTAACACTGTGAAATCTGGGTCTGAAGGGTGGAGTAAGGCCTCCCAGAGGGCAAAGATAGGGGTCAATGGGCAAAGAGTAGGCGGGGAGAGGCTCCAGGCACCCCTTGCTGTGAAATCCGGGTCTGAACACTAACGCCAGTGAAAACCTCGCGTTAGAGGCACATTTGCAGGAGAGAGAAACCATTTCAGTCAGCAATGTACAGCAAAGGCAGGGAAACCCAGAAAAGTGATAGTAGTGATACATGTGTAGGAACCAAAAAGGCAAATAAACATATAAAATGACCAGAATCACATTTGAAATCCCAATAACCAAGCTGGCCAATAGTGATATTAATGATAAACATAAAGCAACACTACTGACAAAGCGTAAAAAGGAAGATATCATGTTTGGAAGGGTCTATGCTCTGTCCCCTACAAAGTGAATGATCCCACATTGAAATAGCGGTGATCAGGGTTTTTGTCGTGTATATTGGGCAGGTTTATTATGGCATGCACATGTGCAGCAACAGCAGAGTGGGCACGTAGGAAACGGCAACTGTACTGATGCTGTAAATGGGATACAGGGGGCTGCAGGTGGCATATGCTGTGGTCCAGCTGGGGCACAGTGCAGACTAGGCAGATGCCTAGGTGGCACATAGGAATGCCGAAACTGTAAAGCAGCAAGACAGAAACTGACAAGGGTCCAACATGGGCACGAGTGTGTGTCCCACAGTGTCACAGGGGATATTACCCAGCAGGTACCCCCAAGGGCAAATAACATTGGCAGGCGGTGCCGGGGGGAAGCACATATGTTCATGTAGGCACCCCTACCCAAGAACCCACACCATAGGCAGCTGCCTATCGGCACACTGGATGGCCTGGGACTGCGCAACACCAGCACCACCGGCATAAAGGCATGTCAGCATGGTGGCAGAGGGGTGCTGAAGGCGGAGGGGGCAGTGGCATTTGCCCACAGCAGACCACGGCCAAGCCCTGTTTAGGTGGGTGCCATGCACTGCAACAGACAAGGTCTGTCTGATAAACAGTCATGGTGTCCCCATATGGCAACAGTTTGGTGCAGTACAAACAGCCAATGTGTTCAGGGGCAGAAGGTCACAAGTTCAAGTCCCAGCTGTGGCTCCTGCCAACCTTGTCCCCATATTTTACCCAGTACTAAACCGTGGTAATAAAGACGGAACCTTTATTGCAGATAAAATAAACATGCCTGAAACACCTATATTTTACCCTTCAGAGCACAGACACGATAAACATATGCAATCCCTAGAGCAGAATTTCCCAACTGCTGTCTTGGTGGGCCAAACCCAATTCAGGTTTCATGCTGTCCCTAATAAATATGCCTGTGCTGTATTTGTATGGATCGTCCCCATTGTATGCAAATGTATCTCATGCATATTCATTAGGGACAGCATGAAAACCTGAACAGTATTTGGGAGTTGGGAACCTCTGCCCTAGAGCAGCAGCCAACAGTGGCACAAACACCCACACCCACAGGCTCCACTATCCAAAGCCTCATGGAGAGTCAGGCTGTTGGGCCCTGCGCGGAGCAGCATCACCTAATACTGGCACCTGCATACCTTAGCAATGCCGTCCTAAACTTGGGAACACGTTCGACATATATCAAAAGGTTGCTATGATTAATGTCAGCTAACAAATTCTAAGTTAAACATGATTTGTTGATAGAGATTCATCAAAGCAACCTTTCTGATATCTGTGGAGTGTGTTTCAGTTATTGCTTCTGACAGTGTTTACCACCCCACATACTGCAGAAAAGACGCTTTGTTAAATCCGGGGTGGTCTGTGGGCAGAACAGGGACTGTCGCAGCAGCTATCCAGTCAGTGGTGATATTCGACCAATAACCAGAGAGCTAAAGTTAGGATAGGTCAATGGCTGTCCTGACTTCATGCGGTTTAGTTATTCGTTTAGCAACTGAGTATCGACACTGACTGGATAGCTGCTGTGATCGCTGGCAAAACTGGATATTCAGTGTTGAACCCCAGATAGGCTCTAGCACCGAATATCCAGTTTCATTTCAGTGGCGGCAACCAGGCACTTTAAAAGCACCCTGCCACCTCCACTAAATGACGACCCCTCAGTTTTCCCTAGCATTGGCAACTGCGGCATGTTACTGACAATAGCACTTAAGAAACGAGTCACAGCTTTATGCAATTAACTTTACTTGCAATGTGCAAGATATGCTGAGAGGCACTGGTGTATTATACTCCAGCAAGTCCTTGTACTAAAATAAGTTTCCAGTTTGCTTTCCCTTCTGCGCTGCTGATTAGAAGTGAAGACCCTAGAACTTCCAGCTCCAATAGCCGACTGCAGAAAGGTTCACTAGCTGCACTGGCACCAGGAGATCTAAAGCCCTCACTCTGCATTAAATACAGACAGTAACTTTAGATATTGCAACAGAGAAAAGTAAAGCAGGTCTCCTCCTGGCTTGCACAGGCAGGATCAAGCAGTTTCTTTGCAAACGTTGAGTGGTGGTCTGCAATGTTAGAGGTTTTAAATAGATCAACAAAGTCTTAGGGGTCTGTTTACTAAACAGCGGTAGAGGATTCCGTGCAATATCGAAACCGCGGCTCCATTGAAATCAATGGGGCCGCGGCTCCGATATCGCACGGAGTCCACTACCGCCGTTTAGTAAAGAGACCCCTTAGGGTCTCTCATTAAAGTGGGTTACATTGGGATTTGTTTCCTTTGTATTTTAACCAGATCTAGCAGATACATTTCTAATGAGCTTTCCCCAGTGAATCTACTACTGCTACTACTACTACTATTAAACATTTATAAAGCACTACAAGGCATACACAGCACTGTACAAACACAGATAGAAACAGTCCCTGCTCATCAGAAGTTACAATCTAATCAAGACAGACAAGACAAAAGATAAGACGGATAGAATAAGGAAGGGTAAGGAGACACATAGCCCGATTCTGGAAGGGGCACATCTGGGCCGTCCAGATGGCCTCATGCAGGATGGGCCCGTTTGGACCCAAATCTGAAACGTGAGAGCAAAACATTCCCATGGCTGTCAGAATTGGGCCCAAGGATGGCCCGGCATGCCCTTCCTACAGCCACAGGGACGTACTTCATATGGCTCCATCTACCTGCAGCCCTGGACCCCTGAGTACCTGCCACCCTGATGGGGCCCGGATCAGGCGGCGGGACTGACACTCTGTGTCCCGGTACTCTTGTGCGGTTGCTCCTGGGCTCGCAGGAGGTGTGGGGGGGGGGGGGCTGATGGCCACGTTTGGGGGGTTGCCCCGCTCTTATTCCACTTCAGAGGTGGCATGAACAGAATGTTCCCTTGGCGATTCCCGGACGTACAGAGCCATCTTGGAATTGGTCCTGTATGTCTGGGGGTCATAAGAACATAAGAACATAAGATATGCCATACTGGGTCAGACCAAGGTCCATCAAGCCCAGTATTCTGTTTCCAACAGTGGCCAAACTAGGTCATATGTACCTAGCAGTTTCCCCAAGAGACACAAGTTCCACAATGCTTGTACTGGGTCAAGCATTGATATCTTCGGTCACTTCTTAATAATGGTTTATGGACCTTTCCTCCAGGAACTTGTCCAAACCTTTTTTAAGCCCAGCTACACAAACAGCCTTTACTACATCCTCCGGTAACAAATTCCAGAGTTTGATTACACGTTGAGTGAAAAAATATTTTATTTATTAGTCTTAAATAGTTTACCCTGTAGCTCTTTGCATGTCCCCTAGTCTTTCTATATTCTGATAACGTAAACAATCGATCTACGTTTACCCGTTCCATTCCGTTCATTAATTTATAGACTTCTATCATATCTCCCCTCAGCCGTCTCTTTTCCAGTTTAAAGAGCCCTAACCTTTTTAGCCTTTCTTCATAGGAGTATCCTTCCATCCCCTTTACCATTTTGGTGGCTCTTCTCTGAACCTTTTCTAAAATCGCTATATCCTTTTTAAGATACGGCGAACAGAATTGCACACAATATTCAAGGTGCGGTCTCACCATGGAACGATATAGAGGCATTATAATATCTTTTGTTTTATTTTCCATTCCTTTCCTTATCATACCTAGCATTCTATTTGCTCTCTTGGCCGCCGCTGCACACTGGGCCGAGGGTTTTAACATGGTATCCACAATGACGCCTAAATCTTTTTCCTGGGTGGTGGTTCCTAATGTGGAACCTTGCATCGTGTAACCGTAGTTTGGGTTGTTCTTCCCTAGGTGCATAACCTTGCACTTGTCCACATTAAATTTCATCTGCCATTTTGATGCCCAGTCTTCCAATTTATCAAGATCCTCTTGCAATTTTTCACAATCCTCTTCGGTTTTAACAACTTTAAATAGTTTTGTGTCATCTGCAAATTTGATAACCTCACTCGTTATTCCACTTTCCAGGTCATTTATGAATATGTCAAAAAGCAGCAGACACAGCACAGATCCCTGGGGTACACCACTATTCACCTTTCTCCATTGGGAAAATTGGCCATTTAGCCCTACCCTCTGCTTTCTATCTTTTAACCAGTTCCTGATCCACAATAGTACACTGCCTCCTATCCCATGACTCTTTAGTTTTGCCAAAAGTCTCTGATGAGGGACCTTGTCAAAGGCTTTCTGAAAGTCCAGATACACAATATCAACCGACTCACCTTTGTCCACCTGTTTATTCACTCCTTCAAAAAAAAACAACATAACAGATTAGTAAGACAAGATCTTCCTTGTCTAAAGCCATGTTGGCTGTCTCCCATTAGGCTGTGACTATCTACATGCTGAGTAATTTTATTCTTTATGATGGTTTCTACCATTTTTCCCGGTAATGACGTCAGGCTCACCGGTCTGTAGTTTCCCGGATCACCCCTGGAACCCTTTTTAAAAATTGGTGTTACATTGGCGATCCTCCAATCTTCAGGTATTAGAGATGATTTTAATGATAGTTCACAGATTACTGATAGCAGGTCTGCAATCTCATATTTCAGTTCTTTCAACACCCTTGGATGTATACCATCCGGCCCAGGTGATTTGCTACTCTTCAGTTTATCTAATAGTTGTAAGACATCTTCCCGATGTATTGATATTTCCTTCAATTCTTCCACACCTTTAAATACCACTTCCATCATGGGTAACATCCCTACATCTTCCTCAGTAAAGACCGAAGCAAAGAATTCATTCAGTCTCTCCGCTATCGCCTTATCGCCTCTTAGTGCTCCTTTAACCCCTTTATCATCTAATGGACCAACTGACTCTCTCACAGGTTTTTTGCTACGAATGTACTTGAAAAGGTCTTTATTTCGCGCTTTTGCTTCCGCAGCAAGCTTCTTCTCAAATTCTCTCTTTGCCTGCTTTATCAATGCCTTGCATTTGACTTGCCAGTGCTTGTGCTGTTTCCAGGTTTCGTCGTTTGGCTCTTTTTTCCATTTCCTGAAAGTTGCTTTTTTGGCAACAACAGCCTCTCTGACCTCACCTTTAAACCATGCTGGCAGTTTTTTGGACTTCCTTCCACTTTTCTTAAAGCGTGGAATACAGCTGGTCTGGGCTTCCAAGATAGTATTTTTCAACAACACCCAAGCTTGATGTACGTCTTTAATCTTTGCAACTGCTCCTTTTAGTTTTTTCTTAACTGTTTTCCTCATTTTATCATAGTCTCCCTTCCGAAAGTTAAAAGGTAGTACTGTGGATTTCCTTACTATCCCTCCTCCACTAATTAAATCAAAGGCGATCATGCTATGATCACTATTGCCAAGTGGCCCCAACACCCTTATCTCTTGCACTAGATCTGGTGTTCCACTAAGGACTAGGTCTAATATGGCTTCCCCTCTGGTCGGTTCATGAACCAGCTGCTCCAAGAAGCAGTCATTTATTTCATCCAGGAACTTTATCTCCCTAGCATGCCCTAACGTGACACTGACCCAGTCGATACCAGGGTAATTGAAATCACCCATTATTATTACTGCACTGTAACGTTTGTTAGCTTCCTTGATTTCTTTGAGCATTTCATCATCCATTTGGTCATTCTGGCCAGGCGCTCGATAGTACACCCCCACTGCCATTGCCTTTCCCCTTTTATATGGAATTTCAATCCATACAGATTCTACAGCAGATTTTGTTTCCTGCAAAACTTTAATCCTTTCTGAGTCAATGCCCTCTCTAACATAGAGTGCAACCCCTCCACCAATTTGATCAGCTCTATCATTACGATATAGTTTGTACCCAGGTATCACAGTGTCCCACTGGTTGTCCTCCTTCCACCATGTCTCTGATATTCCAATCATATCTAACATTTCATTTAGTGCTATATATTCTAACTCTCCCATCTTATTGTTTAGACTTCTAGCATTTGCATACAAGCATTTTAGAGAATGTATTTTGTTCATGTTAATTTGGCTATTGTTAGACATGGGTAAATTGGGATCTTTAAGCTCTGTCTGCTCCATACTTGAGGGCATTTGGGCTACTTTACTCTTTTGTGGAACCTCTCTGCTTTTGGTAGTATCCTTCAAGGATACATTCTTCCGAACCATCTGCTCTTGGGCGACTGTCGGCTTTCCCCTAATATCTAGTTTAAAAGCTGCTCTATCTCCTTTTTAAAGGTTAATGCCAGCAGCCTGGTTCCATCCCGGTTAAGGTGAAGCCCATCCCTTTGGAAGAGCCCCTCCTTTCCCCAGAATGTTCCCCAGTTCCTAACAAATGCAAAACCCTCATCTCTGCACCATTGTCTCATCCACGCATTGAGACTCCGGAGCTCTGCCTGCCTTTTGGGTCCTGCGCGCGGAACAGGAAGCATTTCGGAGAATGCTACCCTGGAAGTTCTGGATTTCAACTTCCTACCTAAAAGCCTAAATTTTGCCTCCAGAACCTCCCTACCACATTTTCCTATGTCATTGGTACCGAGATGTACCAAGACAGCAGACTCCTCCCCAGCACTATCTAAGACCTTATCTAGGTGGCGCGTGAGGTCCGCTACCTTCGCACCAGGCAGGCATGTTACCAGGCGATCCTCACGTCCACCAGCCACCCAGCTATCTACATGCCTAATGATCGAATCACCAACTATAACGGCTGTCCTAACCCTTCCCTCATGGGCACATGGCCCTGGAGAAACTTCCTCGGTGCGAGAGGGTTTTACATCACCTGGAGGACAGGTCCTAGTTACAGGATCACTTCCTGCCGCACCGGGGTGATGCTCTCCTGTCACGTGACCTCTCTCCTCCATGGCAACAGGGGTGCTGCCAGACTGGAGGTGGGACTTCAGGACTATATCCCTGTAGGTCTCGTCTATGTACCTCTCTGTCTGTCTTATGTTTTCCAAGTCTGCTACTTTAGCCTCTAGAGAACGGACTTGTTCCCTGAGAGCAAAGAGCTCCTTGCACCTAGTGCACACGTAAGACCTCTCACCAACTGGGAGAAAATCACACATGTGACACTCAATGCAAAAGACTGGAAAGCCCCCATCCCGCTGCTGGACTGCTGTCTGCATCTTAGTTTTAAGTTTGTTTCTAGATCTTTAAGTTCTTACTTACTAGGGGTTGCTATGGGTATTTATACCAATAAAACTGTACCTAATACGTTTAATATACCTTGTTCACCTGAAGCTAAATTAATCTCAGGTCCTTAGTGTATGACTGATTTGGGTAATGAGCTTCACCTGAAAGCACCTCCTGTCCTTTAAGATGTATAAGTACCTATAAAGCTATGATTATCCCAGGGGAGGGTGGGAGTGGGGAGGGAGGGAGGGAAATAACACCTATTAAAAGAGGGCTGCTACACAGTACCCTGTCTTGTGTTGCTGAGGTAAGCTAAATTCTGATTTGATTTAAATTATAGCTCTTAGCTGCTGCTGATAGGCTCTAACTTCTTATGAAATTTAAACTACAAGCTCTCTGCTGGATTCTAATTTTAACCAGAAAGCTCTCTTCTGTGTGTTAAATTTAAACTAACAGTACTTTGCTGTTACTTGGCCCTGAGTGTCTATTAAATTTAAACTACAAGCTCTCTGCTGGGTATGAAATATAACCAGAAAGTTCTCCTCTGGGTCTCCACCCCCGTCATGCCTCCGTCCACTGCAGCACGCACAGTAGCTCTGTGCGTGCAGCGGAGGATGGAGGCGGAATAGTGGTAAGGCAGATAGTGGGGCAGTACGTCCCAGCGGAACATGTTGCCCTGTATACGTATGCCTCTTAGAATCGGGCCCATAAGGAAACAAGGGATCCAAAAGCACACCAGCAGCCTTAAAGAGGTGAGCCTTTAGCATGGATTTGAAAAGGGGCAGAGACGAAGCCTGACGTATCTGGGTAAAATCCAAAAATTCTATTGAGCTCCAGCCAGGCTAAAACCCATTTAACTGGTGCCCAATTGTGAATTGCTCACACATCTCTCAGTACATGGCCATGAGTCTGTGAGCCTGGAAATAAGTGTATTGTGACAGGAAATACAAATTAGAAGAAAAGAGTAGATATATTTTCCCTTGTACTGTTGCTATAAATAGCATTACAGTTCTTCCTTGCTTTTCTCCTCTCTAGCTTGTGTTTTGCATTTCAGCTTCCCCTCCCCTACTGTGGCCCGTCAAGCCCTCCAGACCACTGCCAGTTTCATGCAGCGGCAGGAACAGAGCCGGCTATTTTAAGACAGTAATTCTATGGTTCATTCTAATAACTGTTCTAATCACTGCTTCTTAATTTCTCTACCACAAAAAAATATATTCTATAATGTTGCCTGTCTACAGGATAGATGAATTACTAACCTTTCTTTCATTTTTTCATTTTCTGAGTGATTAGCTCCTAATTTAGTTGATAGGTTTGCTATATAGATAAGTTTTCATTATGCTGCTAGATGACCGTGTTATTGAATTATATTTTCATGGTGCGGTTTTACACCATTCTGTCCTACTGAAACTTCACCAGTGATCTGGAAGGCAAGCTATTTCTGCCTCTGATTCACTTCATAGATGTGGGAAAAATGCACAGGCCAGTAGGCAAACACAAACAGTCCTTCTTTCAGATTTGTTCCACTTAGACCAGGCTTTCTTCCCATGAATTATTTTCTCATTTAGTTCAGTTGATAAAAGGGCATTTAGTCTGAGGTCTGCAGCAGACCATGCTGAAGTAAAAATTAAATGATTCTACGTGGGGGTTTCTTTAGGGTGACTTCTTAATAAAAATCAATTTGTTTCAGAGAACATAGTTGAAAAAATCAGCGATGAACCACAGAGGTTCAGTTTAATCCAAAATACTTCACTCTGTTTCCTCCCTCCCTCCACCCAACCAACCAACCACCAACCAACCAACCAACCAACCAAAGGTCACCTGAGATGTGGGAGCAGTTTTGCTGAACTAGTTTTCAGGCTCCTTGTCATACTTCGTTCAAGCAATCAAGAAAAAGCTGAGTCTTCAGCGTGCATTCTCCATCGCTGACATCACAATGGATATCTGTGTGAGCGAAGGCATTCAAGTTTCATGGTAGAACTGAAGTGAAAGGGCAAATTTAAACATAGCATTGTTCACAGTCTTACACATAGTAGCATAGTTAATGACAGCAGAAAAAGACCAGCATGGCCCATCCAGTCTGCCCGGTAGGGATGTTATCTGCTACTCTGTGAAGGTTACCCCCTCTTTTGTTTAGGATTGTAACTAATACTTCATATAGGTTACCCCCTTTTTTGTTTAGGGTTGTAACTGCTTCTCCGTGCAGTTTTCCCATCTTTCGAAAAGAAACACAACAGGAAATGAAGCTTCTACCCTTCTATGACTTAGATTTCCTTGATGATTTTGATAAGGGCCCTCACCAAATTCTTTTAATGAAACCAAGATATTGTGAAGTTAGGTAAAAAGTGTTCTCAAAACTAATTCAGGAAGGTAAATGATTTGTACTGGAGATAGTGTTGATACCTAAACGGAACTGTTCCAATCTCCTTAAAAGAATTTTGTAGGCGAACTTGATGTCTCAAGCAATATTTACAAGATTATCAAAGTGTACCATTCTTTTTCAAAAAGACAGGTGAGTTGCTTAGAAAGGAACCAGAGACTCATAGAAGTGGAAATCCACCAAAAGGCTCAATCAAAAATTCCCTTTGGACTTCCACAATTTGAAGGGTTTCCTTTGATCCATGTCAAATAATCTTGGATTTTGCCATGATCCAACCAGAGTAAAAGAAATACTCAGACACTTTCCATAGATCTCAGGTAAATCTGTGGATTTTTTCCAATTTGAACAAGGCTGAAATATGTTTAGGTTCCATGGTTTCAGGGCATTCCTAAAACTGGGCTGTTTTATGCTATATCTAACCATCTGTTGAGTTGAATGGAGAGAGTAAACCATGCCAGACCAATCTTTGGCTTGATCCAGTTTGAGAACACTTTTGCTGAATTTACTGACAATGGCAGTAAATGTTTGCTTAAAGAGAAAAATCTTTCCTTTCTCAGTTTAACAAAAAATAGTTTGTTATACAATATCTCACTGCCTACTGCATGCCCTAAAAAGTAGTAATAAATGACATGAAAATAAAATAGTCCAAATAAAAAAGAGACAGAAATTTCCCATATACTTGAAAAACAACTCTTGAGAAATCTTCCATAAATAAGGCTACCAGACTTTTTGTAGGCAAATCTGGGGCACTTATCCAAAGTGTGGTTGAGGTATGGGGTGGGGGAGGAACGGACATCTTAGTTCCACGTTTCAGCAACAAGGAGAATGCAAGAGGAGTCATTACCCTGCCCTGCACCAATATCCATCCCACGACAGCAACAATATCACTTCCAAGCAGACAAATCGAGAGAGAAATAGAAACAGTGATTATTTCCTAACTACTATGCAAAATATAAAGATAATGGATGTAAATTCCTAAAGCTGTCATATTCAAATCACTAAAATTGAAAATGTTTCTTCTACCCCCTCTGTCCCCATTGATGGACTTGGGGTCTTGGAGATTTTGATGGACTAAGGCTGCTGTATTGTACCCCAAAAATAAGTGGGGACCTCATACTGCTCCAAATCAGACTCAGACACTTGGTCTGCAAGGAAGTGAGATCTTTATTATGCCTAATCAGTCACAATTTTAGCCAAATAGTCAAAACAGTATTCTTTTCTTTGCAATACAGTTTGCCTGAGTCAGAGAGGTTCGGGGACAAGGAGCACATAACCTGGGCTATCAATCACAGACTCTCTGTATGGATCCTATTTGTCTCTTCCTCCCCCTTCCCCCCCTCCCGAACGATATTAATTGCTGTTCTTATATACATTATTTTAGCTGTCACCTAGTTGTGGTTGGGACTTTTTGCTGTGATATGTTCCTATTGGTAGTTCTAGCTCTTTTTCCAGAGTGCAAGCAGTTTACAAACTTCCAGACTTCTGCAAATTATAGTAGTTATATTATCAGTTCTCTTCCAGCTTGTCTCCAACCCCCTTTTCCTCCCCCTCTCTTAGTTTGTAGTGAGCATACTTCCTTTTTCTGCATGCCCTGTACTTGACCTGCTGCCACAACCTGCCCTGCAAAATCTTTGCTCTCTGTCTCAGCAATGTATATCTGTGCATGCTTTTACTCTTATATGGGCATGACTTCCGCTACAGGACTACTTGGAGTTACTCCGTTAGTAGGATAGGCCACAAGGACAGTTTTGGGACATGGTATGAAGTGGGCCTCAACCTGCTTTGTACCAACAGGGGACAGGAGACTGCCAAACATGTGGGAGTCAAAGATGCAGCTTTAAAATCGGGTACATCTGGTAACCTTATCAGTAAAGAGACTCTTGAGCGAACTGTGCGGATCATGGTGAAAATATTACATCGAGGCTCCAAAAAGCACAGGGTTAATCTGCACAAAGCAGCAGTTTCAACCCTAAACAGCAGCGGTAGGATCACATCTGGGTTCCAGCAAAGGGAAGCTGGCATGATGCTGGATTTTGTGCATGCTTTAGATGGATTTGAAGAGAGGGTTGGGACATTTGGGGGAAGATATGGACAAAAGGGGAGGTGGTGATATATTGCATTTGATAATTTTATAAGTACTTCTAACAAAGGTGGTGGAGAAGAGCAGTGCTTTTTACAGTGTTCTGCTAGAGAAGTGGATATTTGTCTCCTGTGACACCTTGCTGTGAGTTCTAGCTGTTTATTAATTATTTATTGTTTGTCTAACTGTTTATTTAATTATTTATTGTTTGTCTTAGTGGTGTGCTAGTTCAGCCTTCTCAGCTATAACTTACCTTGCCTCTCTCAACTAACTGGGCTTTGTGTGGTACCCCCTTCCCCCCTGCTGAGGGCTCAGGACAGGGTACCTTGTAACTGCCCTCTTTAATAGGACTTATCTCCCTCCCCAGCACCCACCCACCCCTGGGGTAATTGTAGTTTTATAGGTACTTGCACATCTTAGAGGAAAGGGGCTGCTCTCAGGTGCAGCTCGTTATCCAAATCAGTCATACACAGAGGATCTGAGATTAATTACTTAAGCTTCAGGTACACAAGGTGTATTAGGGGTATTAGATACACTTTTATTGGTATAAGCATCCACACCAATCCTTATTATATACAGAATTTAAAAGACCTAAACACAAGCTTTAAACTAAGATGCAGACAGAAGTCCAGCAACGAGATGGGGGTTCTCCGGTCTTTTGCATTGAGTGTCACATGTATGATTTTCTCCCAGTTGGTGAGAGGTCTTACGTATGCACTAAGTGCAAAGAACTCTTTGCTCTCAGGGAACGAGTCCGTTCTCTAGAGGCTAGAGTAGCAGACCTGGAAGACATAAGAAAGAAAGAGAAGTACATGGACGAGACCTACAGGGATATAGTCCTGAAGTCCCACCTCCAGTCTGGCAGCATCCCTGTTGCCGTGGAGGAGAGAGGTCACGTGACAGGAGACCATCACCCTGGTGTGGCAGGAAGTGATCCTGTAACTAGGACCTGTCCTCCAGGTGATGTAAAACCCTCTCGCACCGAGGACGTTTCTCCAGGGCCATGTCCCCATGAGGGGAGGGTCAGGACAGCTGTTATAGTTGGTGATTCAATCATTAGGAATGTAGATAGCTGGGTGGCTGGTGGACGTGAGGATCGCCTGGTAACATGCCTGCCTGGTGCGAAGGTAGCGGACCTCACGCACCGCCTAGATAGGATCATAGATAGTGCTGGGGAGGAGTCTGCTGTCTTGGTACATGTTGGTACCAATGACATAGGAAAATGTGGTAGGGAAGTTCTGGAGGCTAAATTTAAGCTTTTAGGTAGGAAGTTGAAATCCAGAACTTCCAGGATAGCGTTCTCCGAAATGCTTCCTGTTCCACGTGCAGGACCCAAAAGACAGGCAGAGCTCCGGAGTCTCAATGCATGGATGAGACAATGGTGCAGGGATGAGGGTTTTGGATTTGTTAGGAACTGGGGAACATTCTAGGGAAAGGGGGGGCTCTTCCGAAGGGATGGGCTTCACCTTAATCAGGATGGGACCAGACTGCTGGCATTAACCTTTAAAAAAGAGATAGAGAAGCTTTTAAACTAGAAATTAGGGGAAAGCCGACAGTCACCCAGGAGTGCATGGTTCGGACAAAGGTATCCTTGAAGGATACTACCAAAAGCAGTGAGGTTCCAAAAGGGAGTATAGTAGCCCAAATGCCCTTGAGTAAGGAGCAGACAGAGCATAAAGATTCCAAATTACCCCAGCCTACCAATAGCCAGATTAATATGAATAAAATACAGTCTCTAAAATGCTTGTATGCCAATGCTAGAAGTCTAAACAATAAGATGGGAGAGTTAGAATATATAGCACTAAATGAGAGGTTAGATATGATTGCACTCTCAGAGACATGGTGGAAGGAGGATAACCAGTGGGACACTGTGATACCTGGATACACACTATATCGTAATGATAGAGCTGATCAAATTGGTGGAGGGGTTGCGCTCTATGTTAGAGAGGGCATTGAGTCAGAAAGGATTAAAGTTTTGCAGGGAACAAAATTTGCTGTAGAATCTCTATGGATTGAAATTCCATTTATGAAGGGGAAGGTGATGGCAGTTGGAGTATACTATCGACCGCCTGGCCAGAATGAACAAATGGATGATGAAATGCTCAAAGAAATCAAGGAAGCTAACAAAAGTCACAACAGAGTAGTAATAATGGGTGATTTCAATTACCACGGTATCGACTGGGTCAGTGTCACAGCAGGACAAGCTAAAGAGATAAAGTTTCTAGATGGAATAAATGACTGCTTCTTGGAGCAGCTGGTTCATGAACCGACCAGAGGGGAAGCCATACTGGACCTAGTCCTTAGTGGAACGCCAGATCTGGTGCAAGAAATAAGGGTGTTGGGACCACTTGGCAATAGTGATCATAGTATGATCATGTTTGATTTAATTAGTGGAGGACAGATAGTAAAGGCATCCACAGTACTACCTTTTAACTTTCAAAAGGGAGACTATGATAGAATGAGGAATATAGTTAGGTAAAAACTAAAAGGAGCGTTTCCAAAGGTTAAAGACTTACAGCAAGCTTGGGTGTTATTTAAAAATACTATCCTCGAAGCCCAGACCAGCTGTATTCCACGCATTAGGAAAAGTGGAAGAAAGTCCAAAAAACTGCCAGCATGGTTTAAAGGTGAGGTCAGAGAGGCTGTTGCTTCCAAAAAAGCAACCTTCAGGAAATGGAAAAAAGAGCCAAATGATGAAAACTGGAAACAGCACAAGCACTGGCAAGTTAAATGCAAAGCATTGATAAGGCAGGCAAAGCGGGAATTTAAGAAGAAACTTGCTACGGAAGCAAAAACATGAAATAAAGACTTTTTCAAGTACATTCATAGCAAAAGGCCTGTGAGAGAGTCAATTGGACCATTAGATGATAGAGGGGTAAAAGGGGCAGTAAGAGGAAACAAGGCTATAGCAGAGAGACTGAATGAATTCTTTGCTTCGGTCTTTACTGAGGAAGATGTAGGGATGTTACCCAAGACGGAAGTGGTATTTAAAGGTGATACTGCAGAGGAATTGAGAGAAATATCGCTACACCGGGAAGATATATTACAACTATTTGATAAACTGAATAGTAGCAAATCACCTGGACCGGATGGTATACATCCCAGAGTGTTGAAAGAACTGAAATATGAGATTGCAGACCTGCTATTGGTAATCTGTGAACTTTCATTAAAATCATCTGTAATACCTGAAGATTGGAGGGTACCAACGTAACACCAATTTTTAAAAAGGGTTCCAGGGGTGACCCAGGAAATTACAGACCGGTGAGCCTGACGTCAATACCAGGGAAAATGATAGAAACCATCATAAAGAACAAAATTACACAGCATGTAGATAGTCATGGCCTAATGGGAGACAGCCAACATGGCTTTAGACAAGGAAGATCTTGTCTTACTAATCTGATATGTTTTTTTGAAGGTGTGCATAAACAGGTAGACAAAGGTGAGTCGGTTGATATAGTGTATTTGGACTTTCAGAAAGCTTTTGACAAAGTCCCCCATCAGAGACTTTTGGCGAAGCTAAACGTCATGGGATAGGAGACAGTGTACTATTGTGGATCGGGAACTGGTTAAAAGATAGAAAGCAGAGGGTAGGGCTAAATGGCCAATATTCCCAATGGAAAAAGGTGAATAGTGGAGTACCCCAGGGATCTGTACTGGGTCCGCTGCTTTTTGACATATTCATAAATGATCTGGAAAAGGGAATAACTTGTGAGGTTATCAAATTTGCAGATGACACAAAACTGTTTAAAGTTGTTAAAACCCAAGAGTATTGTGGAAAACTGCAGGAGGATCTGGATAAATTGGAAGACTGGGCATCCAAATGGCAGATGAAATTTAATGTGGACAAGTGCAAAGTTATGCACCTAGGAAAGAACAACCCACACTATAGTTACACGATGCAAGGCTCCACATTAGAAACCACCACCCAGGAAAAAGATTTAGGAGTCATCGTGGATAACATGTTAAAACCCTCCACCCAGTGTGCAGCGGCTGCCAAGAAAGCAAATAGAATGCTAGGTATCATAAGGAAAGGGATGGAGAATAAAACAAAGGATGTTATAATGCCTCTGTATCGCTCCATGGTACGACCGCACCTTGAATATTGTGTGCAATTCTGGTCACCGTATCTTAAAAAGGACATAGCGTTATTAGAAAAAGTACAGAGAAGAGCCACCAAATTGGTGAAGGGGATGGAAGGCTACTCCTATGAAGAGAGGCTAAGAAGGTTAGGGCTCTTTAGCCTGGAGAAGAGACGGCTGAGGGGAGATATGATAGAGGTCTATAAATTAATGAATGGAGTGGAACGGATAAACGTGGATCAATTGTTTACGCTATCAGAGTATAGAAAGACTAGGGGACATGTAATGAAGCTACAGGGTAAACTATTTAAGACAAATAAGAGAAAATATTTTTCACTCAACGTGTAATCAAACTCTGGAATCTGTTACCGGAGGATGTAGTAAGGGCTGTTAGTATAGCTGGGTTTAAAAAAGGTTTGGACAAGTTCCTGGAGGAAAGGTCCATAAACCACTATTAAAAAGGGACCCAGGATATCAATGCTTGACCCAGTACAAGCATTGTGGAACCTGTGTCTTTTGGGGATATTGCTAGGTACGTATGACCTAGATTGGCCACTGTTGGAAACAGGATACTGGGCTTGATGGACCTCGGTCTGACCCAGTATGGCATGTCTTATGTTCTTATGTTCTTATGTCTAAACTGTGCAGATTGGATGAGCCAATTTGGTCTTTATCTGCCATCATTTACTATTGCACCAATATTGAGACTACCGCGGTCAGCGTTTTTTTAAAATGCCAGCCACCATGGGTAAAATGAGTGGAAATTTAGTGGCAATGTCCGGAGAGCGGCTTCTGCTAAATGTCCAATTTCAGCAGTGACCAGGCTATCCAGATAGCCAACTGAAAATCACCGTTAATGTCTGGAACCACCCACAGACCACCCTTGTGCTCTCTGGACAGTACCACAGTGGACAGAGGAAATATTCTGCAGCACCGTCCACATAATAGCACATATTCCTCTTACTAGTTGCTGCTTACTGGATAAGCACCTTTGACTATCAGGGCCTATGTTGCTATGTTGTTCCTTAATAAGAAAATCACAAGGTAAACATTAGCTACCAAAAGCTTTTGTCAACAATCAACATGTCAGCCAGTGACATAGTACAGCATGTCTGACAGAAAAAAATCTTTGGAAGAACACATCAAAGGTAATAAAAGTTACTGAACCAGCTAATAAGATAGAGTAGCACATATATCTACAGATCCAAGCCTGAATGACCCTGAGCTGAAATCATTATTAGAACAGTAGGAAAGAAGAAAGACGGATTTGCTTTTCAAAGTTTACTTTGATTTGCACTTAGGAAAAACAGTTGAATTTTATGCAGAAGAATGGTTTACTGTTAGCTAAAATTTGTCTTCTGTGTTCTGATGGAGAGTTTTCTTGTGTATGTGTGTATGTGTAAGACTTCTTCTGTTCCTTTGGGCTTTCAGTTTACAGCCTCTAATGGAGTTACAGTGTCATGATTACCAGAGTCATAGCAAGGGCTGTGCGCGCAGGGAGCACGTGCGGAAGGGGCGTTGATGTCATCACTAGGCCTTTCAGGAAACCCTTTAAAAGTGAAGTTCCTGCATGCGGATAGTTGGGGAGGGGGGAACCAGATTCACGAGTTGCACAGGGCACGTTTCTAGGTTTCTACAGTCCCGATGACTATCCAGGGATTTTCCCATTTTTAACCTTCTTAACCCCCTCCCCCCTTCTATCGTGCAGACAGGTCAAGGAGAGACATCCAGTTGAGTGACAAGGTAGGAAGACCAACTGGGCAGTTAACAGTACCTACAAGTAAAACAATGGAGAGACAGAATCCCTGATGTCAAATATTCAAAACATGGAACTCGGTCAGATAACTCTGAGAAGGGATATGTAATTTTGAGAACTACAGCTGATTTATTAAACAGACCTGTTGGCCATAGGAAGTAATTTATTGCCATAATAAAGGAGTGAAACAAAAATTAATTGAGAAAATTTAGTGGCTATAAGGAGTATTTTGGTTGTATAATATAAAAATGAAACAATATTGAACATTATGGCAAAATTATTATAAATAGAGGACAATAAATAATGAGGGGCTGATGGTCAAACGTCATGGTGGTCAGTGGTAGTGTGAAAATATTTGTGGGCTATTCAGTGACAATATCGAGATAAGAGCTGTTGCTGAATATCTGGGCTCTTACCCGATTAGCATGACTTTTAGCCAGCCTTTGTCCGGATTGAAAGTTAGACCATTTTTTCATGCGACCTAAGTTGTCCAGACAGAGGCCACTGAAAATAGCACTAAGTGAGTAAGTGTGGGCTCTTCGCAGTTAGTGCTGGTACCAGCCCTGCTCTGCTCACAGACTGTCTGTACAGTAACCAGGCAGCGCCAAGGTGGTCTGTTGAGATATTCAGCGGCACTATGCAGATAGCCTGCCCCCTTAGCTGGCCTGCCTCCCATTGACTGGCCAGTTAAGGACGTTCATAATCGGCCCCTGAAATTCCAATTATATGATTCCAATAAAAGAGGTGGCAGGTAATTTT
This sequence comes from Ichthyophis bannanicus, assembly GCA_033557465.1. Lineage (NCBI taxonomy): Eukaryota > Metazoa > Chordata > Amphibia > Gymnophiona > Ichthyophiidae > Ichthyophis > Ichthyophis bannanicus. The sequence goes on along the minus strand of CM066035.1, from coordinate 888,369,643 downwards.
ATAACTGGTACCTACATTACTGTCTAAAAATGCACCTATTTTATAAAAGAAAGAGAGATGTCTATGGGTTTGATATCTGGTGTGGAGGAGTAGCCTAATGGTTAGAGCACTGGCTTGCAAACCAAACAACCAGCGTTCAATTCCCAACAGCACTCCCTGTGGCTTTGGGTAAGTCACGTAACCCTCTATTGTCTCAGAAAAATCTGAGTTATTGATGTCTCTGTTTAATGTACATTACTGAGTTTAAGTTACAATGTAAACTGCTTTGACTAAAGTGATATAAAAAAACCTAATAAAGTGGGTTTACCTGACTAGCAGGACCTGCCAACCAGTTAATACTGCAGAGAGGGATATTCAGCAGCAATAAGTGGCCAGTTGCTGAATATCCCCTGTCTGGGAAGTGCCAGCATGGTCCATGGGCAGGGCAAGGTCAGTCCCAGCATTTATCCGATTAGAGGCAATTTTCAGTCCATTAACTAGCCAAGTGCTTGCATAAGGTTAGCTCATCTCAAAATTATCCTAGCTTTATACAGGTCGGTTCTCTGTACAGCTCCTGAATATTGCCGCTGTACGGATAACCGTGCCGGTCAGCGCTGAACCTGGGTATTCAGCACCGGAGGATATCCCTTTTCTTGCACTGCATATCTGGTTTTGCTTTAAAAGCAATGACCTCCACAGGCAGAATATCGGACCCCCTGTGTCTTTATAAAATAGGCTCCCGGTACTATACCCCCTGGCTCACAAATGCTGTTATACAAATTTACACTTACTTTGAGGTAGATGCAGTTATGTGCTTGTATTCATGTATTTTATAAAGTATTCATTACTTTATAACTTCGTCCTCGCGCCATTACCATCTCCAGGAATGTTTATGCACAGACCACATATAAGTAAGCGTGCTCCTACATATAACATAGGGCCAGATATTCAACGACATTTGCACAGTTTGAATATCAGCAGGGGCAGCTATGGGCTTTACAAGTGCTAGCCGCCACCGCTGAATATGGGGTCCATAGTAAAGGATGGGAGATAAAGACCAGCATGGTCCCTCTAGTCTGCCCAGTACAGTGACTATAGTTGTAGAGTTCCACCCGCAGGTTTCTCCCCTTTTATGCCTTTGTTTAAGGTTGCATCTGCCATTCCATGTGGACTACTCCCTCTGTTTATGAAGTTTGCTTAAATAACATCATCTGGCCATATAAGGATTCAGTGGGCTCAATGTTCAGTGGCAGCAACTAGCTGAAGACTAATCTCGGATATTCAATGCCAGGGCCATATCTGGCCACCAGCATCCAATATCTGGGGTAGCCACAGACCCCAGAAGCTAACCAGGCAGTGACGCTACTGAAGTTACGCCAGCATTTGCCGTGCCTGGCTTTACCCACAGATTGCTAACCTGGCAGCGGCTCAATAATACCATTGCCTGGTTAGCAACACCTGCAGCCTCCTCTCCACCCCAGAACACCCACAATATGCCCTGGTGTTAACCGTGTAGCATTGGGGCATGGTAAATATTCAGTGGCACAACTGAACCTGGCAGCAACCGTTCCTCTCCTGCCGTGTACAACAACGGAACCTTAAGCCCTCTGCAGATTTCATCCCCTGCACCGCTTTAAAACTCAAACCATCTGAACACATCAATGCAAGCCACGTGCAGCAATTAAAGTTCACCACGCCAGCAGGCGCGCCCTCGCGAAACAGACCACCATCCTTCAACAACAGTTCTGAGACACCAACCTACAGCCAATCAGCTGGAGCTCCCCTGTGGTAGAACCAACTCCCACCACAAAAGAACCAGACCATCCATCGATCACAGCAAGTATAACACTCCTTAATGAAATGACTATAGCTGAGACTGCTAGCACACACCAAATTAAACTGATTCTCAATAGCCACACATATACTGTTGTCAGTAGACCATATACTGTTGTCAGTAGACCATATTGTAATGCTAGGAGCCTCACTTACTGTTGCCAGTAGTCTATGTAACTTTATTAGTAATCTCATATACTGTTGTCAGTAACCCTGTTGCCAGTAACCTATATAGCATTGTTCAGTAGCCTCATATACTGTTGTACTATCACCAGTAACCTATATAGCATTGTCAGTAGCCTCATATACTGTTGTACTATCACCAGTAACCTATATAGCATTGTTCAGTAGCCTCATATACTGTTGTACTATCGCCAGTAACCTATATAGCATTGTCAGTAGCCTCATATACTGTTGTACTATCACCAGTAACCTATATAGCATTGTTCAGTAGCCTCATATACTGTTGTACTATCACCAGTAACCTATATAGCATTGTCAGTAGACTCATATACTGCTGTACTATCGTCAGTAACCCTCCATCTACCTACTCTTCTGCTAACCATCCCCCAGACACAGACTTCCCACACCTAATCCCCCCACCCTCAAAACTACATAATGTCTCCAATAAAATGTACAAAACTCCCCCTCACTCTCCTCCTAATAATACTCTTAACACAACACATTTATACGTACAAATCCAATCAAAGCCCCTACATCAACATCCCCATCATTCATAATCACTACTCAAACCCTTATAAGAAACTTATACCAAAACCCGCAACACATCGCAACATACCCACTCATCCACAATCATTTCTCTCGTCAGGACTCAGGCAGACGCCCCCACAGACTCATTCAAATAAAATATCAACCACAAAGCAATATAAAGGACAATACAGCTAATTTTGACACTAAAACCAAACTCTTCCTAATAAATATCAGATCCATAAGAAACAAAATACCAATAATTAATGACATGATAAAAGACAAAGACCCAGATATTATCTGCATCACTGAGACATGGCTCTCACCCACGGACACCATACTATTAAACCAACTAACTACACATCAATATGACATATTCAGCTGTCATCGAGATGTAAAAAGAGGTGGTGGCGCTCTCATACTCACCAAAAAGGCCCTACAATATACCTTAACAAGCTTAAATAATATAGATGGAATGGACATCATCAATATACAAAGTAGAACCCTGGCACTCTCCCTCATTTATAGACCCCCCTCAGCTGATCAAAAAAAACTCTCCCCCATCCTTGAACTTGCATGCACAGCGTCACAAAACAAACCACTAGTAATTCTAGGTGATCTAAACCTCCCCTCTCTAAATAAATCTCAATCAGATAACTTCATGGACGCCATGAAACAAATGGGATACACACAGGTAGTTCACAACCCCACACACACAAAAGGCAACATTTTAGATCTCATCTTCCTCCCTTCCTCCCTTAATAACCATCAACAACTTACACCCCCAACTTCAACAGAAGTACCATGGTCCGACCATCACCTCATAACACTCCACCTCCCAGCACAAGCAACAACAAATACCACAAGCACATCACCCCATTTATCATGCTTTGCACACTTTGACAAGGATACATTCCTGGACAAAGTATTACCAGTACTCAATTCAAACTTCCCTGACATCAATTCCACTGTAAATCATTGGAACCTAACAATACAAGAAGCAGCTATCCCCACACGCACTAGGCATAGACAAACGAAGAAGTCAGAAAAATGGTTCACTAAAGAACTAGCAAAACTAAAAAAACAACTGAGGAAACAGGAAAAGAGATGGAGGAAAACTAAATCAGACGAAAATAAATCACAATATATGAACACACTTAACGAATACAAGAACGCAATAAACAATTCAAAAAGGGATTACCACACTAAAGTAATAAACCTAGCCATCAACCGACCTAGAGAACTATTTGCAATTGTAAAAACACTGACCAAAACAAAGAACTCCGAGCCAAAGCTACCACCAATAAACATTCAAACATTAGCAACCCACTTTGCAGAAAAACTGAAATCTAAACCCAATACTCTAACAGCAATACTAACTACAAGCACAGAAACTGATAACAATTGGACAACCTTTCATACGGTTGACCAAAAACAGCTCATCAAAATCATAACAATGATCAATACTACAACCTTCCCACTCGATCCTTGCCCTGTGTCTTGAATTAAATGTACAAAGGAAGAACTCGTTGAAAACATTCATCACATGGTCAACCAGTCCCTTTCTCAAGGCATCATGCCCGATGCCCTAGAGCTCACAACACTTCGGCCAATAATAAAAAACAACAAACTTGACTCAAAAGGCCCCAATTCATACAGACCGATAGCCAGCATTCCATTCATCGCTAAAATAATAGAAAAAACAATTCAATTACAACTACAAGAGCATATTGACGAACATAAAACCCCTTGACTCACACCAGTTTGGCTTTCGCCCCTTCCATGGAGTGGAAACCCTCTTGATTACACTGATGGACTACCTCATCAAAGGCACAGATGTCAACAATCAAGGTTTCCTACTACTCTTTATAGACATCTCTGCCGCCTTTGACAACATCAACCACCCTACACTGATTAATAGACTAGAAAACTTAGGAATAGGTGGAACGGTGCTCAAATGGTTCAAGTCCTACATCACACATAGACTAATACGTGTTCAAATAGACCAAGAAACATCAGAAACCTTCCCCCAAGGACAAGGTATACCTCAGGGATCAGCCCTCTCTGCCCTCCTATTCAACTTATACCTGCAACCTATCACAAATATATTTAGAAAACACAGGATTAATCACTTTATATATGCTGATGATATCATGCTCGCTATCCCCATAACCACAAAAAACCACACCTATGACAACCTAGCTGAATGCATGGCTGAAACCACCTCTTGGATGGAAACCAATCACCTCAGCATAAACCTCAAAAAAACGGAAGCAATGTTCGTTACAAGAACACCCGTGACTGAGGATACTTTCCCAACAACAATCTCAATCAACAATACATCTATACCTGTTAAAAAAGAGGTAAGATACCTGGGTGTAATAATAGATCATACTCTCACCATGATACCACACATAAAGCAGACAGTAAGAACCATATTTCATAAACTCAAAACCATACAACACCTAAGGCCCCTCCTGGACACACATGACTTTAGATCGGTTGTCAATACACTCATCACACCCCACTTTGACTATTGCAATAGTCTAGTAATTGGCCTACCACAAAAAAACACTTACCTATTACAAAGAGCCCAGAACATCTGTGCAAAAGTAATTACTAAAGCTCGTCTAACAGACCATGTGACCCCTATACTCCTAGAACTACATTGGCTCCCTATAAACAGCCGTATCAGATACAAAATTCTCCTAACAACCTTCAAGCTCCTAAATGACATCGCCCCATCACATCTATCAACACTACTACAGACCCCATCCGAATCAAGAGCTTGCAGACAAAATGCAGCCCACTCACTTGATATGCCAAAATCATTCACGAAGACCAAAAAAGCCTGTCTGACACCCCACACACACCCCCGATTTACATCATAAAAGGAAATAAATTCCAAAATATACACAACACACAACCACTGTAAATATCCAATGTAAATAATTTAATGGTTGTTTGTATTATTAATATATCATGAAGTTGAAGTTTTGTTCAATGTAAATAGTTAAACCTAACCGTTCATTGTAAATAGTTGAATCCGATTGTTCAATGTAAATGTATACATCTGTGTACAATTGTTAAAATGTTTCTTGTAAACCGCCCTTGATCGCTGGAAGGGGCGGTATATAAAAATATAGATAAATAAATAAATAAAATAAAAAATCCTCAAGTGACAGAGCCTTCACGTTCACTGCCCCCATGCTATGGAATGATCTCCCACTAGACCTCCGCACCATAAAAGACCTCTCCCAATTTCAGAAGGAACTTAAAACATACCTATTCTCCGAATATTTCCAAATTCCCTACCGCCATGCTCTGTCCCACAACATCCACAGACACACCAACTCAGAACCCCCAAAACCACAATTAAATAACCCCACACAGTCCCCCTTCACACACACAAAACCTATGATAATAATGGAAATAAATTCCACCACCTACACATGACACACCATTATTCTGTAACACATTGTATGATTACACTGTAACACATTTGTATAGAACAACTTGTAAATAACCTATGTAAATAGTTTGGACAGTTTTTATTTCTACATCTGTTATTATATGTAAAAAGTTGGAAAGTTTCTTTCTGTTCAATGTAATGTATACGGAAGTATACTTAATTTGTTAACTTGTTCCATGTAAACCGCCCTTGATCACTGGAAGGGGCGGTATAGAAGAAATAAATAAATAAATAAATAAATAAATAAAATATCACACTGACCGGAATTTTCAACCAAGTGGACACTTCTGAGGAAATGGACAACTTGAGGAAAGATCTGGAAGAATGGTCTAATGCTTGGTGGTTAAGATTTAATGTGAAGAAGTGCAGAGTCATGCACTTGGGAAGCAGAAATCCAAAGGAAATGTATGCGATGGGGGCGAGAGGTTGGTGGGACCTCGGAGTGCTAGTGTCTGAGATTCTTAGGGTGGCGAAACGATGTGACAAGGCAGTAGCCAAAGCCATAAGGATGCTGGACTGCATACAAAGAGGAATTACCAGAAGAAAGGAGGAGGTATTATTGTCCCTCTACAAATTGTTGATAAGGCTTCAGTTGGAGTATTGTGTTCAGTTTTGGAGACCATATCTCATGAAGGACATAAAAACTTGAAACGGTTCAGAGGAAGGCAACCAAAATGATTCAGAGCTTGTACCAGAAGATGTATGAGAAGAGACTTGAAGACCTAAATATGCATACCCTAGAGGAGAGAAGGGACAGGGGAGATATGATACAGACCTTTAAATACTTAAAGGGTATCAATGAATAAACAAATCTTTTTCAAAGAAGGGGAATCTGTTAAGACTAGAGGGCATATGATTAAGCTGCAAGGCGTTAAATTTAAAAGCAACATCATCATAGCCTAGTGGTTGGGGCAAGGTACTTCAGGCCGGAAGGTCGGGGGTTCAAATCCCACTAGAGGACAGCAACCTTGGGCCGGAAGGACCGGGGTTTCTAGTCCCACAGGTGCTCCTTGTGGTCTTGGGCAAGCCACTTAACCCTCCATTGCCCATGTTCCCTGTAAGTATTAGTGTGTGTGTCTCATATCCCCACGTGTTAAATGTATCCCCCACTTGTGTTGTGACCGCTTTGATTGAAGGATAAGGCGGTATACAAAACTGTCTAAATAAATAAATAAATAAATAAACATCAGGAAATACTTTTTCACTGAAAGGGTAGTGGATGCTTGGAATGCCTTCTCGATGAAGGTAGTGGGGGCAAATACAGTGATGGAATTCAAGATGGCATAGGAGAGACACAGTGAATCCATTTATAGCAAGAAGATGAACTCAAAGCAGATTTAAATATCTTTTATACTTCAATAAAAAGAGGGGGGCTGACCTGCATGGAGCAGCAGGTATAACCCTAAACACAGACATCGGGGGAGGGGGTGACCTGCATAAGGCTGCATTTACAACCACTCTAGCCACCTTACTGGGCAGAATAAAAGGATCACACTGGTCTTTATCTGCCATCATATACTATGTTACTAGGTTACACGGTTTGCAGATCTGCAAACCATGTGAATGTCTTTGAATATCGGGTCCCATGTGTTTAGTGGTTAGAGCAGTGGCCTCTGACCAAAGAGATGAGGATTTGAATCCCACTGGCACTCCTTGTGGTTTTGGGCAAGCCACTTAATCCTCCTTTGCCTCAGGTACAAACTTAGATTGTTAAGGCCTCTGAGGACAGGGAAATACCTACTCTATCTGACTGTAACTTTCTGTAGTAACATAGTAAATGACGGCAGATAAAGACCAGTATGGTCCATCTAGTCTGCCCATTATGATGGCAAAAGTAGGTGCACCTGCCGCTCCGTGCAGGCCACCCCTCCCCATGTCTTAGTTTAGGGGTGAACCCACCACTCCATGTAGGACACCCCTATTTATTGAGAAATTAGATGGTTCCATTTATTTTGATTTTATCCTGTTGCTGTAAAGGGAGCCACTGTGTCTGTCCCATGCCATTTTGAATTCCGTCACTATGTTTGCCCCCACCACTTCCATTGGGAGGGCGTTCGAAGCATCCACCACCCTTTCTGTGAAAAAGTATTTCCTGACATTGCCTTTCAATTTACCACCATGCAGCTTCCTGTTATGCCCTCTAATTTTAGAGCTTTCCCGTCTTTGGAAGAGGTTTGTTTGTTTATTATTTCCCTTTAAGTATTTAATGGTCTGAATCATATCTCCCCTGTCCCTCCTCACCTCCAAATTGTACATGTTTAGGTCTTCAAGTCTCTTCTCAGAAGGCTTCTGACGCAGGCTCCAAATCATTTTGGTCGCCTTCCTCTGAACAATTTGCAGTCTTTTTACATCCTTTGCAAGATATGGTCTCCAAAACTGAACACAGTATTCCAAGTGAGGCCTCACCAGTGACTTGTACAGTGGGATAAGTACCTCTTCCTTTCTGCTGGTAATTCCTCTTTGTATGCAGCCCAACATCCTCTTGGCTTTTGCCACCGCCTTGTCGCACTGTTTTGCCACCTTGAGATCTTCAGAAATAATCACACAAAGGTCTTTCTCCTGATCCGTGCACACCAACCTCTCGCCCCCTATCACGTACATTTCCCTTGGATTTCTGCTACCCAAGCGCATGACTCTGCACTTCTTTGCATTAAATCTTAATTGCCAAGCATTAGACCATTCTTCCAGCTTTTGTAGATTTTTCCTCATGTTAACCACTCCCTCGGGGAGTCCAGTCTGTTGCAAAGTTTTGTGTCATCTGCAAAAAGACAGACTTTTACATTCAGTCCTTCAGCAATATCACTCACAAATACATTGAACAGTGCCGGGCCCAGGACCGACCCCTGGGGCACCCCGCTAATCACCTTCCCTTCATCCGAGTGAGCTCCATTTACCATTACCTTCTGTGTCAGTCAACCAATTTCTGATCCGATTTACCATCTTGGGATCCATCCCCAAGCTACTGAGTTTATTGATAAGCCTCCTATGAGGAACAGTATCAAAGACTTTGCTGAAATCCAGATAGATGACATCCATCGCATGCTCCTGATCTAGTTCCCTGGTCACCCAGTCAAAGAACTCAATCAGATTTGTTTGGCAAGATCATCCTTTGGTAAAATCATGTTGCCTTGGGTCTTGCAACCTGTTGGTTTTGAGAAAATTCACTATTCGCTCTTTCAGGAGCGCCTCCATTACTTTTCCCGCCACTGAGGTAAGGCTCACAGGGCTGTAGTTTGACACTTCTTCTCTGTCACCACTTTTGTGCAGAGGTACGACATCAGCCATTCTCCAGTCCTGAGGAACCTCTCCTGTTTCCAAGGATCTGCTGAAAACATCCTTTAACGGCCCTACAAGAACCTCTCTGAGCTCTTTCAGTATCCTGGGATGTATCCCATCCGGTCCCATGGCTTTGTCCACTTTCAGTTTTGCAAGTTGTTCTAACACTTCATCTTCTGTGAATGGTGTGGTATCTACTTCATTCCCATTTTTATATTTGGGAGTCACAGGAGATCCTTCTCCAGGACTTTCTTTAGTAAAAACAGAGCAGAAGTATTCGTTTAGCAATTCCGCTTTTTCAACGTCACTTTCCACGATTCTGTTCGCAGCACTTCTGAGTCCTGCAATTCCATCTCTGATCTTCTTCCTTTCCTGAATATACCTGAAGAAAGTTTTGTCGCCATGCTTAACATCTTTAGCCATCTTTTCCTCTGCCTTTGATTTTGCTATCCTTATTTCTCTTTTTGTCTCTTTGAGTTTGATCCTGTATTCATTTCTGTGTTCCTCTGTTTGTGAGCTTTTGAATTTTGCGAAAGCTGTGTTTTTTGCCTTTATTTGAGCAGCCACTTCTTTGGAAAAGCAAACAGGTTTTCTTCTCCTCTTGTTTTTTATTTACTTTTCTTACATATTGTGGTAAGGAGAGTGTAGCCCAGCCTGGGGAAACAAAGGGAAAATAGACTTTTTCCTCTTTGCGGGGGATGGGTGCACCTGAAAACACATACCAAAGTAAAGGCAGTGAAAGAAACCATGTTTGTAGAGCTAGACTAAAGCCCCGCCCAGACTCCATGGCAACCCTAGGTGAGGATAGGAGATACCTGGGGGTGGAGTCAGAGGGGGAGGTACACTGCCCAACATTTAAGTCTGAGCAAACAGAGAAGGGCAGAGGCAGGAACAGCAGCAAGAGCAAGAACAAGGGCAGCCAGAGCAGCAGCCAGGAGAGCAGCGGACACTGTTCTCGGGAGAGGACCAAACACAGTGGCAGGAGAGGACGCAGACTTAGCAGCCTTGGAGGTGGTGGACACGAAGGGAACAGCTTGGAAAGCAGCAGCTGGGGAAAGGCCCAAGTACAGACTAAGTGCTTTCCTTCCAGGAGAGAGAAGGACAGAAAGCTGGCTGTGGAGAAGCCAAGACAGGAAGGCTCAGATTCCTCTGAAGAAAGGCAAATCTTCAGGCAGAGGAAACCCAGGGAAGCTGAGAGAAAATCCTGCAGTGATTCCCTGAGTAGCTCTGAGGCAGAGATAGCTGCAGCCAACAGAAGCCACAGCTGTGAAACTCCCACAGTAAAGCTCCAAGGTAGGAGAAAGAAAATAGAGAAAGCTGATGCTTATGACTCTTGCTCAGATAATTAGGAGAGAATTATACCTGGTAGAAACCAGAACAGGAAGAAGGATTTTATAAGGAAAGCTAAACAAGAAAAGCCTGCTAGTGTTTTTCCAAAGGAAGGGAAGGCAGTGCAATGGGATAGGCTGTTTAAGCTTTTAAACAACATAAACCTTAAAGTACCTGAATGTTTCCAAGTTTCCCCAGCAGGCAGCTCAGAAGAAAGCATGGAGGTGGATTGTAGGGAGGATGACCAGGGTTCCACCTGTTCTGAGATGGAATGTGCTGTATGTGTTGCTGCTGATTAAAGGAAGCAAAGTATTAGGAAGAGTTCAGAAAGTGGTTATCAGTTTGTCATAGCTGGAAGCTTGAAAGAAAGGAGAGAAGGAATCTTATGTTGAATTACTAAGGTTCCCTGCTAAAGGAAAGTGGATAGTGCAATCAGGCTCTGTGCTAATCAGCTGAAGACTGTTTAAGTGGAAGCAGCTACAAGGGAGCTGGCAGAATCACTGAGCTCAATTGTATGCTTGAGCAGCAAGTACCACTGTTAATCCTGAAGTAAGAAATCTCTTAAAGGAAAAGGAAAGAAACTTTGTTGTAAATAACCCCACTGAAACACACTGTTTGCATTTACTTTATTTTGGGAGAAAATATCCTTGTTTCTTTTGTTGAGTGTGAAAGCTTTTTCAAGGGCTGTTACTAAGCTGACCTAGAGAAACCAAATAAAATTCCTGTGTGCTTTAACATCCACTTGGTCTACTTTATATACACAACTACACCTTTGAGATAAAAAGGGATACAAGATGGACGCCCGTCCTCACTAGGCAACCGCCTAGTAGGGGCGCGCGCGACACAATATTTATCTGTTGCCCCTTTTATTGCCACCTTTAGTTTAGCCCATTGCAATTCCTTTATCTCCTTCCACCCTGTCAGCTCCTCCTTTAGGTACTTGACTATTTTATTGAAGTCGGTGTTTGAAGTTTAGGACTTTGAGCTTGCTATGATTGGCCTGTACCATTGCTTTTATCTCAAACCACACTGTGTGATAATCGCTGCTGCTCACAGGGGCACTCATGCAGACATTCGACACGCTATCACTGTTGGTGAGCACTAAATCCAGCGTTGAGCGTTCTCTGGTTGGTTCCATCACCATTTGTCTAAGTAACACATCTTGGAGAGCATCCACAATTTTTTTTGCTTCTTTCCATATTTGCAGAAGGAGTAATCCAATCCACATCCAATAGATTAAAGTCACCCAATAGTATCGCTTCCCCCTTTGTGGCTATCTTGGCAATATCTATAATCAGTTCATTATCTATCTCTTCAATTTGTGTCGGAGGTTTGTAGACTACAGCAGTATGGATGACAGTGCCATCTCCTCTATCTATTTGTCTATTTAACATTTATAAAGTGCTTCAAATGTACGAAGCACTGTACATGCATGAAGAAAAGACAGTCCCTGCTCATCAGAGCTCACAATCTAGTTAAGAAGATCACAAAATACAAATACAATCAAGTAAGACAAAGGGGCATGTTTACTAAACATTCCTAACGTGCGGGGCCGCGGTAGTGTGCGTGTGCCATATAAGGAGTGGGCGGTTCAGGCAGAAAGAAGAAAAAACCCCGACCGTACGTGTGCGCGTCGCGCTAATTTGCGGGGCCCACATTAGCGCGTGGGAAGGCTAAGTGGGGCGCTGCTGAGCACATATCAGAACAGAGCTGTAGCACAAAGGTGAACACACTAACCAATGGTGCAGGGGCCACAGGTTCAATCCCCCATTGTGCGCAACAAAAAGGCCAGCTGAGGCAACACCTTGAATGTGTAAAAGTGGTTCAGGAGGCAAAGTACTTTTGGACAGCATAAGGCGGCACACTGTTCGTTTTGTACGGCATAAGGCGGCGCGCTGTACTATCTGGGCGGCACAAGGTGGCGCACTGTTCTTTTTGGGCAGCACAAGGCGGTGCACTGTTCATTTTGGGCGGCACAAGGCGGCGCACTAATTGTGGGCAGCAGGAGGTGGCGCGCTGATGGGCATAAGGCGACGCGCTGATGCCAAAGCAAAGGAACACAGCCACAGCACAATGGTTAAGACACTGACCAATGGTGCAGGGACCAGGGGTTTGATCCCTCACAATGCGCAGTGAAAAAGGCTAGCTGAGGCAGTATGTTATATGTTGTGGAGTGCTGTAGGAGGCTTTTTAATTTTATTTTGTGATAACTACTAGCAAACGCACTCTCACAGCATATTAATATAAGGCGGCCCATAAGGCACATGTTACAGTGCACCGTCCGCCAAGGCACCCTAGAATGTCCCCTATAGGGCAGCATGTATGTTGCGACACAGGATAATGTATAGTGCACCCTATATGGCTGGCAACCGTAACGTGCCCTACAGGGCGCCCCATAAAGCACCCTCAGAGGCACCTTATGGGTACAGTACGCTGAGGGTGGTATTGCTGGCAGCAACATATGTACAGTAAATTAAAATAAATCTGTGGACACCCCTATCACATAACCCCACTGTGGGTTTGAACCCATGACATCTGGCTGCACAGGCAGTGACGTAACCATTGGGCTACAGCTCTATAGCTGTAAGCAGCCCCTGGCTGGCTGCAGATAGCCTGTACGTCACCTCACTGACAGTCTGCTGTTGTGAACCACCCGTACCCATGATGCACTGCACATGCAAATCAGCTGTCCATGATTGAACACAGGATGGGAAATGCACCCCTAAAGCTCCCCGGCCTGGTAGGGGGAAGTGTCCGTGTGCACCCACACAGCACCTCGGCCTGGTAGGGTGTCCTGAGTGGGCGGACAAACGGCAAAGAGTAGCTAAACACCATCACATTGTGCGGTTACTGTGCTCACCCTGAGTGTGAGATGTTGCACCCAGGACCAGGTCCACAACACCAGCCATGTCAGAGCTCCAAAGCAGTAATAACCTGTGGAATAGGTAGGTGCTGCATAAACATTTTGGAGATCTCTGTCTGGCTCAGTTAGTGGGGACCCCCACCCAATGGACCCCCAGGTGGATAAAACAGGGCTTCCCCTCAACAGATCCCCACGCCAATGGCAGTAGAGCGGACCATCAACCCCAGTCCTGCTAGGGAACAGACACCCTACAGGGCAGTCCAAGCAGCTCCACACACATCCATAACACAATATCAGACAGACATTAGGCCTGGATATTCAAAGATGCACCCCACCACTATCTGATATTCACCTGCAGCAAGCCATCAGCCACTGCACCCTGCAAGGCACTCCATCACAACACATATCAGCTATGAACAGTCTGCTGGCTGGTCCTGATGGACATGCATGCACCCACAACTGGGGTGGCAGCACACACAGACAGATAAGTCCATGAAGAGGCCCCCACAGGACACCCATACATATCACATGGGAGAATTACAATATAGCACTATGGGGGTGCCTAGCCATGCTGCCATCACTGCACACTCAGGGTGAGAGTGATCCCCCAGCAGCACATACAGAGGTCACCTTGTCTGTGTAGGTGGTGGCCGGGCACTACCATGCCAGTGCCCTATGCCCTGTGCAGCTGCATCCTGGTCAGTCCACTCTGTCTGAGATATACCCATGGTCCCTTGCTACTCATTATGCACATTGGCAGGCCAATACTGGCAACAGTATTGGCAGTGTGGGCTGTGGAAGGGGCATGCAGCCAACACCCACTGTATAGACAGACACACAATTCCACACCTATGCCATCATGGTGCTACTGTTGAGGAGGTAATTAGCCTTGCCCACCAAACCGGTGCTGGGCACGGCAAGGCATGGATATGCTACGCAGTACTGCTGGGGGTCACTCCCCAGGGTGGTAAACACCGTCAGAGGCAAGGGCTGGAGCACGTACCGCAAACACCAAACAGATTGTTCGGATGGGTCAACTAGCAGTATGTGCGTAACGTATGGATATCTATCTGCCAGTACTCCTAGCAAGCGTCTCAGAGCTGTGTACTGTATACCTCAGGTGTAGGGTTACATTGCTAGGGTATGCAGGTGCTAGTATTGGGAGATGCACGCAGGGTCCAATGTTCTGCCTCTCCAGGAGACATTGGCCAATGGGGCCTGTGGGTGTGGGTGTGGGTGTGTCTGCCCCTGTTGGCTGCTGCTTTACGGCAGAGATTCCCAACTCCAGTCCAGGTTTGCATCACACTGATCCGGTTTACCTGCTGTTCCTCATGAATATGCATGAGCTACATCTACATGCCATGGGGGTGGTGCATAGATATACAGCACAGGCATTTGTATGAGTGGCAGCATGGACCCTGACTGGTGTGTGGCCCACCAGGACTGCATTTGGGAGATTCTGCTCTAGGTACTGCCCCTATACATGGTGTCTGTGCTCAGTGGGGTAAAAGATAGACGTAGTACCATTGCATATGTCCTCGCCACGAAAGGTTTGTCTTTACTATCACTGTGTAGCTGTGGGAAAAATATGTGGGAAGGATTGGTGGTAGCCCCAGCTGGGCTTTGAACCTGTGACCTTCTGTTCTTGTATGCATGGTCTGTGTGCACTGCACCACCTTGTAGCCACAGATTGGCTGGATTCCCTGGAACATCCATGCCTGTGGATCTGGCAGGGCCTGTGTGTTGCAGTGGACTGTGCCAGCCTGCACATGGCTTGGCCTCTGTCCTCTGTGGCTAGCTGCCACTGCCCCCTGCACCACATGTACTCGTGCGCCAACATGCTGGCATGAGCTTCTCTCAGAAAAAGCAGATGACCTGATTGCAATGTGGCAGTACGGGACTGCATTTGGGGGACTTGGCTGTAGGTGTGCCCATTGTTGTGGTGTGTGTGCGGTGTTGGGTAACATATGGGTGTTTCCCCCATGCTTATGTTCCCTGCAATACAGGGGTGTCTGCTCTATCTTTGTTTAGTGGTGGGTAAAATATATGGACTGGGCTGGCAAGTGCCCCAGCTGGGATTGGAACCTCTGGCCTTCTAGTTCTAGAGGTCATGGCTATGTCCTCCGCACCACACTATGGCCACAGAGACAGTGCAGCCCCTGGAGGTAGTAAACCTGGCAGGATGGAGTCACAAACCCTGCTGTATGCATTTTTACTGTGGGCTCCTTCACCGTGTGGTGACGAACGTGCAAATAAAACCCGGGAATGACCACGGAACAAAGGGGGAAAACATATACCCAAGCTGAGCAACAGTGATATTAATGGGCAACCCTAGATAACACTCCCAGGACAGCTCCAGAAAAAGGGAAATGTTTTTTGGACGAGTCTCCGCTCCGTACACCTTTCCATAAATCATTTCTTTTTTTTGGAGCTTTCCTGGGTGTGTTATCTAGTTTTGCCCATCACTATAACTGTTCCCCAACTGAATTACTATTTTTCATATTTTTGTGGTGGTCATTTTCTATTTATAATTGCACTTTTGTGCTGTGCACATGTATCACACTGCTCACGTTTTGCAGGTTTCCCCGGTTTTGCTGTACATTGCTGACGGAAATGGTTTCTTCACCCTTTAAATGCATTCTAATGCGAGTGATTCACTCGCGCTATTTTTTTTGGAAATTCAGCCCCGATAATGTGCGGGGCGCCTCTCCCCTCCCCTTCCTCGCCCATTAACCCCTTCTCTCCGCCCCTCCGGGGCCTTCCTCCGCCCTCCGTTAGCCTTTCCACGCCTCTATCAGACATTTGCGGGCACGTACTTGTGCGGCACCCGTTACTGTGACGCGCAAGTGTGCGGGGCTTCATCGCACATTTGCAGGGTGTTTAAGCGCTCTTAAGTACCGCTTTTAGTGCACTATTTTGCGGCGCGCTAATTAGCGGTTTTTAGTAAACATGCCCCAAAGTATACAATAAACAAGAAGAGCAAAAACAAGAATCAAGAACAGAAAGCAATAGAGAAGAGATGGGTTTTCAATCTGGACTTAAAGAGGTCCAGAGAGGGCTCATTGCGCACAGACAAAGGTAGATTGTTCCAGGCAAAGGGTGCAGCCAGGTGAAAGGAGCAAAGTCTAGAATTAGTACGAGTGGAGGGCATAGATAGATGAAGGCTGTTCGAAGAGTGAAGAACGCGAGAGGGGATGTAAGGAGAGATAAGAGATGATAGGTAGTGGAGGGCTGAAGAGTGAATGCATTTACAGGTCAAGAGGAGGAGTTTGATTTGGATCCGGAAGTGGATTGGAAACCAATGAAGGGACTTGAGAAGAGGAGTGACATGGGAAAAGTGATGCTGATGGAAAATTAGTCGAGCAGCAGAATGTTGAATAGATTGAAGGGGAAAGAGATGATTTGCGGGAAGGCCAGCAAGAAGAATATTGCAGTAATCAAGACGGGAGGTGATCAAGGAGTGGAAAATCATTTTAGTAGTGTCATCAGAAAGGAAGAGGCGAATTTTGTTAATGTTATAAAGGAAGAAACGCCAAGTCTTAGCTACGAGTTGGATATGAGTGGAGAAAGAGAGAGAGGAGTCAAGATAACACCCAGGTGGATATGAGTGGAGAAAGAGAGAGAGGAGTCAAGATAACACCCAGGTTACGGGCCGAAGAGACAGGAAGGATTAAAGAATTATCCACAGAGACTGAGAATGGTTTGGGTAGAAGAGGGGAAGCATTGGGGGGAAAGATAAGGAGTTCAGTCTTAGCCATATTTAATTTCAAGCAGCGGTGAGACATCCAAGTAGCAATGTCTGAAAGGCAAACAGTGATCTTAAGGTTATGCTCTACTTAACTTTCCTTGAAGTACTCCTCAAAAGGCATAAATACTAATAAATAAATACTATTTACCTTATGCCTTTCAGGGAGTAATTCAAGGAAAGTTACATTCAGATACTGCAGGTATTTCCCTGTCCCCAGAGAGCTTACAATCTAAGTTTGTACCTGAGGCAATGGAGGGTTAAGTGACTTGCCCAAGGCCACAAGACGTGCCAGTGGGATGCAAACCCTGGTCTTTTTGGTTACTAGGCTACTCCTCCACATCTACTAGGCTATTCCTCCTGCTGACATACAGACTGTACATGCCTATTCAGCCACACAGCTTTATAATAGCCATCTGTACAATATAAACTTTGTATCTGTTATCCTTAATATAGGAAATCTTGATATGAATAGATTTAGAACTAAGAGGAGAGCCAAAACAGGGGAGACATTCAAATAACAAAAGGGTATTAATAGTGCAGAAGATTAAAAAAACGTTTTGTATTAGAAAAGAAGTTCTAAAAGAATGGGCCATAATGTTTAAGAATAATATGAAGTCCCAAGGAGAGCGTCAAGAACAACGACAAGAAATGTTATTCATGGAAAGGGTGGTAGGTATGTGGAATGTCCTCCCGGAGAAGGTGATCGAGGTTAAAATAATAATGAACTTCAAGAATACAGAGGCTCTTTAGTCACAAAAAAGTACATAGAAAGAAGAAGAATGAGTTAGTAGTTGGGTCGTTTGGGCAGGATGCGAGTATGGTAAGGCATTGTTGCTCACCCATACAGCAGAATTGATAGGGCAAAAAAATGAATGACATAATTGTATGTTGCTGGAACAGAACATGCAGTGGGCTTTCCACCAGTCTCCTCAGCTCCACAGTTAGTTTCAAGGCTGAAGAATTAAAGCAATTTGGAGGGAGGTGGGAGGGATTGTCTATGGATAACACCTGCTACAGGTAAGCAACAATGTTTATTCTATTGACAAGCAGAGCTGAGCAGGCACACAAGTGGATAACTGCCAAGTTTAGAACACTTTACTTATCATCCCATATTTAGGAGCAACCAACATAGAAGAAACTGTACAAGAGTTGAAACATCATTCAGGCAGACTGGTGAGCTCAGCCTGACCAAAGGCACTGTCCTTTATTGTGGCTTGGTCCAAGCCACAGTGTGATTTACAAATTGTGTCCAGTGAAGCAGACTTTAGACGAGCCGCAGTAGCTGCAGTGGTTCTGATTCTGTGAGACTGTACTCTAGAGTTCCGAGGAACACCCTTTTGTTCATAACACCTGGTTGCAGAATATCAGCCAATTTGCTAGAGTTCTTTGGTGAATGGTATGTCAGATCTGAAGACGTCAAAGGAGACAAAAAAAGCAGATTTCCTGATTGATTCAGTTCTTCTAAGGTAGTGTGCAAGGGCCCACTTAAAGTCCAGAGTATGGAGGGCTTTTTCGCATGGATCCCTATAAGACCTCAGACAGGATCAATGAAGCACTATTTCCTCATTAATATGGATAAAATCTTGG
The DNA here is from genome assembly GCA_033557465.1 of Ichthyophis bannanicus. Taxonomy (NCBI): domain Eukaryota; kingdom Metazoa; phylum Chordata; class Amphibia; order Gymnophiona; family Ichthyophiidae; genus Ichthyophis; species Ichthyophis bannanicus. Next base: position 888,350,848 of record CM066035.1, on the reverse strand, counting down.
GATGAGTTTGAGGAACCACTTTGTTATGATGAAACTGTATGTACAGTTCATAGGTTACTAGTACTTGGTCACTGTCCGTACAGTATAAAGTGTCTAAGTGAATTAAACTCCAGTGGCTCAAAAGGAAACTTCCCAGAGAAGTTCAAAAAGCATTAAGGTCCCACAGTGTGGGGAGCTTCTGCACTTTTGGTTTGATATGGAGAAATCCTTTCATGAAGTGTGAAATGACAAGACACTAAGAAGCTGGAAGACTTTGACCCTGAACATGATAGGTAGACTGATCCCTGAGATGTACCTGAGAGAGGACATTTGAGGGCTGATTTTATAGGAGGCACGTGGAAAGTTATGCTCTATTTATGTGGAAAAAGCCATACTTTAGAGGACTTAACACACATGAATGGGCACTTACACTCATACTTTCGGCAGTTACTATTCTATTAGCACACATGTAAATCCCATCGCCTGTACTTTCCATTGCACAGGTGAGGGGCTTGGGTGGCGTGTAGGTGGGACATCAATTTACGTGTATAAGTTATAGAATAGTATAACTTATGCACGTGTTCTGCAAATCAAGTTGCTCTAGAGCACTCATAACTGCTGCGACTAGGTTAAGATGCGTCAGTACGTCCCTATTTTATAAAGTAAAGTAGGTGCATGTTTTACTTTATTAAACAAGCCCTGAATGCACATGTGGGAATGCACATTTATTTATTTATTGAGCACATTTTCTATACCGCTTTATCTACTAACTAATTAAAATGATGCACATGGAACAAAATGCGGAACATTTACATAGAACATTATAAACTAAGAAGTATTAATATAGGGCCCAATTTCCGACGTCCTTTACACGGGTAACTTCCCTAATTACTCGTGTAAAGGCCTTATCTGGGATTTTTGAAGGGCACCTACACAGGCCCAGCGAGCCCAGCTATCCGCATAGCATTGGGGCATGTTAGAGGCATTCTGGGGCTGAGCGGGGATGGAGGAAGGGCCTACATGGGTAGTAGCGATTTTCAATGTTACCCGCGTAGCCCTCTGCGCCTTAAAGATAGGTGAGGTTTTTTTCTCTGTTTTGAGATTACATCTAAACTCTATGATAGAATTAGAGAGTCGCAGTTGCAGGGGTATGGAGTTCCAAAGGATAGGGGCAATGAGGGCTTGGCAAAAATCTCTGAAATCCATATGATCAAGAAGTAGGTGGAGATTGTGGAGGGTTCTCATTTTATGGTAGACTCCTTTAACACCATTTTTAATGTGGGCATGGACGTCTAGACCTTGATCGTGTGAATGACTTGGTGGGGGTTTATAAAATTACTCTCTTGGAATCCAAGATGATATAAGTGATACAAATGCTGAAGTATAGTAGTAGGCACTAGGCAGACATGTAATAGGGTTGTGACCATTTGTGAAGCATCAGATAGAAAATGCTTTATAAAATAATTACGTTATTACTTATAGACAAGTCAATATTCAACCACCATGGTCAAATTTCTTTTTAAACGCCAGTTGTAGCAGTTAAACAAACTATATGGGCCTGATATTCAAAGGCAATTACATGGTTTACAGACCTGTAAAGGAGTGGAGGAGTGGCCTAGTGGTTGGGGCAAGGTACTTCAGGCCGGAAGGTCGGGGGTTCAAATCCCACTGGAGGACAGCAACCTTGGGCCAGAAGGACTGGGGTTTCTAGCCCTACAGGTGCTCCTTGTGGTCTTGGACAAGCTACTTAACCCTCTATAGCCCATGTTCCCTGTAAAATAGTTATCTCCAAGTTATAATGCCCTGTTCAATGTAATTTCAGTTTGTTCAATGTAAACTGCACTGATGCAGAATAGTGCAGTATATAAGAGAATGTAAATGCCACTTAGAGGAATATTCAGCAGCACTAACATGTTTAAGGCCACTGAATATCCCTGATTATCTCTGCTACATGCTCATTGCTTAGCATCAAGGCATATCATGGGCATCCCAGGGTCAGCACCAGTCGCTAACTGGGCAGTGGCAATATTGCACCACTGCCTAGTTAGCACTCATGGGTTAAAGATTAGGTGCAGTAAAAGCTGGCCTATATTTACCTGTGAGAGCTAACCGGACAGCGACTCAATATCACTGCTACCCAGTTACCTTCTGCAGGCTTGTGGGCTGTGTGGCAACCCCGGGTATTCAACGCTGGGGCAGCATATGACCCCAGTATTGGATATCCGGAGTTAAAGGTCGACTGTGAAGGCTATGCACTGTAGCAGTCCCAGAAGAGTATCAGATCCTATATATTCAGTGCCGCTATCCAGATAGAAGTCAGTGCTGAGTAGAAGCATACTGTGGTTGGTTCCTGCAATTATATGGATAATAGAGATATTCAGTCCACTATCCAGATAACTTTGTCTAGCCTTTTTGCTTTATCACTGCTATCCGGATAGCTTTTTGGACTGCCCATGCTATACATATGAGATCTGTGGAAAGATCCACAGCCCCTATGTGCACGTCTGGATTTTCCCAGACTTCCATGCATACATGGGCATTTCCACAAGTGCTTTGGTCAGATGCCATTCTATAAGCTCACATGGAAGTGCCCTCCATGCCAATCTCATGGGTGTTTGGCATGGGCAGAATATAGACTCGGCCTCGTGGGATTTTATAGAGTATTATGAATGCATATCCCTGCACTGATCTAGATGCCACCAGCTACGTCTGCTCTAGGACAGATGTACCTGATGCGTCTAGCTTAGGGTATGTCTTGTATGCACCTATTTTAGAAAATGAGTCACATGCGTGCCTCTATTTATAAAACAGGCCAACTATATGAGTGCAGTGATGCACATGGACATCATGGAGTGTTGCAAAATTAGCCTTATGGTTCTGGGGCAGTCAGTATGATAATGCTGATGAAAAACAGTGCATAGATCCCTCTAGCAGTGCTTGACTGGATAGCAGATGCTGGATATCCAGATAAGTGCGTCTGGTCTTTATCCACCGTCATTTAACTTACTGTTAATATCAGGCTGAGAATTATGAGAAAACGTTATTTCCACTGAAGTGTAAGTCTGCACATGTGCTGGTTAGCTTTCATTATGTTGTTACATTAGAATACATTAAAAAGGGAACTTGCTTTAGGTAAGTGACAACTCCTAGCAATTACTATGTGATTTGTCTTTTTTGAACATAGAGATGCTGAATAACAAACTAGTGTGTTCATTATTTTCACATCATTAGCTTACAAGAATTTCGCTCTACTTTGTTAATTTCCATGATTCAGGGCATTTTTATAACAGTAAGTCATTGCAGCTAATTTTCTTTTTCAAGTAAACAATATCTTTTTCGACTGCTAAAAAGTCTCACTTTGCTTATAGGAACCTTCGCAAATTCTCATTAAAAGGTTTGGTATTATTTTCTTAGTAATTATCACTTGCAGTGTTTGTGCTGTTGTGGGTATTTCATAGGAATATGCATTTGCTTTTTAACTAATGGTAAAATGTGACAAATGATAGCATATTTGGTTAGTTCCATTGCCAACTAACTGAATGCGCAAGACCATAATTTTACACGAACGGCTATTCATCCTGTCCAGTTTTGATATAGGTGTCTAGTTATTTCCAGATGTACTGATGCCACTCTGAATGGAAGGGAGTAAAGACCAGCCAGAATCATGAGGCAGTTCTTTGACAAGCAGTCAAACAAGCCTATCCTCAGTCTCCAAAGAAAATTGTATGGCCTTAACCATATCCCTAACAAAATCTTGGAAAGGCATATCCTCAGGATGTGACTTATGACTCTCATGAGGATGAGAAGGGTCTGTTGGAAATTTTGGGGATCTGTCCTCTGACAAGTCATCCAACACAGAACTGTGGTTTGAGCTCACATAATTGATAAGAGCTCTGCCTTTGATGTTCTGGCAGGAACATGTCTCTAAATACCGTGCTTGAGGCAGAGCTCTTGTCAACTGTGTGAGCTCAAAACACAGTTCTGTGTCCGATTTCAACTTTTGGGATTTCCTGTGCTTTTCTTCAGATTGGCTCCTACACCGGTGAAGTACGCTATGACTGACAATCAGAGAATATGGCGTTTGCCACTTCACAAGCTAAATTCCTAGTTTTACTAATATGTTACCCTTCCGTAGTATTTACACATAATTTTGGTGATTGTGCTCACCTATTTTTAGAATAAAAAGGAAAGTTTGTTTCTAGAGGGGATTTCATCCTTTCATGACAAACATTCCAACATTCCAACAAAAATTATTGGAAAATCTTTATAAATCATTTACAACTTTCATAGGCATTTAGCATAGCCTTCATTGGATGGGGTAAAGGATAATAGAGCACCGGGCAGCTCTGTATCCGATGTCATTGGGTACCGAAATGAGTATCGAAAGCCCCTTAGGGCTACAGGATTGGACAAATATGACTCAGGTTATATAGGTCCTGTAGCCCTTCAAGGATGCCACAGAGAAACTGAGCTCCAGAAGAGATACTCTGAGCCTTTTCATCCCAAGAGTGAATATTCTACAAATTAGAGGGTTTTCAAACAGCATCAGCAGAGCTTTTGGTATTGGTGGATTTTTTGCATGGTCAAGTGGAGAAAAGGTTGCAACTCCTTACAAGGCATGATGCTTATATGCTAGCTACTCTCTGTGACTCACAAGTGAAAGGAACTATCACTCTGCAGTGCAAAACATTGACTTACTGGAAGGAGAAGCTGGTGTCTGAGGTGGAAGATAGGGAGTGTCAGAGGCAGACGGACAGTATTGGCTCATCAAGGAATGAGTAAGCAGACGGCAAGCAGTAATGGTAGAATGAACACCATCCTACCAGCTATCACTATCTCCCTCCCCTACTTTATATGCCAGTTCCCCGTGAGCTCCAATATCATCAAATCTTTGGTGACAGAAGCTCAAACTACACTGATAAGCAGCAAGACTTGCCTACCACAGCTGAGACCCCTACAAGAATTTCAGTGGCACGCTACCTTGGAGATCCTATTAAAGCCATGGCCATAGCTCCTTTGACATACTGGGCATACAAGTGGTCAGTCTGTCCAGAGCTGGCCAAGGTTGCCCAGCAATTCCTGTCCTGCTCACTAACCAGTGTGCCCAATGAATATATATTTACCATGGTGTGAGATATTGTGAGTGCACATCATTTAGAGTTAGCACCACAGTTGGTACAAAAGTTCGTGTTTCTAAAGACAAACATCCCCTTGCTTGTTTTTCTTGACTTTCCATGGAACCAGGAGTAGAAATAAGTATAGACCTCCATTAAAACCCACAATCTATGCCTTCAGTGTCTGACTGTGTTTTTGACATTTTCCACTGTAGTTTCTTTGAACAGTCATCCATTTGCAGTGGGTATCTTTAGCCCCACAAGCCACAACTTACAGTGCATTGCAAAAGTATTCATCCCCTTTTTGTTTGTCCTGTTCAGTCACATTACAACCTGGAATTAAAGTGGAGTTTTTGGGGTTAGCACCATGTGATTTACACAACATGCCTATGACATTGAAGATACAATATTGTGACACAAGCAATAATTAAGGCAACCCCCCCTTCCCCTAAAATCAGGAGTGTGCATATGTATTAACCCCTAAAATCAATACATTGTAGAGCAACCTTTTGCTGCAATTACAGCTGCAAGTCTCTTGGGGCATGTCTCTATTAGCTTAGCACATCTAGCCACTGGGATTTTCACCCTTTCCTTAAGGCAAAACTGCCCCAACTTCTTCAAGTTAGATGGGTTGCTTTGGTGTACAGCAATCTTCAAGTAATGCCAAAGATTCTCAATTGGATTGAGGTATGGGCTTTGACTAGGCCAATCCAAGACATACCTTAGCAATGCCGTCTTAAATCTGGAAACACGTTCCACATATATCAAAAGGTTGCTATGATTAATGTCAGATAACAAATCCTAAGTTAAACACAATTTGTTGACAGAGATTCATCATAGCAATCTTTCTGATATCTGTGAAGTGTGTTTCAGTTTTTGTTTCTGACAGTGTTTACCACTCCGGGGGGTGACCCTAAGAGTATTGAGTACCATAGCACTGCCTGCACTGTGCCCAGGACTGGTGTGGCAGCCAGGGCTGCAACCACCTCTATATTTGCACAATGCTGAAATAGGTGTGGGAGTGTGTGTATGTCTATCCAGTGTTTTGTGGCTGCCTACACCTTACTTAGCCCACAATGCTTGCACTGTTTCCAGCGTTAGCCTGCCAATGTGCATAATGAGGGCGGCCTGGGCAGGATGCATCTGCACAGGGCATAGGGCAATGGCTGGGACATTGTAGTGCCTGACCACCACCTGCACGGACAGGGTGGCCACAACATGTCCTGCTAAGGGGTCACTCTCACCCTGACTGAGCAGTGACCATGGCATGGCTAGGTTCCCCCATAGTGCTATTCAGTACTTCTCTCAAGTGATATCTATGAGTTCCCTTTTTTGGGGCCCAATCACTGACATACCTGCTTGGTGTGCATGCTCACATCCCCTTTTTGGGTGCACACAGTTCCTCCAGGAACATGTACTATCTAGCAGACTGTCTGCAGTTAGCATGTGGATGGCTGGAACAACTTGCTGGGTACAGCGGGTGGAGACTGACTGTGCCCTCTGCTGGTGAATGTCAGATAGTGGTGGGGGGCAGCTGAGCTTTTTCAGGCCTACTGACTGTCTGCCAGTGCTCTATGCGATGCATACAGATCTGCATTGACTGCCCTGTAGGGTGCCTATTACCCAGCAGGACTGGGGTTGATGGTTCCCTCTACTGCCACCGTTGCAGAGATGTAGAATGTGGCTCTGTTGGTGGGAGATTCTGTCCTCCACCCTGCCCCACAGAGGGCAGGTTGGGTCCAAACACCACCCTTCTCTTATAACATGTGGCCATGGCAACCACACAGGATATGCACACTTCTGGGTGCATCATAGTCCACAAAGGCTAGATGTGACTGGGAAGTACAGATAGACATGCTGTAGGTGTGCCTGCAAGGACTACCTATCACACACTGGTACTGATAGGGACCTGCAGTACAGCCAGTCTCAGCTAAGCTAGGTGCTGCAGATCTGGTGCTGGGCGCCCCACCTCACCCTCAGGGTGAGCACAGGAACCGCACAGTGTCACGGTCTGTAGCTACTCTGTGCCAGTAACACACACGGTCAGTTCCCCCTACCAGGCCGGGGTGCTATAGAGGCGCATACCCCATCTTGTGATCAGATGTAGGCTGCTGATCTGCATGTACAGTGCATCATGGATAAGGGTGGGTTTACCTTATCCTGGTACCACAGCAGACAGTTTGTGTGGTGACCTGCAGTCTTTCTGTAGCCAGCCAGCAGTGTGTTAGATGCTATGGAGATGTAACCCACTGATTACTTAAATGACTGTAAAGGCAGCAGTCATAGTTTTGATCCCACAGTGGTGTTATTTAATATGGCTGTCTGAGGCTTTTCCTTTTAATTTAAGTCAGTGCTGCCATCAGAAACACTCTCACAGTGCCGTAGCCTAAGGCACCCTATAAGGTGCCCTATAAAGTGCCCTATAGGGCTCATTATAAGGTGCCTTGACGGACAGTGCACTTTATAATGTGCCCTATGGAGTGCCTTATAGGGCACCTAATACGGCACCTTAGGTTACAGCACTGTGAGGGAGCACTGATTTAAATTAAAAAAGGAAATGACTCAGACAACACTGATTTAATTTTAAAAAAGGAAATGCCTCAGACAGCCTTCTTACATTACATCACTGCAGGATTGAACCCATGACCTCTGTCTCCACAGTCATTGCAGTAACCAGTAGGCTACATCTTTACAGCTGCTAACACTCTGCTGGCAACAACTTAGGGTTAACGTGCATTAACATGCCACGGCGCCCACTATCGCATGATACAGATTCTTGCTATCTTGCTGCCGGAACGCCCACTACCTTATATGGCATTTGTCACAGTAACGTTGCAACTAGCGCCGGTAACATTAGGACCGTTTAGTAAACATACCCCTAGGTAACCTTACCGCACATTAATGTTACAGATACTCCTTTACCGCCCTTTGGTAAACATACCTATAAACATGTCTATATAAAATGAAATATGGAGGTAATTCTAGGAAGGACCTTTTGCATGTAGATGCCTTTTTATGCACTTAATTAGGCTTTTAGAAAATTACCCCAAGGGTTACCTGTATAAAAATCCACAAGGCAACAGGAAAGGACGCACTTTTACACAACCCATGTGTAGATGTGTTCTGAGGTGATATCTGGATGGAACATAGGTATAGTTGCAGTTTACACATGTATTTAATAAAATACACCTGCATGTGCATACTAGACATGCTAATATTTACGCCTGCTCCCAAGCCGGTGTGCTGTCCATGGCTTCTATTTAGTCACAATTTCTGATGGTTTACCTCTGGTATTTTATAAACACGCATAAGCGCCTGTGTTTCTTACAATATAAGCTAAAGTTAGGGGCCTCTTGGCCTCCCCACTCAGGCAGCCTGTTATAAAATGATCTTCCACCTGCGTTTCTATCATGTAAGGGTAAAAGACAGCAAGGAGGCAGCCAGAACTGTATATAATTTATAAAACTCAAGAAAGTTTGCATTTAATGGAGAGTGAAATCAACTATGAAGCTCAACACACAGCTGCGTCTTTTTCTAATGTAATAAATTAAAGTCAAATCACATGACACACTCAACAGCTGCTCATATCAGAGAATCTGCCTAATTATGGCAGATTACATCCCCACTTCGGCTACTCCACTCATATCAAAACCTGAGGCAGGAGATACCACTGAAGTGAAGCGGGAAAGTAAATGTCTGGCAAAGAGTTTACTGGTCTTGCTGCTAGTCCACCTCATTTGCATGTCCTGGAGGAAATGCAAAGTCATCAATTTCATTAAAGACTGCTCAGGAATCCAGTTAGGTCTCTCCCCATTCACTGGAATGAACCAAAAGACATATTTATAGAGTGATCTCTCAAAGGCCTTTTTATGGACAGTAAGTCAAAATTCAACATGGTAGTCAACGTGGGCATCTTTTACGTAACATTGCCTATGATGCGGTTACGACATAGCCTCTCCCTCTCCCCAAAGACACATTGCCGTGTTGATGCATTTTAGTTAAAAAATAGTTGTACATGTGGAATTCTTGTTCTTCTATCAAATTCTTCTGTTGGTATTCCTATCTTTTGTACTTAGAAAGTCATTTATAAACCCTTTTGGCTATGAAGGAATTGTGACAGCTAGATTTTTTGATACATTTGTAGCAGTATAACAAGTCAAACCTTCTGGCCTCTCTGGCTTTTGGAAAATGTAATTTCCTTTTGTATGCATGTAGGGTTGCCACCTGGCATTAGCAACACAAAAAGGCCGTGTCATCCCTCTACAATCAAGAGGGAAACTCAATGGGCCCAATATTCAGTAAGGCGGCGAAGGTGGCACAATGCACAGGAAAACATATGCTCAAAGAAAGGCACGAACGTGAGTAAGCCGGATTAAACGGGCAAATCATGAATATGAGGGTTAGTGACTGTGCAGTGGGTGAGACAGAAGCCTGTGCATGTGGTTTGAGGACGGATGCCATATTGGAGAAATGCGGGCAATGCACACAGGGGGACAAAATGTCCGCATATATGGAACCTAGTGGACTAACCATGTACCATGGACATACACGGTTGTGGGTGGAAGCTCAATATACCTTCCAATATACCTGTGATATGATGCGGACATGCAACAGACACAGGTAATGGAAACCACGTATCGCATTGTCCAAGTGTCCATTGCAGGGTTTCCCATTGCAACACTCCCCGAGTAGCCCCTCCATGAGCAGGGGTCACAGACAAAATGGAGTGTCGGAGAAAGAAGAATTTCAGCAGGGAGGAGACAGAGGCCCTAGCACGCATGGTGCTGATGTGAGAGTGGGTGCTGTACCCCAGGGGCCACCACAGGGCCAATCTACTGCTGGCCACATGCATCTGGAGGGCCATCCAGTTGCAGCTGTGTGAGTGAGTAATCCATTGGTGCTAAGTGGTGGGTGGGGCAGGGGCATGATAATAGGCAGGCCATAAGGGGATGACTCTGAAACCCACAACCTCAGCCTGCCCCACAAAGGCTATCCATCACGCATGGGAGAACAGTCTCTGGGTGGAGACAGCAGCCAGCCCTGCAAGGTCACACAACCTAGGGCTGCCTCTATAGCAAACAACCAGCCAGCCACCTACAAAGCAGACATATTAGCTCAGCCTGGAAGAGCAGCCAAACCAAGAGAACACAGATTCAAGTCTGGTATAGTGCCACAGAACCAATGCATTGTGCAGGATGTCCATGCTATCAGCCATTACTTTCACCAATGCTAATCTCTGCTATGTGGCAGCTTAAAGATAAATGGCCCCATGCAAGGATAATGATGTGAGAAGCATAATGGTGTGTGTGTGTGGCAAAGGCAGCTCCACTGAGAGGGCAATGGTGAACAGGGAGTGGCAGGAGAACGTCACGGATGGTATGAGGGCAAGGGGAGTACAGTAGTAGTATACTGGCAGGGGAGTGATATTTTATTTTAACAGTTTTTTTATACTGCTTTATCATTTTTAAAGTGGTTTACATTGTAACTTAAACTTGGTATGGTACATTAAATAAGGACAATGATAACTTGGATTCTTCTGAGGCAATGAAGGGTGATATATGTGTTAAGGGAGAAGAAAGAGGGCACATAGAGGCTGGGGCCAGTTGGTCTACCAGCTCGGTGTATGTTCTGCAACACCAAAGTACGACGTAAATGCCTGGAGAGGGTGCTGCAGGCTTTGTGGTGGAGGGATGGGGAGACGGCACTGCAGAGGATACAGAGAGGGGCAGATGAGGTGGTGGCTGTTTTGTACATCATGTATGGGAGGAGGGAGGAAAGGCTTGAGGTGCTATGTGATTTTGGTGTGAGGCGGACCCTGGAGGCCCTGAAATGCAGGTTCAGGACTATAAGGTGCTGTACTCCAGACCTCAGCCAGTGCCTCTGAGAGGAGACAGCATCTGCAGTAGGTGAGCCAGGAGCCACCCATATCACAGAAACCCACACCAGTGAACCATATGCAGACAGCTATGTCAGCTAAGCCAGCAGGGATGTGGATCTGGGATTCTGCAGTATACACGGTGTTGGAGAGATCAGTCAGACAGTAGGCACTGCAAGCATGGAATAAAAAGTCATGGAAGTAAATCAGGGAACCCAGGGTCTGGGAATGGAGAGGGGAAGCCCTAGTCTCACAGTCATAGACAATGTTGTAGTGTAACTGAGGTAGCATGGGTCTGCCTTGCTATATGGCTATACAATATCTAGCTGTGAGATGCCATGTAATGCCACATGTACTGAACATGTACAGATTGGAAACTTTGATTATGCAGCACAATGGCAGCAGGATGCTACACAGGGACTGTAAGCACAGCAGGACTGGCCTGCACAGGACACCTTTGCCACAGCAGACATCAGTATGCCATCGTAGCAGCAGCACAGCAGCTCCACCTCTACCAGCACCACAACCACTACGAAAGTCCCCAGGGCTGGTAGCATGGGGCCTGAGAAGCAAGCGAGCTCCAAGGATGGTGAGAGGAGGAGAAGAACATTTGGTGGAGAAGGAGGAGGAGGAGGAAGGAGAGGAGGACAACATGGAAGAAGAGGAGGAAAACACGGAAGAGGAGGAGGATGACACAGAAGAGGAGGAAGAGAATGAAGGAGAGTGGGAAGAGGACAAAGAGGCTAAAGAGGAGGAGGAGGCAGACTCGGATAGTTTGTTCCAGGCATTAGGAGCAGCAAGGTGAAAGGATCAAAGTCTGGATTTGGCAGTAGCAATCCACCAGAAATGCAGAGTTCACCAGGAAAGGTGTAGGGAGGAATGAGAGAGGAATGGTACACAACAACCCTGCAAGTCAGTTCACCACTAGGGAGACTATACAGGTCTGTGGCTGATGCCTGCAAATTTAGGTGCTGTCACACTGTAGAGCGTGGCACCGCCTTCATGACATAACGTGCATGGCTGAGGATGGTGCCTGCCATAGCCAGCAATGGTCCCTGATTGATTTTGAGGCAGCGCTATAAATGGAGAGCACACGCTACCCCATATGACCCAAAACATACAGGCACCAACTCAGGACAGACACCAGTCAGGACAGACACCAGGCAAGGCAACTCCTGGCACAGCTACAACACATATAAGGGTGTGGGGGTTGTTATGCTATGTCAGCATGGCCACTGACAGTGATGCTTGCACAAGTACCACCTGTCATTTACACCACACAGCCTACTAATGGCAAGCTCCCACTGCCTAGGGAACAGAACCAGGCCAAACACAGATGTATGGAAGTTAAACAAACTTTATATATGAAACCTTTTTTTTAAAATGGCAATTAGGTAACAAACAACAGAAGTACATATGGTGCCAAACATATCTGTACATCATATCACCCATTTCTCTTCCCAAAAAAATTGCTTCCACAAAACATTCCTGCACACATCCACCCCTTACCCTCTCCAAAAATCCTCACACCCTATCTCCTCAAACCCTATTCCCATTTAACCTGGTATCATAGGTCCACACTCCCACTGTATGTCCAGTAGAGCAACACTCCCAGTGTGGTCTACTGCCCCTTCCCCTTCCCCTTCCCTGCCCTCCCCTGGGTACTATGGCCTGAGTGTTGCTGCTACAACAGGGCATCGGTGAGGGCCTGTAGACTGTCACATATTGTCTCTGGTGCCCCTCCACTGCTTCTCTCATGAGCCGCAGCTCATGCACCACTGCATACCTAGAACACACAGGCTCCTGAATTCTGCTTACATCACAGGAGGATGGGGGAGCAGCAGAGATGGCCATTGGGGGCTGCTGTGGCAGCCTTTGACTGGCCAATGCTACATGGGTGGTACTCTGGACCTGAGGATCTGATGATGTGCTTGTGGGGTGAGCGACCCTGGAGGGTGTGGGGTGATGCAATGGCAGCCCTTCAGATCCAGATGCCTTCCTTGCCTCCACCTCTACAACTATCCGAGTCTGTATGCCAGGCTTCATCCCTGCTCCTGTTCAAATCCATGCTGAAGGCTCACCTCTTTGGGGCTGCTTTAGGATCCTGATCGGCTTAGTCCCTCTATGTGTCTTCATACCTTTCCTGTTTGTGCCCTTGTCCTTTGCTGTTGTATAACCTGTCTTGATGAGATTTTAAGCTCTGATGGGCAGAGATCATCGTTACATGTATCTCTGCAGTACTGTATATGCCTAGTACTGCTATATAAATGCTCAGTAGCAGTAGTTGTAGTAGCACGCGTGTCAACGTTGTTTGTGAGGCGTTGGGACAGCTGAGATATCCAGAAAGAATGAGAGAAAAATACACAGTTTTTGTAGATATCTTCAGCATTACGGCATTACAGAAAGCTAAGTGCAAGATTTGATTATGAAAAGTTGATTGAAGAGATCGATAAAAGTCAAGTATACACGAGACATTGTTAAGGGAGAGAGGTGTGCTTAATAATCATTAACAAAAACGTGGATATATGGCCATTGATGCTAAAGGGTACTGATAGACACTATGTTTATAGGTGTCTGTCTTGAAGTAACCCACTGGTCTGAGGCCTTTCCATAGTTCTCATTACATTACCCTCATTTCCCTCCTTTGTGTTAAATACTTTGTTTCCTCTGGAGTAACATTTACTTTTTGTGCTATATTACGGTTACTCTACAAGATGGCATTATTGTCAGGCAGGTGAATGCTGTGCACCACCATAATAGGGAGGTCAGGGACATAAAGCAGAAGTGGCATTTGCTCCAGCAGCACACTAAGGAGAAGCAGGCAATGAACCTGAACGTGCCAGCAGAGCAGTAGAAAGCCCTGAGTGACCTGGAGGAGAGGGTGCTTGCATGTATTGATGACTTCTTTATTGCTGGGTTAACTGGCCAGGATAGCTTCATTGTAACATAGTAACATAGTAAATGATGGCAGATAAAGACCAGCATGGTCCATCCAGTCTGCCCAGCAATACGGCAAGAGTAGGTGCACCTGTCGCTCTGTGCAGGCCACCCCTCCCCATGTCTCTGCCTAGGGGTGGAACCACCACTCCATGTAGGACATCCCTATTTGTTGAGAAGTTAGATGGTTCAGTTTATTTTGTTTTTATCCTGTTTCTGTAAAGGGATCCGCTGTGCTTGTCCCAAGCTGTTTTGAATTCCATCACCGTGTTTGCTCCCACCACTTCCATCGGGAGGGCATTCCAAGCATCCACCACCCTTTCAGTGAAAAAGTATTTCCTGACATTGCCTTTCAATTTTCCACCTTGCAGCTTCATGTTATGCACTCTAGTTTTGCAGCTTTCCCATCTTTGGAAGAGGTTTGTTTGTTCATCGTTCCTCTTTAAGTATTTGAAAGTCTGAATCATATCTCCCCTATCCCTCCTCTCCTCCAAAGTGTACATATTTAGGTCTTCAAGTCTCTTCTCATACGGTTTCTTACGCAGGCTCCAAATCATTTTGGTCGCCTTCCTCTGAACAGTTTCCAGTCTTTTTACATCTTTTGCAAGATATGGTCTCCAAAACTGAATACAGTATTCCAAGTTAGGCCTCACCAGCGACCTGTACAGTGGCATAAATACCTCCTCCTTTCTGCTGGTAATCCCTCTTTGTATGCAGCCCAACATCCTCCTGGCTTTTGCCACTGCTTTGTCACACTGTTTTGCCACCTTGAGATCATCAGAGATAATCCCACCAAGGTCTTTCTCCTGAACCATACACACCAACCCCCTATCACGTAAATTTCCCTTGGATTTCTGCTACCTAAGTGCATGACACTGCACTTTTTCGCATTAAATCGTAATTGCCAAGCATTAGACCATTCTTCCAGCTTTTGTAGATCTTTCCTCATGTTATCCACTCCCTCGGGGGAGTCCACTCTGTTGCAAATTTTTGTGTCATCTGCAGAAAGACAGACTTTTCCATTCAGTCCTTCAGCAATATCACTTACAAATATATTGAACAGTGCCGGGCCCAGGACCGAACCCTGGGGAATCCCGCTAATCACCTTCCTTTCATCCGAGTGAGCTCCATGTACCATCACCTTCTGTCGTCTGTCAGTCAACCAATTTCTAATCCAGTTTACCATCTTGGGACCCATCCCCAAGCTACTGAGTTAATTGACAAGCCTCCTATGAGGAACAGTATCAAAGGCTTTACTGAATTCCAGGTAGATGACATCCATCGCATGCCCCTGATCTAGTTCCTTGGTCACCCAGTCAAAGAACTCAATCAGATTTGTTTGGCAAGACCGTCCTTCAGTAAAACCATGTTGCCTCGGTTCTTGCAACCTGTTGGTCTTGAGAAAGTTCACTATTCGCTCTTTCAGAAGCATCTCCATTACTTTTCCCGCCACCCAGGTAAGGCTCACAGGCCTGTAGTTTGACACTTCTTCCCTGTCACCACTTTTGTGTATAGGTACGACATCAGCCATTCTCCAGTCCTGAGGAACCTCTCCTGTTTCCAGGGATCTGTTGAATACATCCTTTAACGGCCCTGCAAGAACCTCTCTGAGCTCTTTCAGTATCCTGGGATGTATCCCATCCGGTCTCATGGCTTTGTCCACTTTCAGTTTAGCAAGTTGTTCCAACACCTCATCTTCTGTGAATGGTGTGGTATCTACTTCATTCCCATTTTTATATTTGGGAGTCACAGTTGGTCCAGCTCCAAGATTTTCTTTAGTAAAAACAGAGCAAAAGTATTTGTTTAGCAATTTCGCTTTTTCTATGTCACTTTCCATGAGTCCTTTCCCAGCACTTCTGAGTCCTGCAATTCCAACTCTGATCTTCTTCCTTTCCCGAATATATCTGAAGAAAGTTTTGTCGCCACCCTTAACATCTTTAGCCATCTTTTCCTCTGCCTTTGATTTTGCTACCCTTATTTCTCTTTTTGATTCTTTGAGTTTGATCCCGTTGTTCTTCTGTTGCAAACTTTCGAATTTTGCGAAAGCTGTGTTTTTTGCCTTTATCTGAGCAGCCACTTCTTTGGAAAACCAAATAGGCTTCCTTCTCCTCTTATTTTTGTTTACCTTTATTACATATTTGTCTGTTGCCCCTTTTATTGCCACCTTTAGTTTAGCCCATTTAAATTCCACTTCCCTTATCTCCTTCCACCCTATCATCTCCTCCTTTAGGTACTTGGCCATTTTATTGAAGTCGGTGTTTTTTAAGTTTAGGACTTTGAGCTTGCTATGTTTGGCCTGTACCTTGGCTTTTATCTCAAACCACACCGTGTGATGATCGCTGTTTCTCACAGAGGAACTCACGCAGACATTCGACACGCTATCACTGTTGGTGAGCACTAAATGCAGCGTTGAGCTTTCCCTGGTTGGCTCCATGACCATTTGTCTAAGGGATGCATCTTGGAGAGCATCTACAATTTTTTTGCTTCTTTCCAGGTTTGCAGAAGGAGTAATCCAATCCACATCAGGTAGATTAAAGTCACCCAAAATGATTGCTTCCCCCTTTGTGGCTATCTTGGCAATATCTATAATCAAATCGTTATCTATCTCTTCAATTTGAGTCGGAGGTCTGTAGACTACAGCAGTATGCATGACAGTGCCATCTCCTCTTTCCAACGCAATCCAAAGTGCTTCTTCTTTTCCCCATGTCCCCTGCATTTCAGTAGCTTTAATATTGCTTTTGATATACAAGGTTACTCTTCCTCCTTTTCCATTTTCTCTGTCTCTTCTGAATAGCCAGCTATGGCTATATCCCAATCATGCGATTCATTAAACCATGTTTCTGTAATGGCCACAATGTCCAAATCCATTTCCACCATTAGGGCTTCCAGTTCCAGAACTTTGTTGGCTAAGTTTCTAGCATTTGTGCTGATTGCTTTCCAGCATTTACTTGGCTTGTGTGTATTTTGCATTGATTTTGTTCTGCCCACATCTTCCCACTTGTTTTTGATGTGTGGTTTAAAAGTGTGGCTGTTTCTGATGTTATTATGCTTTTGCAGGGGGTGGTGTGCAGGTCTTGATCTTCCACATCCGTCACCCCCTTTTCCTAGTTTAAATGCATATCCACATACTGCCTGAATTTTTCACTTAAGATTCTTTTCCCTGCGACAGAGAGATGCAGTCCATCAGCACAATATAGTCTCTTGTTGGTCCATATGTTTCCCCAGTCGCCAATAAATCTGAATCCTTCTTTATTGCACCAGGTCTGGAGCCATGCATTAAAGCTGTTAATGCGATGCAGCCTTTTTGTCCCCTTACCAAGAACAGGCAGAACCTCTGAGAATACAACAGTGCTAACAATGGGCTTGAGTTTCTCTCCCAGAGATTGAAAGTCCTTTTGGACTGTAGAGGCACTGTTTCTAGCCAGGTCATTTGTGCCCAAGTGGATAACAACATCAAGCTTGGAGTGTTCACTTTTTGCGCTAAGTACTTCAACAATTTGGTTTGTATTCCTCCTGGCTGTCGAGCCTGATAGGCACATGACTATCTTCTCTCCTTTGAACTGTATTCCCAAGTTGGTGCCTCTGATGATGGAATCTCCAAGTAGTAGTAGTTTTCTGTTTGGTGAGGTTTTCTTCATATTTGGTGCTTTAGCAGGAGATTGGGCATTGTCTGAGTCATTTAAGGGCCCTTCAGTTTCATTGGATTGAGCATCCTCATTAGCCAAGGCAGGAAAGGCATTATGCAGGGATATCTCTTGATGTATAGGATGTCTCTGCATTACAGGTCGCAGTCTTCCAGAACCCACTGTGATCCATTTGTTCCTGGAGTGTTTGATTCTTTGTGGGAGCAGTGGTGGACTTTGTTCAGTTTGTATCTTAGAAGAGGTGTGTTTTATTGCAGCTATTTCCTCCCTCAGTAGTCACTTCTTTATGCATGGCAGCTAGGTCTTTCCTTAGTAGATTCAGTTCGTCATGCATGGCAGCTGACCTGAGGCACATAGGACAAGCTCTTAGTCTCCAAATGATTCGTCTTGAAATGAAAGTACCGCAGTTATTGCACTGAATACTCAACATGTTGGTTAAGCAGTCTCAGAAGAGGAAGAAGAAGAAGAAAGTATGAAGAAGATGTGGATTTTTAACCCAAGTAAGAAAGGATAGATGGCACTTATGTGACCACTATAAAGACAAAGTAGCCCCTGGGGTGGGATTGGTGAGGGCTGGGGTGGGTGGGAACCTACGTGTCTCTGGCGAGTAGGCTGTTCTGGAACCGTGGGCACACTCCGATATCTGATGTAAGTCTGTACAAGGAAAGCAGTCCAAATGCCCCAAAGCTTATTCTAAAACCACAGTTAAAAGCTATAATAGTAATCCCCCCAAAAATCAACAGTTAGAATTTACAGGTTTAAGCCAGCAGAGAAAATAGAAAGTCTATACAAGGAAAGCAGTCCAAATGCCCCCAAGCTTAGTCTAAAACCGCAGTTAAAAGCTATAATAGTAATCCCCCCAAAAATCAACAGTTAGAATTTATAGGTTTAAGCCAGCAGAGAAAATAGAAAGTCTATACAAGGAAAGCAGTCCAAATGCCCCCAAGTTTAGTCTAAAACCACAGTTAAAAGCTATAATAGTAATCCCCCCAAAATTCAACAGTTAGAATTTATAGGTTTAAGCCAGCAGAGAAAATAGAAAGGTTTGTTCTTAGCGTAATGGAGGCTTCTCAGCTGCACCAGAGTACGAGTATGCCCGGTTTACCACTTACATCTTTCCCAACCCCAAGCACCCCTACAGCACAACCCCCCAAGCCAGCAGTAGGTGTGTGTCAACTTCCTTCCTTGTGTATCCCCTCTTACCTCCAAACAGCCTGCTCCCTTTCACAGTGTCTAATTCACAAGCTGCTCTCCGAACATCAGCTGCTACTTACTCTTGGACCTTCTCGGGTTCCTTGCAATGTTCCCATACCACTCTGCCTTTCAGCACCATCACCATGCCTGACCACCCATTAGAAAGGTCATGGTGAATGGGCCAAGGGCACCACATTAGTCAGCTGAGTGTGTTTCCACATTGGCATATTGTTCATTATGCAAGGTCCGGGTTCACAGATGTCCTCCTTCTCCTCTCTGTGCCATACATACACAGATCTTCCCCTTCTGTGCAATCACAGCAGTCCATCGATAAGGGATGGTGACCTTTGAGTGGCAAGTGGGGAATTACAGTTAATGTCTCTAACATGTGCTTTGTACCATAGCAACTTCCTAATTATCAACCACATTTGTACATTCAGTGGTGTTCTAGCATTAGCAATACATACATTCCTAACACCTTGCCATTCTGATAGCCACACATTTCCCACCTCCTTAGATAGGCAGCTGAAACCCCCCTCATCCTAATCATTTGCTTACTGCTTCTCCCATAGATGGACCCCCAACCAGACACTTTGATGAGAACCCAGGTCATTCTGGAGTGCACACACAGCTATGTCCTGGTATCCCTGCCACACTCCACAGCCCTCAGGAAGACTCCACCGCTGCAACAATAACTCCACCTCCTCAGCCACAAGATCATATCCAGGATCTGCTGGAGTTCGAGTTCTCCATCCCAAAGCAACCTATCGACAGCTGTTTTGATGCTACTGAACAGCAGATGCTGCAAGATGGGGAAGAGATGGTCAGCCTCACTAAGGGCATCCTCACAAGCCTTGATAGGATAAGCCAGGAGTTATGTGACTCAACCCAGTTGATGCATGAAATGGCAGAGTGGCAGGAGAGGCACAAGGAGGCACTGTGTCATCTATCCAGGGAGACAGCTGCCTACATGACCTCCATCTCATGCTCCTTATGTGATATTGCAGCTGTGGGGCAGGCACCTTAAACAGATGCCCCTCTGGGAAGTGACGGCATGACATCAGGGATCTTCAGGCTACAGCCTGATGAGGCCTCAAACCTTGGGGAGGAGGAAGAGATAGCTAGCAATGTCTCAGAGACACTACTACTGAGGTGTAGGGTCTGGGTTGGGAGGAAGGTTGGAGGGTCACAGGAGGAAATTTAGGATGGGAAGAGGGCACATCAGTGATGTGTCGGTGATCTGTACTGCATGTTCTGTGCATAGATGTTCTCCCGTATCAGTCTGTCTCTTGCAGCTTGCTCCGCTGCTGTCACATGCTGGCTGCCAATGTAGTCATCCTCCTCCAGCCCCTCGTTAGAGCATTCTACATCAACATACACCTCCTCCTTTGGCAGCTTGATCCCCCTTTGTATGGCGGGATGCCATAAAGATGTGACAGACTTATTCAGGGCTGTGCAGCGGCTCTCCCCCACTCCTGTCAAGGCATTGGAACCTGCTTTTCAGGAGCCCAAATGCCCGCTCCACCACCGCCCTTGTACGTGCCAGCGCTCTGTTGTAGTTCTCCTCCTGGGCAGATTATGCATTGCGCATAAGTGTGATGAGTCAGGTCCTCAGCGGGCATCCCCTATCATCTATGGAGTCACAAGGGGGTTGGCACATGAATGTAGAGCCATTGGTAGGGGATTGTGGTCTGTGCAATAGTCATTCTAACAATTACGTGACACAAGATACATGTGTGACATCTTCTACAACCATGCTTTGCAACCCCGGCATCCCAGCATCCTGCTACAGCTGTGGAGAGGCTGTCTGGTGCTGCTGCCCTGTCCCCAGTAACATCTGCCACCATGTGCTTACCCCCTTTACACATTCATCAGCATTGGGCAAATCCTGATAACTCTGTGCTCCAACAGTGCCCAATACATGCTGTATCCCCCCTCCACACTCAGTTGGGCTGCCAGGACATGTGCTGTCAGCACTTGCTAACACATATTCAGTGGCAGGGGTCAGATGGAGCACCTGCCCACCTATGACATGACTACCTTCAACCCACTCTGGGGCCTTCCCCCATCCTAGCACATGCATCACTACTCCATACAGGTGACTGGGCAGTCCCTTCACCATCCCCCAGTTGTGCCTGTCTCACAGAGACTGGGCATGTCCCTGTGCCCCCAATAGGTCTTGCCAGTAGCCCTTATAGCTTCACCCCCTCATACCAGCATGCAACCATAGCTTCAGTTATACATCACTCACCTAGTAGCCAGGCATCACTGAGGTGTCCAGTGGCAGCTGCCTGGCCCAGGGCAGACTGCGATAAGACAAGCACATCATGGCAGGACCTAGGGAAGCATGCACAGAGGTCTGTGATGCGCATGTGGGCATCAATAACAACCTGCATGTTCATTGAGTGGTATAGGTGCCTGTTGCGGTATTCCCTATCATCATGATGGGGTAGTCTCAGGGCCACATGGGTGCAGTCAATCACACCTAGGACCGATGGGAAGGATACAATCTTGTGAAAGGCCTTCTGTCTTGTCTGTGGTATGACTGGGGCAATGGTCACCTTGAGAGTCACAGGCACTGCATACCTTCACACATTTGAGGGCTCTAGATCACATCTCAGCATGGCACAGAAGTCTGTGACAGTGGCAGCATCAAGGCGGTAATGCTGGAACATCTCCCCTGTGGTGAACTGCAGATATGTGACCCTTGGTCGGTACACCTGGGGCGTCCGGTAGCATTTTCTGCCCTGTCCGGGCCAATACCAGCTGCTTCAGCTGCGGCTGGCACTGTTCCCTTTCCCATCTATGGCATCTCCACCTCTGGTGTTCCATGGGTAGCCACCAGATACCTCTGCCTGTGTCTTGCACCTCTTGTCCGGTTTGAATGCTCTGGTAGCGGCATATACACATGTAGCAAAAAAGGATTTTTGTCGGTTCCGTAACCAGTTAAAATCCTGACATAGAGCTACATGCTTTTGGCCCTTATATGTGCCTGGATACTGCCATAGAATATTGTCGTTCCACGTGTATGCGGATGCCATGCCCAAACTCCATCCCATTACGTCCTTGCGCATACACAGTTGCGCTACTGCACCTTGTGGTAATATCTGGTCATGCACGCACCACTCAAGATCGTTTTACCCCCGTTTGTGAGTTTTGCTTGGATTTTGGCCAGAGTTGTCTGCCTATCAGCCGCCTAACATTTCCAGTGCCGGGCCCAATGGTATTAAGAGCTCATAAATTAGAACCCAACCGAAGTGACAGGGACTTTCCTAATTAATACCCTTAGAGAGAGATTGGCTTGGTTATAATTTTTGGGTCATAAAGATTTTAGATTGTCTTTTCCCTTCTTTTCCTTATTTAGAAGAGTCAGAATGCTTAATACTAAAATTACATATAAAAACCTTGCCAACAAAATGTAAAAATACTTGGAAGAAAGCCCAAGCAAAGATTGTCCTTTCCAAATGATTCACAGCAACTTTAAGGCAGGGTAACTCAAGAATATGCAGCATTCATGTTAGAATTGTTAACAGTCCTGCAGCCTTCTTATTCAAAAAGAGGATGACAGGGAACACAACCCACAGGCCGTTAGGACAAAGAGCTGTTTCCAATGTCAAATAAAACCTCATGGGTGTAACAGAGGGGGGGGGGGGGGGGGATGGGGAGAGAAAGAGGAAAGGGGAGGGAGGGAAACACATAAACAGCTTTTCTCTCTCCATTTTATCTATATGGAAACTACATAGATTCACATGGCTCAGAGAATGCCTTCAGTACTGCTTCCAGTGCAGGTTTAAATAATACCATGTAGTCAATACAAGAGAGGGGAAGGGGGCACATACAACGCTAAGTGCCTTAAATGTAAATACTCGTGCCTGAGCCGAATGTAGCTAAATAGCTACTATCATGCTGAAAAAACCCCCCTTAAGAGTGCTATTTAGCAATTGATATATACTTTTAAAAGAAGATATCAGCATACAGAGGTATTATGACATGAGTTTAAAGGGTTCTGCCATATAGGGACCGACATTTATCTCTTGGTTTTCCTTTTTTCACTGTACATTGTATATTTGTTACAAAGATTTTATGGTTTACATAGTGCAGTGCAATGAGCGTTTATTTTTTTTTTTTAATAGTAGTTTTTATTCAGTTTTAACATATAAAATAACAATACAAACGATCGTGATATAGCAGGATACAAGCAGATGTTATTGATCAAAATAGCAAAAGAATATAATAACTTGAACAAGACAGTACAATAACGTTAACAAGAACTAGTATCAGTCCATGCCAGCACGCCACCCTCCCTCTCTCCGTTCAATGTGGTTACAGCAGAGACCATTCCACAAGGCAGCCTCCAGCAATCATTTTCATCAAACATAATTTTGTAAAGCTGACCATTTCTTACTTAGTTTACCAGACCATGGGTTCTTGGCTATATAGATCTCTTCGTAGGTCTTATGTAGGATTAAGAGACTCCACCAATGCTCGAAACAAGCTTTGTCGAGATTCTTCCAGTGTATTAGAACTATTTTAAGCGCTATCCCGAGCATTAAGTCCAGCAGTTTACCATCCCATTTCATCAGAGTAGGTTCCAGAGCTATGGATTTATATATCACTATCCGATAAGTGATAGGAGTTTGTAAGTTGAGGATCTGTGATATGCGTTCCCAAACTCTGTTCCAATATATTTCCAGGGATTTACAATGGAACAACATATGTGCCAGTGTCCCAATTTCCATGTTACAGGACCAACATCGATTTCCCTCCTGTAGTGTCCATTTCATTTTCTTAGCCGGTGTAATATGCGCTCGATGTGCTATAAAGTACATAGATTGTGTGAGAGACGCTGCTCTCGTGGCACGTATTTGAGTTCCCCAAAAAGTGTCCCAATGTTCCGGAGGTAGATCTTGACCGGTTTCAGTAGCCCACACCGACTGTATCTTAGAACATGTCTTGTCACTTTTGGATCGGAGAATCGCAACACATCTTGAAACAGCTTTAGCATCTGTTTGTAATTCTTGAAGTTTCTGTCGCAGTGGCCATCCTGTACGTATCAAGACAGGTGACACACCCGCTTTGCTCATGCAGGATCGGAGCTGACACCATTGGAAATAGCATGTATTAGGCAATCGGAATTCCGTTCTTAATCTGTCAAAGGTTTTAAATGCACTTCCATTGATCAGTTGTCCAATGGTGATAAGATCATGTTCCACCCATTTTTTCCATAAGACAGGCTTCCCTCCGATGATAAGGCGCGGGTTCAGCCATATGGGCATATCTGCGGCAAAGTCATCCCCTCCATCGATACATGATGCCAATAATCGACAGGCATGCTGTGTTTCTCGGATAATAGCATTATGTGGTGCAGTCTGGTCTACTACTGTGCCTACCAGTAGCCATGTGGGCAGGGGGGAATGTAGGGCCCGCTCCACACTCAGCCATCTAGGTCCTTTATCCGTGTCGTCAGAGTCGACCCATTGAGCACCCTGCTTTAAAAGAGAGGCAGTGTGTAGCCAGCCGAGATCTGGGAAATGGACACCTCCTTGTGTATTAGGTAACTTCAGTTTCCAGGCAGCTATTCGGGGTACTCGGTTGTTCCATAGAAAGGCTATCAGTTGACTATTCATTTTCTTATAGAAGGCTGACGGGAAACGTAAGGGTATCATACTTAATATATAGCTGAGTTTTGGTACCAACATCATTTTTATCGTTTCTAGCCTGCCCCACCAGCTCAAATGAAGGGGGGTCCACTTGCAGATGTTATCATGTACAATTTCTTGACACATCTTAATGTTGATTGCGACAGTCTCTTCCAAGGTGGTGCCATAGGTCACGCCCAGGTATCTAAAGGATGACTTCTCATATTGAAAGGGGTATCCACGCATCATTTCTTCGCTGACCTGTTCATTCAGAGGAATAATTGTTGTTTTATTCAAATTTACTTTATATCCGGATATCGCTGAGTATGCATCTATGAGTTGCAGTGTTTCAGGAAGGTCTGATGGTTGTAGAAAAATGAGCAGGTCATCGGCATATGCTGACAATTTACAGGGACCATCAGCTAACTCAATTCCTTTTATGTTTTCCTTCTGTCGGAGCGCTATTAATAAGGGTTCCAGGGCTAAATTAAAAAGCATCGGTGACAGGGGGCAACCCTGTCTGGTCCCTCTTTGCAACTGAAAAGGGGCTGAGAGGTGTGAGTTGACCGCTATTCGAGCTGTGGGTTTGGTATATAACAATTCAACGCGTTTTAGGAACTTTTCTCCTATCCCAAACCACCGTAGGGATCGAAATAGAAAGGACCATTCCAGTCGATCGAAGGCTTTTTCGGCATCCAATGCTAGCCCTATCAGGGGCTCGGTCTTGGTCTTGGCAGATGCCAGTACATGTGCCAATAATCTTCCATTATCTGTAGTGGATCTGTTTTGTATAAATCCACATTGATCCTCATGTATCAAATCTTTTAAGATCCGTCCTAATCGGTTAGCAAGCACTTTAGCATAGATTTTATAATCAGAGTTTAGGAGAGAGATGGGTCTGTAATTCTCTATCTTTTGTGTATCCCTGCCCGGTTTCGGGTGAATTACCACCACAGCCTCTGCCAGGGCTCCAATCTCTGGAGATTCATCTTGCAGGCCACTGTAGTAGATCTGTAGCATGGGAGCCAATTGAATGCAATATTTATTATAGAATTCCAGCGGGATACCATCTGGACCGGCGGCTTTGCCACGAGCCATCTGTTTGATCGCATCTTGTATTTCAGTTACTGAGATCTCTTGTTCCAGCGTTCGACTTTGATGACTGGTTAATGTGGGTCCTACTATCTTGGAGACAAAATCTTCAAAGGCTCTGTCACTACATTGGGTATCTGAGCGATATAGTTCCTCATAGAATTCTTTGCAGCGGTCTAGTATTTTGTCAGATCTCAGGAGAAGGCCCCCGGAATTGTCCTGCAACGCCGCTATAGCGGTCTTGCTGGTTTTTGGTCTGAGCTGCCGAGCTAAGAGGGATCCTGAGCGGTTGCTGTCATAGTAGTATATACTACGTTGTAGCTGGATGCTACTCAGTGCTTCTTTGTTGAGGAGAGCATTATATTGGTATCGCAATTTTTGGAGTCTAATCAATATCATTGAGTCAGCTCTTTTGGCTAGTAACCTTTCCCCAGCTTTTATTTGGAGTTCCAATTCATCTTTTTCTTTTTTCCTGGCTTTACGCCGTCTAATGGTGTAGGTGGTAATATGAGCTCGTATGGTCGCTTTAAAACCTTCCCACCAGCTCCAGATGGAGGTATCAGTGGGTGTATTATATTTAAAATAGGTCTCAATTTCCCCTGACAGTAGCTGTACAAAGGAGTCATCTGCTAGTAGGGATTTATCAAATGTCCATCTTGGCGGAACATGCTGTGTAACGTTGGTATTCAACACTAGGGAGACAGCGGCGTGATCCGAT
The DNA here is from genome assembly GCA_033557465.1 of Ichthyophis bannanicus. Lineage (NCBI taxonomy): Eukaryota > Metazoa > Chordata > Amphibia > Gymnophiona > Ichthyophiidae > Ichthyophis > Ichthyophis bannanicus. Next base: position 888,324,656 of record CM066035.1, on the reverse strand, counting down.
ACCGTTGTAGCATATATCTCTGCGGACAACACTTGGGGCATCAGCTCTGTGGACAGTAGGAAGAAATCGATCCTTGTTTGGGTATTATGTGGGATGGAATAAAATGTGTAGTCTCTTTCTTGGGGATGAAGTAGGCGCCAGGGGTCTACCAAGTGTAGCTCTGTTATGATGCCTTTAAGAATCGCCTGCGATTTGACTTTGTCTACAGCCCGATAGGGCGTGCGATCTAACAGTGGATCCAAGATGACATTGAAATCGCCCCCTAATATGATATTGGTGTGAGCCGCGGCTGTAACTTCTTTAGCTATCAGTTTGAAAAAGTTAGGGTCATCGAGGTTGGGCGCGTAAATATTGAAGAATGTGTAAAGCTGTTGATTTATTTTCATCGTCACTCTGGCCCATCGACCTAGCGGATCAATCCGTGTGTCGGTAATGGCGGATTGCAGGAATTTGCGCACTAATATTATTACCCCCCCTTTGCGTTGAGTGGCAGAGGCCGAGGCCGCCACCAGGAAGTATTTAGAGGTTACTTTCTGCGATTCAGTATCTGTTAAATGTGTCTCTTGTAAGAGGGCAATATCTGCTTTTTTTTGCTGGCAGTACGCTAAAATCTTCTTTCGCTTGACAGGGCCAGTAATACCTTTTACATTTAACGAAAGCATTAAAAGATCACTAGACATCAACGTTGGGATAAGCTGTCTTATAGGTGAAAGCTATCCTATGGATAGGCCTGCCGCGTACTTGCATTTGCGTGTATGTGGAGGGTTTTGTACTGGACTGGACTGACACAAACAACTGCATAACTGGCAAACATTGTATCGCTAAGGTGAACACAATCCACTGAAACAGTAACCAACCCCGACCTCCCGTTGCCACCCCTACATTTCAAGCAGAAATATCTGTTTAATTAAAACTATTTAGAACAACAGAAATACAATCAATGAGGTGTTTAACAAGGCTTAAGGCGTTCTAAAATTTGTGAGAACGCACGGCCGCACCCCCTGAGTATATGCTGAGTTCTCTACACTGCGTGAGAGATCAGAATATTGACCTCAGGTTTCCATACCGCATTTTTCTTGTAGGAAAGTTTTCAGTTTTTCAGCATCAACAAAATTCCTTGTTTCATTATGCAGCGTGACCCGCATGGTTCCTGGGTAGTATAGCCCGTATCTTGCCTGTGCACTTTGTAGCATGGGTCTACAGGCCAGCAACGCTTTTCTCCGATCTACCGTTTGCTTGCTCAAATCCGGATAAAGTGCTACTTTGTGTCCCTGGATTTGCAGTGATCCGGCCTGCCGTGCAGCTTGAAAGATCTGTAGGACCTGTGGGTATCTCAGTACCTTCATTATGAGTGGGCGCGGGTATCGTGTGTTTTCAGCTTTGTGTGTTGGGATTCGATGGGCCCGTTCTAGTTCAAAAGGCCTTGCAAAGACAAGCTGCAGCATCTCCGGTATGGTTTTTTCCAGAAATCCAATCGGATCGGTACCTTCAGCGCCTTCAGGGACTCCAACAAGGCGGATATTATTTCTACGGGAATGGTTATTTTGATCTTCAATCAGATTTTCTATGTGCCGGACTCGTTTGGCCAAAGGGCCCAGCTGTTCTAATGCAACGCCATGCTTCTGGGTTTGTAATTCAACTGCATTAAGTCGAGTGGTGATGGTGAGGAGTTTCTCTTTTACCTCCAGCAAGTCTTCTTGAATCATGTTCAGTGAACTAGAATTGGCTGCAATCATTTCTTTAACGCATTTCAATTCCTGTAGCACTTCACGTAGGCCACCGGCAGTCACTCCCTCCTTCTCTCCCGCGGCCATTTTCTGCGGGGAGCCCACTTCGGGTTTGGATCGTTTCGCTGCTGAGCCGGATCCCTGTGGAAATTCCAGCCGGGCAGGCTTCAGGGATGCCATCCAGCTGTATTGCGGTGTTATTGATGTAGGTAGGGGGTACAAACTTCAATGGAATACCGGGATATGTTCAGGATTCTTGGGCAGCAACGGGAGCAAAAATTCAGGCGTCCATTCTGTTGCAATGAGCGTTTATAATATAATTGCCGTTACTTGCTTTCTTGTACACAGTTTCTCTGGATGCCCAGGACATTATCGCAATTTTGACAGGTTTTATGAGGCTATTTATAAAGATACCTAGGCACCTTTGTGTCTTCATCAAATAGCCTCCCAATAGGTACTTAGCTGCTGCTATTACTACTCCCATTTAGTATTTGTATAGTGCTACAAGGTGTATGCAGAGCTGTACATAAACACACGGGAGACAGTCTCTGCTCAGTAGAGCTTACAATCTGTGTAAGACAAACACAACAGAGAGGGGATTAGACACACATGGCTGATAAACAGGTGAGTAAAGGGTCAGGATCTAAAAGAAGGCTTGCAGAGGTGGGCTTTTAGCCTGGATTTGAATAGGGCCAAAGATGGAGCCTGACGCACCAGCTCAGGGAGTCTGTTCCAGGCATACTGTGCAACAAGGTGAAAAGAAAAGTCAATACTTGACCTCCTAGCCTAGATGACTTGTTATAAAATTGCCCTGCAGGTATATGCAAATTTGTGCATATAAATCCACATTTCATATATGTAAACAGTATCTAACAGTTTTAAATGTATTCCTTAGTCTGGCCTGCTTTGGCAGCTCATATGTACATGCCAGTGATACTTTTGTGCAGGCTCCAGATATTGATCAGTCCTCTCACTCGCTCACGCTAGTAGTTTTTCTTCAAACTTTAGATTTAGTAAAAAGGTGCTTCTGCATTAATGCATGTTATGTACTGTCAGCCCCATTTTATGCAATGTGGCCTAGTTACTAATGATGCAAGTTAATGGTGTTAGTGCGCAATTATGTGGTAATGCACTTAAGGGGCATGTTTACTAAGCTGCACTAGCGTTAACATGGGCTTGAGTGTGCGCTAATGGCCCAGGCTAACTGCATGTGCAAAACAGACAGCACAGGGTTAATTCTGTACTATACAAATGATAAGTAGTAGTAATAGTGGTGGTGGTATCTGCATAGTGCGCGACACAGAGGGTAATGAGCAGCGTAAGCGTGAAGCATGGGCGTGTCTGAACAACACCTCAAAGGGTGGCGCTAACTGCATCTATGATGCTGCCAGCATGCATTGGGGTCTGAATCAGTATGGTATCTGTGGCGCCCATGCTGTATACGCCCCCAACAGGTAGCGCATACGTTATGCGGATAGCGTGTTCATATCAACTAGGAACGCGCACTACCTACCAAACCCCAGTGCAGCTTAGTAAACATGCCCCGTAATTAATCCAGCCCTTTACCTTTCCAATGATTGTAAAACTGTTAAAAACAAAACAACCCATCTTATGCAAATACAGTGTTTTTGACAAGGCGAAAGAGGAGCAAGGTCACAATACAAAATATAATTATTCTCAGAGATATATGGGCAACATAATTCTGGTAGGCAGAGTTAAGGAAGGGGGACCAAATCTTATTAAATAAAGAGAACTCATTCTTCACTAAAACAAAAGATGCTGGTATACCCTCAGATGGGAGACCTAATAGATCTTCATTTTGATACATATATCAATCTTGCAGCTAGTGATAAGTCACCAGATTCTTTCTGCCAAACACACACAAGTAATTTTGTGATGGCTATAAAATCTGCAGTACACAGGCACACAGTGCAGTTGATAGGCACTTCTGTGTATTTGCATACTGCTAATTGTAATCTCGATTCATTTCTTTTAATGGCTTCTTCATAACATGTGTCTAGCACAGATTACTTGCACAATAATATGATTAAAAAAAAAAACGAGAGTGCATTGTGTGCTGGCGGGGGACAGGGTGCAAGGGGCTTTGAGGAAAGGAAGTATTAAATCCAGGAGCTCATCCTAGAATCAACATTATACAGTGTAGTAGAAATGCATTATCGCTTATATATTATTCCTGTCTTTAAGCGTCATCTAGTTATGTCCAAGTGAAAATGTCTGCAAAGTAAAATCAACATTTCCCAGCCACCTCTCTATGGAGGTGTGTTTTAAATCAAGAAGGAAGCACAGGAACACACAGGGATGGACATCCACATGCAGCGGGAGTTGCTATTGCACCAAAGTACCAGTGTGAGAACCCCAGTAACTTATATGGCATTTCAGAATGGGCACGTGTCATTGACAGGTGTATCTGGGCCATCTTGCAAACCTAGACGTGCAGGCGCTCTTAACCAATCACAGAGGACTCATTTCAATTTCGAGGGGGAAATAAATATTGCAGGATTTATATCCCGCTTTGACCCTGTGAAAAGCGGGATATAAATACAGTTAAATAAATAAATAAATAAATAAAGATTAAGGGGGATATCCCCCTTAATTACCTCCTGTAAAGGGATGCCAAAACAAGCACTTTTTAGAAATCCATTCATGTCGGGGAGCAAGTGTAAATCCAGACGCAATTTCCATTTTTCACTTGCATTCCCTAGATGAAATGGGGGACACACATGTAGCTTTTTGTTCCCCCCATGTAGCTTAAGCATAACTGGGGCAGACACATGTAAATTGCGGCCTTCCTAAAATTGCATTTTACATGTGGATGTGGCTTGCAAATTTTTCTGCAGTCACATCTATATGTAAGGTTTCTAACATGACCCTGTACATGAGATTCCATCCAACCAAGCGCAGGCGATTTTAATCATTCTGCAGTTTTCATTAAATTATTGATTCTATTATTCTCTTCTCTTTTTCAATAGAAGCATTTTACAACACCACCCACATTGGCAGAATTTAAAAAATTGATTGTTATGTGGTTGGTTCTAGAGCATGTACTATTGCCTGCTCAGCCTTGAATAACCATGTGCCCCCTCCCCAAAAAGATTTTTCTCTGTACTTACTTCTTTATATGACTGTCAAATCCTATTTCAATTATGGAAATATTAATGAACTATGCAACTGAAACTCAGAGAGTGAAAAGGTCCGTCACATATTGAAGATATCATTGTTTTGCTATATGAACCTAGAGAAGATAGAATTCTGCAAATGTAGCTTAAACAGTTAAAGTTAGGACCGGCCAATGCCTGTCTTACCTTTCACTGGTTAGTATTATCTGGTTAGTGGCTGAATATCACCACTGACCAAATAGTGTGGTGCTAATCAGCAAATCAGCAGAGCTCCAGAAGAGTTATGGAATGACATCAAGAAGGTTGTGTTGGAAGAAAGCGAGAAGTCTCTACAAAAGGTGAAAAAGCAAAAACGGCCAAAATGGATGATGGAAGAAACTCTGAAAATTGCCCAGAAACGCAGAGAAACTAAAGCCAGAGGAGAAGGAAATACAATCGCAGAACTCAGAGATTTCCAATGTGCAGCAAGATAGGACAAGGAAAAGTACTACAATGACGCATGCAAGGAAATAGAAGCAGAAACTATTAGAGGAAGAACAAGATCGACTTTCCTAAAGCTACGAGAGTTAAAGAAAAAATTCCAGCCTCGAATTGGAATGTTACAAGATGCTCAAAGTTCTATGTTGAATGATGCTGAGAAGATCAAGAAAAGGTGGAAGGAATATACAGAGTTTTTATATGATAAAGATCAAATGGACCAACAGCCGTTTCAACCTGTACCTTATGATTGGGAACCATTGGTGATGAAAGAAGAAGTTGAAGCAGCATTGAAAGCCTTATCAAAGAACAAAGCACCAGACATTGATAGCATTCCCATAGAAGTATTACAGCAATCTGATGCAGCTACCATAATTAAAAGGCTCTGCCAAGAAATATGGAAGACAACATCATGGCCAACTGACTGGAAAAGATCTGTGTTTATACCAATACTAAAGAAAGATGATCCAACTGACTGTGGAAATTATCGCACAATCGCTCTGATCCCACATGCCAGCAAGATTCTACTGAAGATTATTCAAAAGAGACTACAACCATACCTGGAACAAGAACTACCTGAAGTGCAAGTAGGGTTCAGGAAAGGGCGAGGAATGAGAGACATCAATGCGGATGTGAGATGAATCCTTGAAAAGACTAAAGAATACCAAAAGGATATCTATTTGTGCTTTATCGACTATAGCAAGGCTTTTGACTGTGTAAACCATGAGAAACTCTGGGCCACATTAAGAAGCATGGATATACCAGAACACCGGATCGTTCTCTTGCACAATCTGTACATTGATCAAGAAGCAACAGTTCGAATGGTACAAGGAGAATCAGAATGGTTTAAAATTAGCAAAGCGATCACTGCCCAATCGGGGCAGAGCACCAAGACTGGCAGCATAAAAGAAGGCGCCGATCGGGCGCGTGCTCCTCTGCGGCCCAGCACTCCGGCCCTCCAACAGCTCTCCCGGTGGGGATCGAGCGGGCCGGAGCAACAAGACCACCCCCACCAGCGATCACTGCCCAATCGGGGCAGAGCACCAAGACCGGCAGCATAAAAGAAGGCGCTGATCGGGCGCGCCTGCGCCTGGCGGGCCTGCGCCTGAGGGCCTCGCCAGAGGGCCCTTTGGCATGGCCCTTAGGCGCGGGCCGCAGTCGCGGCCATCCTCTGACATCTGTCTGCAGTCTCAGATCCCTCTTGACCCGCATTAACTCTCAGCAAACAGAGTGCATCAACGAGTGACAGCCAACAACTTGGTAACATTGTTTCTCTTTGATTAGATACCTCACCTAATAATGCCAATAATCAGCTTTATTGATTTGCATTGTACTTCCTAATTTCTCACCACCTTAACAATCAGCTAGCCTTTCTTAGGTACTGTTCCGGACCCGTGCACCTTTATGTTTGCCTGGTAGTCAGAACTATTGTACTGGTCTCAGATAACTTGTCACTTTAACAGTGTACTACCCTGTTTTCATCCTACCTGTATGACCTGTACACCTCACAAATAGTTTTACCTGCCATCAGTTTTACTTTAGCTATGTTAATGAGTATATGCTATCTGTTCCAGGCTACTTAATCTACATCCCAGTAGCCTACAGAATTCTTTCTTGCACTTTAGACATTTCTCTGTCTTTGATCTCAGTGTCTAGTGTTCTCAAAATGGGGTCCCCTTGCACCACCTTAGTTGGCGCTTACGTCCTCTTCACTATTTGGCTCCCAAACTCTTTATCCCTAGCCCCGGAATACAACCAGATACCAATCCTACAGAGTCAAGGGAGGAGATGGGCAGGTACATCCCATCACAACACTAAATGGGACTCTAGGACACACCACCCCCACCTATTGCATATCACACTCCAACACTCTTGGAAATCTAAACAGGATAAAAGCCTCTACCCTCAAAGTCTAAAATGTGCCCTCATCAATGCCCGCTCAATCCGTAAGAAGTGGCCAGTGATTGCTGACACAATATCCCTCCAAAATCTCAATATTCTTATGGTTACCGAAACATGGCTAGCTCCTGAAGACAATGTCATACTCAATCAACTCCTTCCCTTAAATTTCACAGTATTTACTAGTCATAGACAAAACAAAAGAGGAGGAGGAGTGCTCATCCTTACTAGATCAGACCTACATTTCAAAAACGATGACTCCACCAGCACCGACTACCTGGAGACCATCTCCAACAAGTGTTGCTCTATAACCTTGTTGTATAGAGCTCCTTCAGCCTCCCTTGATGACCTCCCAACCATAATAAACCTCGCCTCCAACACCCAGAATCCTAATATCCCAAATTGGATCCTAGGTGATTTTAACTTGCCAGCGCTTCAAAATAACCAAGCATCCGCCTTTCTAGAAGCTCTAGAAATTCTAGGATACAAACAAATAGTTAATGAACCCACTCATGTGAAGGGAAATACTCTCGACCTTGTATTTGCCCCGCAGACAGTTTGTGACCAGTCCCACAATACTGTGACGTCCATAACTACCGTGCCATGGTCAGACCACAAACTTATCATCTTCCAGATTCCCACCCACGACATTCAAGCAAAGAACAACAGATCTCCAAGCACGACTTCTAGAACACCTGCTCAAAGCTTCCATCCATTCAATAGAGATTGTATCCTCGACGGAACACGCTCACTCTTGAACGAGCCCTCCCTAAACCTTGAAGAGCTGATCTCCTGCGGGAACAAGAGTCTCAATGCAATAGCACTTCGACCGCCAACTAACAGGTCATCAAGGAGGAGAGCCACAGCCCCATGGTACACAGAGGAGCTAAGAGCATCACTCACCCGTCTACGAAAGCTCGAGAAACGCTGGCGCCAGTCTCACTCCAGTGAAGACCATTCAGCTTACATCTCCCAGCTAACTAGCCATCGCAATGCTATCACAGAGAAGATGAAGCAGTATCACACAGACACTCTGAAGCGTTCTTTAAACAAACCTCATGATCTGTTTAACTTAGTCAAGACTCTTTCTAAGGAACCAGCCCCCAAACATAAATGTGAAATCCATCCCCAGGAGTTTGCCATATACCTACAATCTAAGATTTGCCAGACAAATAAAACTTCTATTGAGGTTTCCGCCGCTGACCAAGAGTGCCTAACCCCCCTAACTTCTTTTTCTACCCTACCAAGAAACGCATCGAAGACTCAATCATGACCCTCAATACCACTACTGCGCAGACTGATCCTTGTCCAGCCTTCTGGATAAAGGAACTGCACAGCAAATTCAGCACAATAATAACCAGGATAATGACCCTTTCCTTCACAACTGGATCTTTCCCCTCCGCCCTAAAGCACACATCTATCAGACCGCTGCTTAAGAATAGCAAGTTGGATCCTCAAAAGGTAGACTCTTACAGACCCATTGCATGTATACCGTTCCTCGCAAAGTTAATCGAAAAAGAGGTGCAAAGGCAGTTACAAGACCATATCGATGTTGCTGCCCCACTGGACCCATGCCAGCATGGATTCAGGGAGTCCCATGGAGTGGAAACTCTCCTCACCACCCTCTTCAATAATATTATTACTGTTGTAGACAACATCCGGCAGGGGTGCGCACTCATTTTCTTAGACATTGCCGCAGCCTTCGACTCGGTAAGTCATGAGCTTCTCCTAGTGCGACTAAAAGAGAAAGGCATCAGTGGAACAGCACTTGAATGGTGCAGAGCCTATTTGTCCGGAAGATGGCAGCATGTTCGATCTGGTGGAGCAACATCTGAACCATTTCATCAAGGCCAGGGAGTCCCACAGGGTTCTTCCCTCTCTGCCTTGATGTTCAACATATTAAAACCAGAAGCGGAACCCAAGGACCAGGCCTACACATGGGAATAATTGCAAACAAAGTGGCACAATTTGAGCATCAAATTTATTATTTCTCTTTTAATTCACTTAGATTGAGGAGAGCAATTTTGCTTGATTACACGTTGTTGCTACTACCTGTGGTAATGTATTTTACGCCTTTTATCAGCAATATGTTTTTATGCAATGCCCTAATATGGATGACTTGTTTGTTCTGCCAATTTAGATGTTCTCCCTCTTTTTTCACATTTTAAGATCCCTCTGTTTTTTTGTATGTAATATTGTGTGTATAATAATTATTTATAGTTGTATATGTATGTTTTAATGTATGTTTTATTTATTTTTAGACCCCTGAAGAAGGCCTCCGGCCGAAACATTTTAGTTGGGTCCGCCAATAAACTTTGTTTGCAATTATTCCCATGTGTAGGCCTGGTTCTTGGGTTCCGCTTCTGGTTTTTCTACCTTGTTTCTGCGGATACCTCATTCTTCTCCTGGTTTCACTTGATGTTCAACATATACATGCAACCCATTTGCAATATTGTTCAGTCATTCAATGTTAGTTGCATGATATACGCTGATGATGTTCTGCTCTATATGCCATTCTACATTGATAAATTTGACCTCTCCCCTCTAACCAACTGTTTCAATGCCATATCGGATTGGCTCCAGTCACAAAACCTAAGAATTCAACATAAGAAGACCGAGGTGCTCTTTATTACGAGGAACCTTAATTTCAGCCCTCCACAATCCTTGAAGGTGAACAACACCGATCTACAAGTAAAACCCACAATACGGTACCTGGGTGTTATATTAGATAAAAACCTTGACATGAAGGCACATATAGCTAACACTGTAAGAGCTATATATTACAAGATCCGCTCACTCAGACATCTGCGCCCTTTACTTGAACCAGGGGACTTCCGTAAAATCTACCAGGCTCTGATCATACCTCATTTTGATTTCGCCAATGCCATTTTACAAGGTCTCCCCCAAATCACATTAAATCCTCTACAGCTCGCAATGAATAGCGCAGCGAGAGTTCTTCTTGGTGCTTCGCGGAGAGATCATGTGACGCCCCTTCTGAAGCAGTTACATTGGCTCCCTATACACGCCAGGACCGTCTTCAAGACTATGTTACTGACTTTCAAAGCAGTCAATAGTCTCTCCTCATCATCACTAACCGACCTCATCCAAACCATAACCCCGAATAGATCAAGAAGATCCACATCCATAAATATGCTAACGATTCCGAAAGAATCAACAAGATGCACAACAGCGACAGCAAATAGAGCTTTTAGACTCTGTGCCCCTAGACTCTGGAACGCTTTACCAACTAACATTAGATCAATCACTAACCTAGCCCAATTTAGAAAGTCCTTCAAACATTACCTTTTCCTTAAATATTTCCCAGAGAACAATGAACTACAGCACCACTCAAACTCTCAGCTACACTAACACAGCTAAGAAGCCATGAGAACATACTTAGGTGTCCTGGATCATTTACATGTTACTTTATATGATGACTCTAATGTGTAAATAGTTTCTCCTATGTATTCCAAGTTTGCTACACTGTTATTTGTAACTCTCCCTTGTTATCCAAGTTTAATGTCCGGTTAATTGTAAACTCAGACACATGTTATCCTGTCAGATTTTGTCTGTTCCATGTAAACCGCGCTGATGCAGAATAGTGCAGTATATAAGAAAAGGCTGCATACTTTCCCCCTACCTGTTTAATTTATAAGCAGAACAAATCATTAGAGAAGCAGGATTGTATGAAGACAACAGAGGTGTGAAGATTGGTGGAAAACTCATCAACAACCTTTGCTATGCTGATGATACCACATTACTGGCTGAAAGTGAAGATGATCTGAAACATTTGCTTCTCACAATCAAAGAACATAGTCTCAAAATGGGCCTGCACCTTAATGTAAAGAAGACAAAGATCATGACAACTGACATAATCAACAGGTTCATCGTTGAAGGAGAAGAAATTGAAATCGTGAACAACTTTAACCTACTTGGATCAACTATCAATAAAGAAGCAACAAGCAGTCAAGAAATCAGACAACGCATTGCTCTTGGCAGAATGGCTATGAAAGACCTAGATAAGATTCTCAAGAGCAGAGATGTCTCTCTCCATACAAAGATTCGACTTGTTCAAGCCATGGTATTTTCAATAACATCATATGGATGTGAAAGCTGGACAGTGAAAAGATAGGAAGAAAATTGATGCCTTTGAATTATGGTGCTGGCGGCGAATACTGTGTATACCATAGACCAGGGGTCTCAAACACGCGGCCCGCGAGACAACTTTGTGCGGCCCGCGACGGAGGAAAACAAAAAAACCCCAAAACCCTGGCTTCTGCCGTTGCCGCCGTGGCAGCGGCAGAATCAATTGTCAAATTTTTAAAAAAACTTACTTCTGCTGCTCAAGCCGCGCGAGAGGGGAATACTCTCCTCGCGGCTTGAAAAGCACGCCGCTGATAGAGCAGACTCGGATCTCCGGGCACAGGGGAAGGGGCCGCAGGACAGCTGATTTTGCTGCTTGAGCAGCAGAAGCCAGGTTTTTTTTAAATTTACCTGGGGGGGGGGGGTGTGTAGGACTGGAAATGGGCTATTGGCAGGGGGGGGGAGTATGACTGGAAATGGGCTATTGGCAGGGGGGGGTATGACTGGAAATGGGCTATTGGCAGGGGGGGGTATGACTGGAAATGGGCTATTGGCAGGGGGGGTTATGACTGGAGATGGGCTATTGGCAGGGGGGGGTTATGACGAGATGGGCTATTGGCAGGGGGGTTATGACTGGTAATGGGCTATGGTGGGGGCTAGGACTGGAAATGGGCAGGTGGGGGTTAGGAAGGACTGGAGGTGGGCTGATGGGGGGAGTTAGGACTGGTAATGAGCTATGGAAGGGCTGACTGAAATGGGGTAATGGGGGTTAGGGCTGGAAGTGGGCTATTGGCAGGGGGGTTATGACTGGTAATGGGCTATGGGGGGGGGGTAAGACTGAAAATGGGGTGATGGGGGTAAAACTGGAAGTGCGCTATGGGGAGGTTAGGACTGGTAATGGGCTATGGGGGGTCTAGGACTGGTAATGGGCTGGGGGGGGTTGCTAGGACTGGAAATGGGCTGAGTGGAAGGGGGGCTTGAACTGCAAATGGCTGATGGGGAGGGGGGCTTGGAATGGAAATGGGCTGTGAGGGGAGGGAGCTAGGATTGGAAATGGGCTGATGGGGGGCTAGGATTGGAAATGGGCTGATGGTGAGGCTAGGATAGGACTGGAAATGGACTAATGGGGGGACTAGAAGGGAGCGGATGCTGGGTGGGGCTGGAACTAGAAGGGAGCTGATGTTGGGGGAGGATTAGAATGGGATGGAGCTGGGAAAGTGAAATGGAGAGGGGAAAAATATTTTGTCTGGGAGAGAAGACAAATCTACAATTGGCCAGGTATTGGGAGAGTAAGTGGGGATTGAGGATGGAGGGGTAAAATTTGAGTGGATGAAATAGGAATGAGGAAAGAGAAAAAGGAGAAAGATTAGTATGTTAAAGCAGATGTAGAGAGAGAATGGAAAAAAAACTAGGAGAGAAGAAAGGGCAAATGGACAGCAGACGATGGAGAGTTAGCAGAAGACATGAAGAAACCAGAAGAAAGTGGCTGGAACAATTGCAACTGAAAAAAATGCACAAAAGGTAGAAAAATATCTCTTTATTTTGAATTTATTAACTGGAATATGTCAGCTCTGGGAAATGTGCATCATTAATGTTTGCGCTTTGTTTAGTACAAGAGGAAATTAATTTATAGTTTTATTTCTACAGTGTTGTTGTACATTCCAAGTTTGGCTTTTGGGGTTCCCAGTTTAATTATTGTCTTCTTGTTTCTAAATCTTTTAGTCTTTCTTTATCCATACTCATTAAAGAGGCATGTTTACTAAAAGTTAGTGTATGGTAACAATTTGCAAATATTTATGCAAATGAGGCCCCTTATGCAAATGAGGCCCCGCGTCTTATGCGGCCCCCGGGTTACTTTACAAGTCCTCATTTGGCCCTCAAAGCAATTTGAGTTTGAGACCCCTGCCATAGACTGCCTGAAGAACAAACCAGTCGGTATTAGAGGAGATCAAACCTAAGCTTTCTTGAGAAGCTCAGATGACAAGACTTCGACTTTCATACTTTGGACACATCATGCGAAGAGAGAGATCATTAGAGAAAGACATCATGCTTGGCAAGATAGAAGGTCAACGCAAAAGAGGAAGGCCAGCAATGAGATGGATCGATTCAATAACAGCAGCTACAGGTACCAGTCTGTCAACAATGAGCTGCCTGACTGAAGACCGAACACAATTTAGGATAGCTATCCAGAGGGTCGCCATGAGTCGACTCCGACTCGACGGCACTTAACAACAACAATCAGCAAAACCGGATAAAAAAAACCCTGTTAAATAAATAAATTCAGCACCAGACGCCAGATAAATTACGGTGCTGAATATCTGAGACTTGAAAGTGGCAACAACTCGGCGCTTTATAAGCATGTAACCACCACCTCTGAATATCAGCCTTCTTTGACATCATCTGCAATGTGATCATTTGTCCACATATGGTAATAAGTCAGTTTTAATGCAGTAATTAGTTTTAGAGATGGACATGGCAGGATAGTAAATAATGGCATATAAAGACCAAAATGGTGCAGTCTATCCAGTTGAGACCCATCTACTTTGGGTAGATATGCATATCTATTCCCATATGTAACCCAACAGCAACTCTACCTTCCCTCATGTCTTTTACCTGACTCCTCAACCTTTGTCCTACCACTGCTCTCCATATCTGCCCCAAGCATTCCCAGTGATGGTCTCAGCCCCCAGCTGGTTCAATTTTAATTCAAATTACCTCTAAGCCATGGTTGTTGTACAGTTCACATTTTATGAAGAGTAACTGAACCTATCTCAGTGTAGTTCAAATGAAATCTGAACCAACGTGACTCAGCAGTGCAAACGCAAAGCAAATTTATGCAATTATCCAACTCATTCAACCAGGATAAAGGTTCAAGAATTGGATTCTTCCTCAGGCTGCTATTCTATAAAATTTCTGAGGGAGGTTCTGGAGGCCAAATTTAGGCTTTTAGGTAGGAAGCTGAAATCCAGAACTTCCAGGGTAGCATTCTCAGAACTGCTTCCCATTCCACGCGCAGGACCGAACAGGCAGGCAGAGCTCCGAAGTTTCGATGTGTAGATGAGATGATGGTGCAAGGAAGAGGGTTTTGGATTTGTTAGGAAATGGGCAACATTCTGAGGAAAGGAGGAGCTTTTCCAAAAGGACGGGTTCCACTGTAACTAGGATGGAACCAGACTGCTAGCATTAATGTTTAAAAAAGAGAAAAAGCAGCTTTTAAACTAGATAATAAAGGAAAGCTGACAGTTGCTCAAGAGCAAATGGTTCGGAAGGATGAAGCCTTGAAGGATACTAGCAAAAGACTGAAGTAGGGGCAGAACAAAACCTTTAACAAAGATGACCCCCACCTCTTATAGGCCAATTGCCAGCATCCCATTTCTAGCAAAAGTCATTGAAAAAATAGTTCAAATACAGCTTCAAGACTTCATTGACCTAAACGCACCTCTTGATGAACATCAGTATGGTGTCCACCCATTCCATGGCGTTGAAACACTGCTCCTGGTGTTATTTGACTCCCTCATCTGCAGAATGGATAACGCTAATCAGGCCTTCCTTCTAGTCTTTATAGACATTGCCTCTGCCTTCAACAATGTGGACCATCACATCCTCCTGACTAGACTAGCCCACTAGGGAATATCTGGAATAGCCTCCAGTGGTTCAAATCCTACATATCCAACTGCTCTCAATATGTAAAGATTGATCAAAAATCATCCACTGTCTTCCCCCAGGAACAGGCTCTGTGTTATTTATTTATTTAGACAGTTTTGTATACCACCTTATCCTTCAATCAAAGTGGTCACAACACAATTGGGGGATATATTTAACACGAGGGGATTTGAGACACGTACACTAATACTTACAAGGAACATGGGCAATGGAGGGTTAAGTGGCTTGCCCAAGACCACAAGGAGCACCTGTGGGACTAGAAACTCCAGTCCTTCCGGCCCAAGGTTGCTGTCCTCTAGTGGGATTTGAACTGCTGACCTTCTGGCCTGAGGTAACTTGCCCCAACCACACTCCTTATTTGCACTCCTCTTTAACCTTTACCTTCAACCAATTTGTGCAATTTTTAAAAAACACAAAATAAGATACCTCATTTACACAGATGACATTATGTTATACTCCCCAGTAGACATAAAAAACTCCACATACCACAACCTCACTGATTGCATTCATGAAGCAGAATCTTGGTTAAATGCAAACAACCTTCACATTAACTTCAAAAAAACAGAAATACTGTTCACAACTAGAAATCAAAATTTTGCTCCCCTAACAATCCACATACACAACACCTCCCTTCCAGTAAAACAAGAAGTGAAATACTTAGGAATCATATTAGACAGATCCCTCAGTATGTCATTCCAAATCAAACAAACAGCCATAGCTATATTCTTTAAGTTAAGAACCATTCAACACCTTAGACTCCTCCGGGCCACTCATGATTTCAGAATTGTAGTCCAAGCGCTAATCACAGAGGATCTCTAAAGGAAAAAAAGGACTATTGTAGTTGTTGATATGGAAGGACAGACTAGATAGGCCATGTGGTCTTTTTCTGTCGTCATATTTCTATGTTTGTATGTAATCACGCCCCTTTTGGACTACTGTAACAGCTTGTTACAGGGGATGCCCAAAAAGAACTTACACATTCTTCAAATAGCTCAAAATGTCACCGCTAGAATTATATCCAAAGCACGCCTAACAGATCATATCACCCCCATCCAACATAACCTCCACTGGCTCCCGATAGCAAGTAGGATAAAATACAAACAATTATAACCACTTTCAAGTTACTCAATAACATCTCTCCCTCCTTCCTTGCACCACGGTTACACACCCAAGTGGATACTAAGAGCAGAAGAAAAAACAACCAAAACCTCCTCTTAATACCGTCTTCTGTCCGCAAGTCCACACAAACAACCAGCAACACTGCCTTTACATACACATCACCCAGTCTATGGAACTCCCTGCCAGACCACCTCAGATCAATCAAAGACCTTCAAACCTTCCGAAAAGAACTAAAGACCTGGCTCTTCACTGAGTACTATAATAATACAACCTGCAATGATACCTAATACACACCACCCCTCCTATCTGCCCCCCCCCCGACCCAGTAACCTCCTCACAGCAACTATTCATCTATATTTGTTTGTACCCTCAGCGACATGTACATAACTAATAGTTATCATGTAAATAGTTTGATGTTACAATGTTTTATGTTAATAGCCACTATGTAAATAGTTAATGTACTACCATTTGCCACAATGTTCTCTGTAACTGGTTAGTTCAATGTAAACCACCCCTGATCTTTCGAAGGGTCGCTATAAAAAAAACCATTTAAATAAAATAAATAAATAAAATTTTGACAGAGAGGTCCCAATAAAGACAAAAATAACCCAAATGCCCTTAAGTATAGAAAAGACAGAGCTGAAAGATTCCAAATTACCCCTGTCTACCAATAACCAGATTAATATGAATAAACCACTGCCTCCAAAATGCTTATATTTATTTAGTTATTTATTTATTTGGTTCTTCT
Organism: Ichthyophis bannanicus; assembly: GCA_033557465.1. NCBI lineage: Eukaryota > Metazoa > Chordata > Amphibia > Gymnophiona > Ichthyophiidae > Ichthyophis > Ichthyophis bannanicus. Next base: position 888,307,803 of record CM066035.1, on the reverse strand, counting down.
ATACCGCCCCTTCCAGAGATCAGGCGCGGTTTACAATTAAACAGGTTGAACAACTTTTACATGGAACAGTAGTAGAAACTATTTACAGGTAACATCCAACAAAAACAATTTTGAGTGAACTTAGTGGAGCTTTGTGGCTCCGCTGATTATTATTTACATATTTGCAGGTACATTTATTTGCATGATCAGTTGTTGCATCCTAGCTTGATGAGGATCAGGGAGTTTTATGTGTGGACAGTTGTTGGTGGTAGCTTGTATATACTGAGGGGATGGGGAGGGGGGTTAGTGGGTTGTTCATTTTTGTGTGGGGGGGGCGGGTTCTGTAGAATTTCCAAAATGTTGAGAGAATAGGAGCGTTTTAAGTCCTTTTCTGAATAGCTGCAGATCCTTTGTCATTCGGATTGCTAGCAGGAGTTTGTTCCAGAGGCTGGGTGCTGTAAATGAAAAGGCTCTGGAGCTCGTACATTTTTTCATTTTGCAGAAGTCTTTGGGTATGACAAGTGAGTGGTTTGCATTTTGTCTTCGTGTCCTGGATTAAGGCGGTGTGATTAATAGGGTGATTAGGTGGGAGGGGGAGATGTTATTAGTCAGCTTGAATGTTGTGAGAAGTATTTTATATTTTATTCGGCTATGTATAGGGAGCCAGTGGAGATCATGTAGGATAGGGGTTATGTGTTCGGCTAGGCGGGCTTTGGAGACGATCCTGGTGGAGATGTTTTTGGCCCTTTGGAGTATATTTATGTTTTTAAGTTATAGTCCGTGCATTAGACTATTACAATAGTTGAAGTGGGGGGTGATTAGTGCGTGGACTACTGACTTAAAGTCATGGGTATCTAGGAGGGGTCTTAGATGCTGTACAGTTTTTAATTTGAAGAATATGGTTTTTGCTGTTGTTTTAGATGGGGGAGCATACTGAGTGTGTGGTCTAGTATTATCCCGAGGTATTTTAATTCTTGTTTAACAGGAATGTCTATGTTGTTGATTGTAATGGTTTTGGGATGTGTGGCATCTTGGTTTCTTGATACAAACATTGCTTCAGTTTTTTTGAAGTTGATACTGAGGTGGTTGGTTTCTAGCCATGATTCAGTTTCAGTAATAGATTGGCATAGGTTATGGTAGGAGGGGTTGTTTGTGTCGATGTAAATGCTAGAAGTCTATAAAATAAGATGGAAGAGTTAGAATATATAGCACTAAATGAGAGGTTAGATATGATTGGTATCTCAGAGAACTGTTTGAAGAAGGACAACCAGTGCGACACTGTGATACCTGGGTACAAATTATGTCACAATGATAGAGCAGTTCAAATTGGTGGAGGGGCTGCCCTCTATGTTAGAGAGGGCACTGAGTCACACAGGATTAAAGGTTTGCAGGAAAAAACATACACTGTAGAATCTTTATGGATATGCAAAAAGGGGAAGGCAATGACAGTTGAGGTGTATTACCGACCGCCTGGCCAGAATGAACAAATAGAGGATGAAAAGCTCAAAGAAATCAAGGAAACTAACAAATGTTAGAACATGGTAATAGTAATTGGTGATTTCAATTACCCTGATATCGACTGAGTCATGTCAGAGCAGGACATCATAGGAAGATAATGTTTCTAGATGAAATAAATGACTGCTTTTTGGAGCAGCTGGTTTATGAACTGACAAGACGAGAAGAAATTTTGGACCTAGTGCTTAGTGGAACACAAGATCTGGTGCAAGAGATAAAGGTGTTGGGGCTACTTGGCAATAGTGATCATAGTATGATCATAGTATGATCACATTTGATTTAATAAATGGAGGAAGGACAGCAAGAAAATCTACAGTACTGCATTTTAATTTAAAAAAGGAGACTGATAAAATGAGGAAAATAGTTAAGAAAAAACTAAAAGGAGCAGCTGCAAATGTTAAAGATTTACATCAAGCATGGTTGTTGTTTAAAAATACTATTTTGGAAGCCTAGACCATGCTTTAATAAAAGTGGAAGAAGTCCAAAAAACTGCCAGCCAAAGTAAAAGTCATGGGATAGGAGGCAGTTTACTATTGTGGATCAGAAACTGGTTAAAAAATGGAAAGCAGAGGCTAGGGCTAAATGGTCAATTTTCCCAATGGAGAAAGGTGAATAGTGGAGTACCCCAGGGATCTCTGCTGGATCTGCTGCTTTTTAACATATTTGTAAATGACCTGGAAATGGGAATAATGAGTGAGGTAATCAAGTTTGCAGATGACACAAAATTATTTCAAGTTGTTAAAACCCAAAAGAATTGTGAAAATTTTCAAGAGGACCTTGATAAATTGGAAGATTGCATGTTCAAATGACAGATGATATTTAATATGGACAAGTGCAAAATTATGGACCTAGGAAAGACCAACACAAACTATGGTTACACGATGCAAGGTTCCACATTAGGAACCACCACCCAGGAAAAAGATTTAAGCGTCATCGTGGATAATACATTGAAACCTTCCTCCCAGTGTGCAGTGACACCCAAGAAAGTAAATAGAATACTAGGAATCATAAGGAAAGGAATGGAGAATAAAATCAAGGATATTATAATGGCTCTGTATCATTCCATGATGCAACCACACCTTGAATATTGTGTGCAAGTCTGGTAGCCGTATCTTAAAAAGGATATAGCATTATTACCAAAATGGTAAGGGGGATGGAAGGATACTGCTATGAGGAGAGGCTTAAAAGGTTAGGGCTCCTCAACCCTGAAAAGAGATGGCCGAGGGGAGATATGATAAGGTTCTATAAATTAATGAATGAGTGGAATGGGTAAAGTAGAAGTATTAGGGGACATGCAGTGAAGCTACAGTGTAACTCGTTTAAGACTAATAAGAGAAAATATGTTTTCACTCAATGCCTAATCAAACTCTGGAATTCATTACTGGAGGATCAACCATTATTAAAGAGGATCTAGGAAATCCACTACTTGCCCCAATACAAGCATTGTGGAACCTGTGTGTCTTTTTTGGAAACTGCTAGATACTTGTGACCTGGATTGGCCACTGTTGGAAACAGGATACTGGGCTTAATCAACTTTGGTCTGACCCAATATGGCTGTTCTTATGTTCTCATGAGCTTACATAATAACCTCTATGTAAACATCATTACGCCACTAATGCTTGACTCCAACTCCTCTCCTGAACACACCTACATCTGGGTTGTATATACGACTCGTAACTATGTGCCTACATTTCTAATCGCATACTTGTACACATGGGATAATTTTATAAGAGAAGGTTTGTTTGTGTATACAGTCATATTTGTGAGAAAATTCCTTTATAAAATTACCCCATCTAGGTATAAGTAACAATTTCTGAAAAGGCATTATTGATACGGAAATGTGACATTCAGGGCCGGTGCAAGGCTATGAGGAGCCCTAGATGAAATTTCAGTCTTTCAATTAGTATTTAGACTCCCTGTCCACAAAATGTTGATTATTAAATTCAGTTGCCTTTAACCTTTCCCAGCAATCGCGGCTTCACATAAATAGCCGCCAGCGTGAAGGGAAAAGATCTTCACGCTGGCGGTTGTAGAGAGGGAGCCGGGGCCTCACGCGGGCTTCCCTGGCTCCCTCTGAAGCACCTCAGACAGCTGTGGGGCTGGTTGGGGGAGGGGGGAGGCTAGGACTACAAATGGGCTTTGATGGGGGAGGAGGGGAGGCCAAGGACTGGATGGGCTGTGATGGGGTATACCTGGACTGGAAATGGGCTGGGGGGGGGGACCTGAACTGGAAATAGGCTATTGGGGGGGGGGACTGTACTGGAATTGGGCTATGGGGGGGGGGTGTACCTGGACTGGAAATGGGCTATAGGGGGGGGAGCTAGACTGGAATTGGGCTATGGGGGGGGGGGGGTGGAACCTGGACTGGAAAATGGCTATGGGGGGGATCTGGACTGGAATTGGGCTATGGGGGGGTGTACCTGGACTGGAAATGGGCTATAGGGGGGGAGCTAGACTGGAATTGGGCTATGGAGGGTTGGAACCTGGACTGGAAATAGGCTATGGGGGGGAAACCTGGACTGGAAATGGGCTATGAGGGGGCCTGAACTGGAATTGGGCTATGGGAGGGGGACCTGGACTGGAAATGGGCTATGGGGGGGAGCTGCAATGGAATTGGGCTATGGGGAGGGGGTGGGGACCTGGACTGGAATTGGGCTATGGTGGGGGGAGGGGAAACTTGGACTGGAAATAGACTGTGATTAGGGGGGCTAGGACTGCAAATGGGCTGTGATGGTTGGGGGTGGGACTTGGACTGGAAATGGGCTGTGATGGGGGGTTAGAACTGCAAATGGGCTGTGATGGTGAGGGGGGGACTAGGACTGCAAATGGGCTGTGATGGTGGGGGGGGGGCTAGGACTGGAAATAGGCTGTGATGGTGGAGGGGGGCTAGGACTGGAAAGAGGCTGTGATGGGGGGGCTAGGACTGGAAATGGCCAGTGATGGGAGGGCTAGCACTGGAAATGGGCCGATGAAGAGCTGGAATAGGACTGGAAATGGGCTGATGGGGGCTGGAATAGGACTGGAAGTGGGCTGACAAGGGGGCTAGGATTGGAAATTGGCTGATGGGGGAGCTTGGAGTGGAAATTGGCTGATGGGGGCTGGAATGGAACTGGAAAAGAGCATATGTGGGGCTAGGACTGGAAATGGGCTGATGAGGAGCTGGAATAGGACTAGAAATGGGCTGATGGGGGAGCTTCGACTGCAAATGGGTGATGGGCTAGAATAAGACTGGAAATGGGCTGATGTGGCGGCATGGGAGAATGGGACGGGAGGGAGCGGATGCTGGGTGGGTCTAGAACTATAAGGGAGCTGATTTGGGGGGAGGACTAGAAGGGGATGGGGATGGGGAATGAGAATGGAGAGGGGAAAAGATATTTTGTGTGGAAGAAAAGTCTACGATGGGCTGGGTACTGGGAGAGTAAGAGGGGTCTGAGAATGGAAGGGTGAAATTTGAGTGGATGATAAAGGAATAAGGAAAGAAATGGGGGAAAGAGCAAAAGGGAAACAATCAGTATGTTAAAGCAGATATATAGAGAGAATGGAAAACATCTAAAAGAGAAGAAAGGACAAATGGATAGCTTGCAGAAGACACGAAGAAACCAGAAGAAAGTGAATGGAGCAATTGCAACTGAAAAATAAAATGCCCAAACAGAAGGTAGAAAAATACTTTTTATTTTGAATTTATTAACTGGAATACGTCTGGTCTGGGAAGTGTGTATTGCTAACATCTTTGCGTTTTTGTTTAGTGCAAGAGAAAATTACTTTATAGTTTTATTTCTCCAGTGTTGTACATTTCATGTTTGGCTTTTGGGGTTCCCAGTTTAATTATTTTCTGACCAAGGGAGTTAACCTACACTTATCCTCAGTAATTTTTGTGGGTGGGGCTGGGGGGCAGCATGGGTGGGACTGGGGGCGGGGCAGGGGTGGGGCTAGGGGCGGAGAATGGCTGGGGCATGGCAAGCCACAGGTGTCAGGTTTTTCTCGGTGAAAAAGTTGGCAACCCTAGCACCGCAGACGTCATTTGCGGAATGGCTTTGGAGATGTCTCTGTGACTTTGATGTCCATGTGCATGTCTTCAGATGTCCTAAATCATGACTAAGCCTTTTAAAATGACCCCATAAATGTTTAAGTAAACCCTTGATTCAGAACAAAATTTCTGTCCTGGACTCCGTTACTGAGAAGGGAAGAGGTGCGAATGAAGTAATATCAAGTTTCTCCCTGTGTTGCTGATCCCCATCCAAGAAAGAACCCTGATATTTGACTCCTAGAGAAAGGTAGAAAGACTGCAAAAAGCTCTAGGATCAGTGTAATCACAGTGTAGGTCACAGCAAGAGCTGCTCTAAGAACAACACATTCGGGACTGGGTTATATAGGTTTAGCTCAGATAGCTTTGACTGATACATTTTTATGTTCATTCTGTTGACAAGGAAACTGCATGATTTATTCTATACTGTTGTCAATAAAATATTTTAGAATGCATTTGCATAGAAAATGGCATATAAACCAAAAATCTTATTGTAGGGACACAACATTGATTTGCATGTAACTGCAGAAGAGGATCAGGGACCAGTACAATGCAAGGCGGAGCAGTAAGAATGAAACAGAAGCAGGATAGAGATTCTTTTCTGTAGGAATGAAGGGCCTTTCCACCACCAGGTCAGTTTTCGGTAATATCTATTTTGCCCAAAGATTTAATTTCCTGCACCTTCTGGTGGGGGAAAACTTCCAGGGAAAACCAAAACAATTGTGCAACCTAGAGAACTTTATTTTGCCCAAAACATGAACCTGGCCCTAGATTTAGAGCATTTGCCTGTGAGGAAATTTCCCAGAAGTACTTATGGAAGGGAAAAAAAAGCCTTTGATGATGAAAGGCCCCATGCTGTAGTGACATCTGTTAATTCTCCTAAGATAACAATGCAAGTGGAGGAATATGGCAGTAGAGAACAGAACTGACAGATGCCCCGATCGCCTCTTCACTTTTTCCAACATCTGTGGGGAATTCATCTTTCTCATGTAGAGATTTTATTCCTGTGCTTAGTGTTTTGTACACAGAAGAAAATATCACATCATAGATAGTCCATGTGCTGTATTCAGCTATTAGAATTATCTGTTTTGAAAAAAAAAATTGATTTTGCCCCTGATGGATTATTGCAGTACGATTTTGTTTGGTCTCCCAAAGTCATATTTGAAACCACTTCAGAGAGTGCAGAATTTGGCTGCACGCCTATTGAGAGGTGCAGAATTTCAGGATCATATCTTGCCTTTTCTAGAATTGCTTCATTTTTTGCCTTTTGAGTTCTGTGTTTTGTTTAGACTGGTGATGCTAATATTTAAGGTCCTAAAAATAGAGATTGATGTTCCTTTGAAAATTCCTTGGGAGTTTTTTGCTCCCTTATGTTTATTGAGATCCCGGGGGACTGGGCAGTTAAGCTTCTCAGCTCCTCCATCCGTTAATGGAATTCGGGTTTTGAATTGTTGGGTTTCATAGCTGAACCAGTTATTTGGAATGTCCTTCCCCTAGAACGTCGGGATTTCCAAGATTACCTTGATTTTAAGGAAAAGATGAAGGCATTTTATTTTAGGAAAGCTCTTAGTTAATTTTTAGTATGGTTCGTTGTTGTTTATGATTTCTCTATTGGTTTAATATCTTGCTTTAATTCTGTATTTGTTGTTTGTTTTATTATTTCTTATGTTTTATTGCAAATTGCGGGGATCATAGAGGATCCGTGGTATAGAAGCATTAAATGAAATTACAATTACGTGCTTGAAAAATCCCATAATAAGGAAGGTCAGTTTGAGTGTACATTTTGGGCCTCATTTACTAGCATACATATTAAAGCACATTTTAGATAGAAGATGGGGTACAGATTTGAGTAATCAAGATTGCAATGTTTACAGAACTGCCGCTATTTTAAAAAGGGGCTCTGTAAATGAACAAGGAGGCGCAGGAACTCATGGGGACTGATAGCCACATGCAGGGGGAGGAGTCACTTTACAAATGTACACATAGGAAATATCGATGGCAAAAACCTGGCACCTTAAATGTGCAAGTGTCGGTCTTTCATCAGCTGTACGTGTAAATGTTGGCACATGCACGTGCCGTAGAGTCCTTTTGCAAACATAGATGTGTAGCGGTTGCTACTTAACTACAGAGGCTGCTTTTTTTGCCGTATTACATTTTAGAGTGAAGAATAAACTAGGAGGGATTGAGGGGGTTAACGCTCTTAATCCCTTCTCTAAAGGCTAGGTGAAACAAACGCTTTTAAAATACCTGCATGTAAAATGGGGCAGGTGTAAATCAGGACATGCACTATTGCAGCCCTACATGCGTATTCCCTATCTGAAATGGGAAACACACACGCAGATTTTTGACCTTCCTTGGCCACTCCCTAAGCAGGTCTACTACATGCCCCTGTAAAATTTAGGAGCATGTTTAGCAAGGTGCACTAACTGCTAGCATGGGGCTCTGTGCTAAAAATCCTATGCTAACCATTTAGCGTATGATTAGATGGAGACTGAATGGGTTAAGGCATAATGAAGCAAAATGTGGGCACTGACAGTACATTGCAGTTACGCAGGCATTTTGGGCACATGCTAACCATGCGAGATGCAAAGAAAACCAACCAATGGAGAATGACCAAGACTGAAACTCTCAAAAATTCCTTAGGAGGTGTTTTATTAAGGGCCAGACTTGGCCGAGTTTCGGAAAATCGTGCTTGCATCAGTGGTCTGTAAGAAAAGTATAGAACATACAAAATTGGCATAATTAGACAACAACAAAAAGTGAATATAACAATATAACAGTGCATTTTATAAAATGTTGGCCTGCATCACAGTTCCACCCTTGCTCCATCCAAACTAAGGGGTCTGTTTAGCAAGCAGCGCTAGCGGCTTCCGTGTGAAATTGGAGCCGCGGCCCCATTTTATTCAATGGGGTCGCTGCTTCGATTTCGCACAGAAGCCGCCAGCGCTGCTTAGTAAACAAACCCCGTAAGTCTCAGGAACTCCTAGGTGGAATCTCATTGGCAGGTATATTCACACATGCGTATTCAACTACACAGTTTTATCAAAGCCCTGTTCTGCTTGAAAAAAGTCTTTGATGAGAAAAAAGTGTTAACAAAATTACCAGTGTGAGCATAACTTGCATTAATGGGTGTTAAGATGCATGAACAAGTGTTTCAGGTTTCAGGTTGCCTTGCATTAGTAAATGAGACCCTCTGTTTATTGTCTTTTAACAGATTTCTGTTTCTCTACCTTAAACAAATGCCCATAATTTTGTTTCTGCTCTGGGTAACGGAATAATCATAAACAAATTATAGCTGAGTCATGCCGAGCAGCTGAAGGCTTGTGCCGAGTATTACTGGACATAATTTATCAATTGACAATTTGAAAAATTATAAGAAGTGCCATCAGATTTACTTGAGGCCGCTATAAAATGACAAAGCTCCTTCTGAGATGTGGCGCCTGATGGATGAGGTTTGGATAACAGGGGGAGGAGGGGGAAAGGGAGTTAGTGTGGGAGCTGCTTTTTGGGTAAAAGGGATCAGGTAGGGACTGAAAGATATGGATCAGTATTGGGGAGGATTAAATTAATGGTCAGTTTGGGCAGGTAGGCTAGTGATCCTGTTATAGTGAGTGGGGGCTCAGGGTAGGCACAGGGTGGAGATGGGGATTTCTTGCAGTGACAGCTAGGGATGAGGGGAGGGGTGAGAGGAGCCTGTTTAATCCCAGAATCACCTGGGGATGGGGATAAGGGCTAACAGGGAGGGAAGAGTGCAGGTTAGCATGCTGAACCACCATGAGCTGCTTGGTCATGGCTTGGCATCAACGTAGGCTATGTGGGAGGCTTGCAGGGTGGGTGTGCATAGGGTTTTCTGGAACCTTGCCATGGCTAGATCTGCACCGACTAGCTAGGCAGGTAGAGATCTTGGTCTGGATTGCAGGAGAGATTTCAGGCATAGAGAGGTAGATTTGGGAGTCATCAGCATAGAGATGGTACTGAAAGCCATGGGAAGAGATAAGCGTACCAAGGGATTGGGTATAGAGAGAGAAAAGGAGCGGACCCAGGACGGATCCCTGGGGTACACCAACTGGGAGCAGGATAGGAGTGGAGGAGGAGCCACCAGAGCACACATTGAAAGAGCGATGGGAGAGGTAGGAGGAGAACCAGGATAGTACAGAGTCCCTAAAACCAAGTGAGGACAGGGTATCGAGGAGAAGGTTATGGTCAACAGTGTCAAAAGCAGCAGAGCGGTCAAGAAGGATGAGGACAGAGTAGAGGCCCTGAGATTTTGCTAGGAACAAGTCACTGGAGACTCTGATAAGAGCCGTTTCAGTAGAGTGTAAGGGACAGAAGCCGGATTGTTAAGGATCCAGAAGGGCATGAGAGGAGAGGAAGTCGAGGCAGCGGCGGTGGACTGCATATTCAAGTAGTTTAGATATGAAGGGAAGATGGGTCAATAATTAGAAGGACAGGTGGGATCAAGTGAGGGTTTTTTGAGGAGGGGTGTGACCACAGCATGCTTGAAGTCTGCGGGGAAGGCTGCAGTGGAGAGCGATAGGTTAAGAATATGAGAGATGGAAGGGACAACAGTGGAGAGGGGGCTTAGGAGATGGGTGGGGATAGGATCAGAGGAACAGGTGGTGGGTTTGGAGGAAGAAAGAAGGAGTGTGTTTCCTCTTCAGAGATCACAGGGAAGGAAGAGAGGGTGACAGAGGTCACAGGGATGAGGGGGGAAGGAATGGGAGTGAAGAGGGGGAGGAGGGGGAGTAGTTGAAGAAGAAGTGGGGAATTGGAGGGTGATCTTGTGGATTTTGTCATGGAAGTAGTCGGCCAGGGTTTGGGCAGGAAGGGAGGGAGGGACCAGAGGCAGAGGCACCTTGAGGAGAGAACTGAGGGTATTAAAGAGATGGCAAGGATCAAAGGCAAGAGAGTTAGTTAGGTGGACATAGTAGTCTTGTTTGGCAAGAGCTATGGCTGACTGGAAAGAGTCAAGCATGAATTTGAAGTGTAGAAAGTCTTCCGGGGAGCGGGATTCCAAAGATCTCTACCTGCCATTCTGACATTGCTACCTGGATGTCTTACCGCCGCTTGAAATTGAACATGGCCAAGACTGAACTCCTTATCTTTCCCCCCAACACCTCCCCTCCTCTTCCTCCTTTCTCAGTCTCTGTGGATAACTCTGTAATCCTTCCTGTTTCCTTGGCCCGCAATCTGGGGTTATCTTTGACTCCTCTCTCTCTTTCTCCACACATATCCAGCTTCTAGCTAAGACATGCCGTTTCTTTCTCTACAACATTAGCAAAATCCGCCCCTTCCTTTCTGAACACACTACTAAAATGCTTATCCACTCCTTAATCATCTCCCGCCTTGACTACTGCAACCTACTCCTTGCTGGTCTTCCTGCGAACCATCTCTTTCCCCTTCAATCTATTCAACATTCTGCTGCTCAGCTAATTTTCCGCCAGCCTCACCATACCCACATTACTCCTCTTCTCAAGTCACTTCACTGGCTCCCTATCCGTTTCTGCATCCAGTTCAAACTTCTCCTCCTGACCTATAAATGCATTCACTCTTTGGCTCCTCACCACCTTTCATCTCTTATCTCTCCCTACATCCCCTCTCGGGAACTTCGCTCTTCTAACAAACTACTTCTATCTATGCCCTCCACTCATACTGTTAACTCCAGATTTCACTCCTTTCACCTTGCTGCACCTTACGCCTGGAACAAGTTACCTGTGTCTATATGCCAGGCACCCTCCCTAGGCCTCTTCAGATCCAGGTTGAAAATCCACCTCTTCACTGTTGCTTTCAGATCTTGACTTCTGTGTGTTGTCTTGACTAGATTGTAGGTGTCGTGTTTGTGTTTTTTGCCCTGACTAGATTGTTTCTCTGTGTGTTTTTGTCTTGACTAGATTGTAAGATCTGACGAGCAGGGATTGTCTCTCTTACATGTCTGTGCAGCGCTGCGTGCGACTGGTAACGCTATATAAATGCTCAATAGTAGTAGTAGTAGGTAGTCAAGGACAGTTGTGGAGACGGGATAACGGGCAAGTGAAGAAGTTCATATGTTGTTGGTGTTAAATTGTTGATAACTTTGGGCTGTGGCCAGATTTCTGCCATCAATTAGTGCATATGGTCTATTGTATATGAGGAAGGTGTGTGAGGGCCTATGTTATATGTCTTAGCAAAAGGAATACAACTGTTTATCACTGCCCCCCCCCCCCCTCAGGTAAACACTAATAGATTAAAAATACAAATCGAGCTGGTCTTAAGGCAGAATTTTAGAAGGAAGTGGTAAGAGTTGCTGTGGGATTGCTTGACATGCAGCCCCTGTGATGTGAGTATGATCGTACTCAATTCCTGTTCTATTTTTTTTAATATAAAAGTGAACATTTATGGTGAAACGATTAAAATCTGTATCTGTAATTATAACAGCATAGTACTGGATAACGTCTCTTCAAGGAAGCACTGAAAACAGAATTTGGAGGGGGTCTTTGACCTTTAAGATAGGGGTGCAGTTTAGAACTTTTTCTCCCTAGTGCATGGGGCAGATACATTTCAAAAATGTTTCCATGGGAAAAATGGACCTTTGCTCATAGAAATAAGCTTTTATAAAACTGTCTAACCAATACTGGGCAAACTTATGCATGCAGATAGTAACACAAGAGGACATATTCAAGGCATTTTAGTCAATTAGCAGACCAGGGGCTGCTGAATATCTCCACAGAAGGCGTAAACAATGTCCAGTTAAAACTGGGAGAGTCTGTGGGTGGATCGGGGTGATGACAGTCGCTCTCCAGTTAGTGGCGATATTTAGCTGCTAACCGGATGGCTAAACTGGTTAAAGTTAGGTCATCTGAATAACTGGTTTGCACTATCCGGCTAGCGGTTGGATATCGCCACTAACTAAACAGCGCTCCTGTCCCACAAACCTGACTATTGAGACCAGAGACTAGATAAGTTCAGGCGCTGGATATTAGCTTTAATTAAAGCAGAGGCAGCTGGATACTGTAAATGGTCTAGCTGACACCGATAACTATGCCCACCACTATAATACCAGCAGATAAAGACTAATGTGGCATACAGTCTGCTCAGTAAAATAGTCAAGGTTGAAACTGCTGCTCCCTGCAGGTCACCTTCCCCCATGTATTTAATTAGAATTGCAAATGCTGCTCTATGCAGGTTACTACCCCTCCCACATGCTTTTTATGAAGTGCAAAAACCTTTCGTGTGGCTGGAAATGTTGTACACTTGGATTCCATCCTCTTGCTTATACAGGGATCCTTGGTGTCCTCTAGGTCCTCCTGCAATTATTCACAATCTGTTCCCAGTTTAGCAACTTTGCATAATCGTGTTTATTCCCCTTTCATCTCTTTCTCACTGTTCGCTTTAGTCACTGGCTGGGCTTCATGATACCCCTCGGCTATTTCCAGTGCACTCTCCAGTGTAAGCTTGGGGTTCTGACGTACCCACTGTTTCATCGGGACGATCAAGCCCTCCAAAAAGTGCTCCAAAAGCACAGTCTTGGCTATCTGGGGCCTGTTCTTAATTTCCAGTTGCAACCACTTTCTTGTGACATCCTTCAACTGATAGAGGAACCTCCGTGGATCTCCTCTATCTGCAGCCCCCCCTTTTGGAATCATTGGCGGTAGGCCTCTGGGGTATAGCTGGCCTATTTCAGTATAGCGGCCTTGACAGCTGCATATGCAGCTTGCCCAACTGGGTTGGCATCCTGGAATGCAGCCTGACTGCTACCCGTCAGCAAATTCCCCAAATAAATTGTCCATATCTCCTCCAGCCACCCGGCCTTGCAGGCAGGTCATTCAAAGTTCACCAAAAAGTGGTCCAGTTCATCTTTTGCTATCATTTTAAGAAGCGCTTGCACTGGAGGGTGGAGTTGCAGTCTCTGTAGGGCCTGAATCAACTGCTACTGCTGTATTTGCTGCCTTTCCAACACGGCGCATTGAAACTGTTGTTTTTGCTACTGATACTGTTGTCGTTGCTGCTGCCCTTCTGTCAGAATCTGGAGGAGTCGCTCCATCCTGGCTTGTCATTGTTCTCTTGCAATACTACCACAGCTACCTCTTCTGCAGCTGTATTAACCCTGCAGTATTCCAGCTCCAACAAATAATTTGTGCCCACTAGTGGCTAAAACAAAGCCTGCCTGTCCGGCACTGACTAAACCTTCTTAAAGCTCCCTAACTAGGGTGAGGCTAACCCTCTTACGGTCACACAGACAAACAAAACAAATTCTGACTTGCTGTAAAGGCCCAGCCCTAGAGGGACATCGATTTGCCCTCAGTAACATGGTTAGAGAAAATCCTCAAGCTGCCATCATATGTGGTAAGCATGAAGTGTAGTGGGAAGGGATTTTCTTTAAAACAGAGGCCTGACAGCAGTTCAGGGAAAACAAAAGCAACTTGTATTCTGTCCCAGCTTGTTAAATCTCCACAAAGCTGGTTCTCCTGGCCCTTCCTCCTGACCCAGTTAAAATTCCTACCTCAGAACTCACTTGCACGGCTTGCCTTGGAAGGACTTCTAGCTCCATGGACATCTCCCCCTCTTGCAGCCTGCTGTGTTCTTAACCTCTCTCTGTGAGCCATGCCCTCCCAGCCCTGAACTCTGGGCTGCAGACTCTCTTAAATGGGACTGTTGATAATCCCTTTGGAGAGGAGCAGGTAACATTCTATAGACCTTATCACAGATACATAGAAATGCCTGCTAGTCCTTACTTTTGGGAGACAAATTGGTTCCATTTGTAAGCTTCTTTCTTTACAAGCAAAAAGTCACTGGTTCAAGCCTAGTCTCTAGCTGTGAAAAAAAAAAAGCCAGTTGGGTTTTTTATTTGCCTGAAACCTCTAGTTACCTTTCAACTATGTTTTTCTTTTGGGCAGCAGCCACACCTACTTCTTTAATTACAAAATTGCCCTGAAATGAACATTTATTAAAATGAAACAAAATAAAACGAAAAAAACTTGCAAACCAAACAAGAAACAAAACAAAATGGATTTTATTTTTGCCTACACACCCCTGTCTCCATTGGGAAAACTGAGCAATTAGTCCTCTTTGTTTCCTAACTTCTAGCCAGATACCTATCTACAATAGGATATTGAGGGGGGTATAATGGCACAAAAATATGCACCATAGCATGCATATGTGTACTTTCACAGTAGGCATTTTCAGGGGTGCAGTTTGGGCAGAGTGCAGATGGATTTTGGAAGTATGCACATAGCTCAGGTTTAGTACAGGATTAGCGCATGTCTTGGATCCATGGTAGCCAGGAGCACATGGTGAAAATGTATCCCCGCTTAAAATACCACACTACCCAAGTATCACAGGAATAGGCAGGGATAGGGCAGAAAGTGCATGTGAACAGCTACATGTAGCTAGTGGGCAAGAAGGGAACACAAGGAGCAAGAGTGATGATGACACAGATGCTTTATTTCAGGTACCCCAACGCGTTTCGGCAAACGCCTTCGTCAGGGGAGTAAAATAACTTACAAAAGAATAAAATAATAAAAACATATTAATACTGATTAAAAAGAATAAACATAAAAAAATCATATTGAAGCTAAACGGGCATCACACTAAAAGTTTGAAGGTTATACACATCTACATCATGTAACACGCAAAACAATAAATAAATAAATAGATAAATAGTAATAGCAGGTGTGCAGATAAGAATTCTTACATAAAAATTGAATACCATACATAAAAGTACACTTATATACATTATAAAAAGTGACTCATATAACAACTCAACAAAGCATAATAAGAAAGAAACAAAAGGCGCAGGGCAGAAGAGCAATCGTGGACTAGCGTAAAGGACACTCAGAAACACTTAAAATAATTGGTACTCACTATGGTGTCTCATGGGAAAATTTCCCATATAGTGGAATCTAAGTAACTGTCACCGTAGATCCAGCAGATAAAGAGTCTTGTTTGTATATAAATTGAAAGGAACTATAGTATAATAAAACCATAGTTAGAAACTATCTATTGATGAGAGGACTTACAAAGCCAATAGTGCTCAAAATAGTAAAAATGGCTGAGCATATTTTAGTGCTGGCAAATAAATAAACTATTGTGAAGGGACTGACGCTAGTTCATCAAAAACATGCCTAAAAACCACATATATAGAGAGATATTAAGACTAAAAAGTCATGACATAATCAATCTTTTATAAAACCAGCAGGCTGTTAAAAAATTAGCTCAGTATTAATGACAGAGAAGGAAGACACATTACTTAAGGGACGAGAAAAATCTGTAAAAGGGCCTTGTAATGCATATACTTATTTAACAGGGTAACTCCCAGACTAATATCGTGTTGTCTGACAAAAGGACAATTTCATAATAACCAATATAATAAAAAAACGCTGAAGGTCAAAAACGGAAGTATTTGTAAAGATACTTATACATCTGTGTCTTTAAAGTGACAGAACGGGGAAGAGATTCTTAGGGGTATGTTTACTAAAACCCCGGTAAAGTGCATGCCGTGGTAGTGTGCGTGTGCCATATAAGGAGTGGGCGTTCCGTCCTGAAAAAGAAAAGCCGGAATTTACATATGTGCATGAGATAGCTGCGCGGGAGGCATAAGTAGCGCGCTGAAGTGCACGAAAAAGAGCAGAGCCACAGCACAATGGTTAAGACAGTGACCAATGGGGCAGGGATCAGGGGTTCAATCCCCGACAGTGTCCAATGGAGACAGCTGACTGAGGCGTTATTTTATGAGCCATTTAAATGATGGGCGGCATAAGGCGGCGCGCTAATGTTTTAGGAGGCTTTTTAATACTGGGCGGCATAAGGTGGCGCGCTGATGTGCAATCACTGGAACAAAACCACAGCACAATGGTTAAAACACTGACCAATAGTGCAGGGATCAGAGGTTCAACCCCCCACAGTGCCCAATAGAGACAGCTGGTTGAGGCATTATTTTAGGAGCCATTTAAATGATGGGCGGCATAAGGCGGCACGCTGATGGGCATAAGGCGGCGCGCTAATGTTTTAGGAGGCTTTTTAATATTGGGCAGCATAAGGCTGCGCGCTGATGTGCACTCACAAGAACAGATCCACAGCACAATGGTTAAGACACTGACCAATGGTGCAGGGGTCAGGGGTTAAAGTGCCCAATGAACAAGGCTGGCTGAGGCATAACATATTATGGGGAAGATTGCTTTAGGAGGCATTTTATTCATATTTTAATTATCACTACTAGCAAACGCACTCTCAAAGCGTGTTAACATAAGGCGCCCTATAAGGCACATTTTAAAGTGAAGGGGATGGAAGGCTACTCCTATGAAGAGAGGCTAAAAAGGTTAGGGCTCTTTAACCTAGAAAAGAGGCGGCTGAGGGGAGATATGATAGAGGTGTATAAATTAATGAATGGAGTGGAACGGATAAACGTGGATAAATTGTTTACGCTATCAGAATATAGAAGGACTAGGGGGCATGTAATGAAGCTACAGGGTAAACTATTTAAGACAAATAGGAGAAAATATTTCTTCTCTCAACGTGTAATCAAACTCTGGAATCTGTTACCGGAGGATGTAGTAAGGGCTGTTAGTATAGCTGGGTTTAAAAAAGGTTTGGACAAGTTCCTGGAGGAAAGGTCCATAAACCACTATTAAAAAGGGACCAAGGATATCAATGCTTGGCCTAGTACAAGCACTGCAGAACCTGTGTCTTTTGGTGAAACTGCTAGGTACGTATGACCTAGATTGGCCACTGTTGGAAACAGGATACTGGGCTTGATGGACCTCGGTCTGACCCAGTATGGCATTTCTTATGTTCTTATGTTCTTAAGTGCACTGTCAGCCAAGGCACCCTAGAATGTTGCTTATAGGGCGCTTTAGAGGGTGCCGTATGAGGTACTGCAAGGTCAGTGTACTGTTTTTTATGGCACCACTGTGCATTTTAAGGAATGAAAAGCATAAGTAGGTGCGCTGATAGGCAAGGAGGAGCAGCAGTGGAGCACAATGGTTAAGGCACTGACTGCTGATACAGGGGTCATGAGTTTGCTCCCCAGTGTGCCTAATACGTAAGGCTGGCTGTGGCATCAGCTTTGCATTGTACATATTTTGTCCTGCAGCACTTTAATTTTATGTTATTAATTGCTGCCAGCAAACACGCTCTCATGTGCCGTAATTGAAGGTGCCGTATAAGGCACCCTATAAGGCACTCCATAGGGCACATTATAAATTGCACTGTCCGCCACAACACCATAAAATGTCCCCTATAGGGCACCCTATAGGTTGCGTCACAGGATAATGTATAGTGCACCTTATATGGATGGGAACCATAAGGTGCCCTATAGGGCGCCCTATAAAGCACCCTCAGAGGCACCTTATGGGTACAGTACGCTGAGGGTGTTTTTGCTGGCATCAAAATATGTACATTAAAAAAAGATAATGCATTGGATAACTCTATCAAACAACCCCACTGTGGATTTGAACCCATGATCTCTGGCTTCAGAGGCAGTGAAGTAACCATTGGGCTACAGCTCTATAGCGACTAACAAGCCCCTGGCTGGCTGCAGAGAGCCTGCATGTCACCACACAGACAGTCTGCTGTGGTCACCAGTATAGGGTTAGCCCACCCATACCCATGATGCACTGCACATGCAAATCAGCTGTCCATAGATTAACACAAGATGGGCAATGCACCCCCACAGCACCTCGGCCTGGTAGGGGGTACTGACCGTGTGTTTTACTGGCACAGAGTAGCTACACACCGTCACATTGTGCGGGTACTGTGCTCACCCTGAGTGTGCGGTGAGGCGCCCAGGACCAGGTCGACAACACCTTCAATGGCTGAAAGAGACCATGCTGGAGGTCCAAAGCAGTGTTAATGTATGGGATAGGTAGTTTCTGCACAAACACTTTGGATATCTCTGTCTGTTTCCATCTGGTGTAGCCCCCATGAACTCCCAGGTGGGCCATGCACCCCCACCTCTCCAGGGCTGAGGGTGGCAAACAGGGCCTCCCATTAATAGATCCACATTCTACCTCCCTGCAAAGGTGGCAGTAGAAGGGACCATTATTCTCCTGCAGCAAGTCTTCAGCCACTGCATCCTACAAGCTGCTTCATCAAGACACATACCAGCTGCAAACAGTGTGCTAGTTAGTCCACAGTGCATGTTCCCAGTGGAGATACATGCACCCAGAGCTGGGATGTCAGCATACACAGCAAGCAGATAAATCAGTGACTGGGCCCCAAAAGGAAACCCTTATCTATCATATGAGAGAAATACTATGTAGCACTAATGGGGGTGCTTAGCCATGCTGTGATCACTGCACAGTCAGGGTGAGAGTGATCTCTCAGCAGGACATACTGAGGTCACCCTGTCTGTGTAGGTGGTGGCCAGGCACTAAAATGTCCCAGTCAGTGCCCTATGCCCTGTGCAGATGCACCCTGGCCAGGCCACCTTGTCCGGCCTATACCCATGGTACCTTGCTCCTCATTATGCACATTGGCAGCCCAATACTGGCAACATTGCTGGCAGTGTGGGCTGTGGAAGGTGTTTGCAGCCACCACACACTGGATAGACAGACAGCCACCCCACACCTATGCCAGCATTGTGCTACTATAGAGGAGTCCAGCAGGCATACCCACCACACCAGTCCTGGGCACAGTACAGGCATGGATATGGTACGCACTACTGTTGGGGGTCACTCCACAGGGTGGTAAACACTGTCAGAGACCAGACCTGCAGCGCACACCGCAGACATCACAATGATTGTTATGGTGGAGATCAATGAGCAAAATGTGCTTAACGTAGGAATTGATATCTGCCAGTTATCATGGGCAACGTTTGATAGCTGTGTACCATATACCCAGGTGTAGGGTGGCAGTGCTAAGGTATGCAACTGCTAGTATTGGGAGATACAGGCAGGGCCCAATGTCCTGCCTCTTCATGAGGCATTGGCCAATGGGGCCTGTGGGTGTGTGTGGGTGTGTGTCTGGCCCTGTTGGCTGCTGCTTTACGGCAGAGTGTCCCAACTCCAGTCCTGGTGTTCCAACCACTGTTCGGGTTTTCATGCTGTCCCTCATAAATATGCATGAGCTACATCAGCATACCATGGGGGTGGTGCATAGATATGCAGCACAGGCATCTTTATTAGAGGCAGCATGGATCCTGAATGGTGTGGGGCCCTCCAGGACTGCATTTGGGAGACTCTGCTCTAGGTAATGCGGCTGTTAATGGTGTCTGTTTGGTGTGGTAAAATATAGGCGTATGAACCATGCGTATGTTCTCAGCAATAAAGGTTTGTCCTTACTATCACGGTTTAGTTGTAGGAAAAATATGTGGACTGGATTGGCAGTAGCCCCAGCTGGGCTTTGAACCTATGACTGATATTTTACCACACCAAACACAGACACCATAAACAGCTGCATTACCTAGAGCAGAGTCTCCCAAATGCAGTCCTGGAGGGCCCCACACCATTCAGTATCCATGCTGCCTCTAATAAAGATGCCTGTGCTGCATATCTATGCACCACCCCCATGGTATGCTGATGTAGCTCATGCATATCTATGAGGGACAGCATGAAAACCCAAACAGTGGTTCGAACACCAGGACTGGAGTTGGGACACTCTGCCGTAAAGCAGCAGCCAACAGGGCCAGACACACCCACACACACCCCCACAGGCCCCATTGGCCAATCCCTCATGGAGACGCAGGACATTAGGCCCTGCCTGTATCTCCTAATACTAGCAGTTGCATACCTTAGCACTGCCACCCTACACCTGGGTATATGGTACACAGCTATCAAACGTTGCCCAAGATAACTGGCAGATATCAATTCCTACGTTAAGCACATTTTGCTCATTGATCTCCACCATAACAATCATTGTGATGTCTGCGGTGTGCGCTGCAGGTCTGGTCTCTGACAGTGTTTACCACCCTGGGGAGTGACCCCCAACAGTAGTGCGTACCATATCCATGCCTGTACTGTGCCCAGGACTGGTGTGGTGGGTATGGCTGCTGGACTCCTCTATAGTAGCACAATGCTGGCATAGGTGTGGGGGTGGCTGTCTGTCTATCCAGTGTGTGGTGGCTGCAAACACCTTCCACAGCCCACACTGCCAGCAATGTTGCCAGTATTGGGCTGCCAATGTGCATAATGAGGAGCAAGGTACCATGGGTATAGGCCGACAAGGTGGCCTGGCCAGGGTGCATCTGCACAGGGCATAGGGCACTGACTGGGACATTTTAGTGCCCGGCCACCACCTACACAGACAGGGTGACTTCAGTATGTCCTGCTGAGAGATCACTCTTACCCTGACTGTGCAGTGACCACAGCATGGCTAGGCACCCCCATAGTGCTATATAGCATTTTTCTCATGTGATAGATAAGGGTTTCATTTTGGGGCCCAGTCACTGATTTATCTGCTTGGTGTATATGCTGACATCCTGGTTCTGGGTGCATGCATCTCCACTGGGAACATGCATTGTGGACTAACTAGCACACTGTTTGCAGCTGGTATGTGTCTTGATGAAGCAGGGTGCAGTGGCTGATGACTTGCTGTAGGAGAATATCAGATAGTGGTGGGGTGCAGCTCACCATGTCCAGGTCTAATGTCTGTCTGTTATTGATGTGTATAGAGCTGCATTGATTGCCCTGTGGGGGTGTCTGCTCCTCAGCAGGACTGGGGTTGATGGACCCCTCTACTGCCACCTTTGCAAGGAGGTAGAATGTGGATCTATTGATTGGAGACCCTGTTTGCCACCCTCAGCCCTGGAGGGGGTGGTGGTGGTGGTGTTACATGGCCCACCTAGAGGTCCATGGGGGCTACAACCTGACTGAGTCAGACAAGGATATCCAAGGTGTTTAGTGCAGGAACTACCTAACTCCCACATCAACGCTGCTTTGGACCTCTGGCATGGTTTCTTTTAGCTATGGAAGGTGTTGTGGACCTGATCCTGGGCGCCTCATTGCACCCTCAGGGTGAGCACAGTACCCGCACAATATGACGGTGTGTAGCTACTCTGTGCCAGTAAAACACACGGTCAGTACCCCCTACCAGGCCGAGGTGGTGTGTGGGTGCACATGGTCACTTCCCTCTAACGGGCCGAGGTGCTGTGGGGGTGCATTGCCCATCTTGTGTTAATCTGTGGACAGCTGATTTGCATGTGCAGTGCATCATGGGTATGGGTGGGCTAACCCTATCCTGGTGACCACAGCAGACTGTCTGTGTGGTGACATGCATGCTCTCTGCAGCCAGCCAGGGGCTTGCTAGCAGCTATAGAGCTGTAGCCCAATGGTTACTTCACTGCCTCTGATGCCAGAGGTCATGGGTTCAAACCTACAGTGGGGTTATTTGATAGGGTTGTCCAATGCATCTTTTTTAATGTACATATTTTGATGGCAGCAAAAACACCCTCAGCGTACTGTACCCATAAGGTGCCTCTGAGGGTGCTTTATAGGGCGCCCTATAGGGCACCTTATGGTTCCCGTCCACATAAGGTGCACTATACAATATCCTGTGAAGCAACCTATAGGGTGCCCTATAGGGGATATTTTAGGGTGTTGTGGCGGACAGTGCAATTTATAATGTGCCCTATGGAGTGCCTTATAGGGTGCCTTATACGGCACCTTCAATTATGGCACGTGAGGGCGTGTTTGCTGGCAGCAATTAATAACATAAAATTAAAGTGCTGCAGGACAAAATATGTACAATGCAAAGCTGATGCCACAGCCAGCCTTACGTATTAGGCACACTGGGGAGCAAACTCATGACCCCTGTATCAGCAGTCAGTGCCTTAACCATTGTGCTCCACTGCTGCTCCTCCTTGCCTGTCAGCGCACCTACTTATGCATTTCATTCCTTAAAATGCACAGTGCTGTCATAAAAACCAGTACACTGACCTTGCGGTACCTCATACGGCACCCTATAAAGCACCCTATAATCAACATTCTAGGGTGCCTTGGCTGACAGTGCACTCTAAAATGTGCCTTATAAGGCACCTTATGTTAACACGCTTTGGGAGTGTGTTTGCTAGTGGTGATAATTAAAATATGAATTAAATGCTTCCTAAAGCAATCTTCCCCTTAATATGTTATGCCTCAAACAGCCTTGTTCATTGTGCACTTTAGGAGATTGAACCCCTGATCCCTGCACCATTGGGCAGTGTCTTAACCATTGGGCTGTGGCTCTGCTTTTTTTCTTGTATATCAGCGCGCCACTTATACCGCCCAGTATTATAATGCCTCCATAAACATCAGTGCTCTGCCGTATGCCGCCCAGAATTAATATGCCGCCAAAAACATTAGTGTGCCGCCTTATTATGCCCAGTATTTCTATGCCTCATAAATTAATGCCTCAGCCAGCTGTCTTCATTGGGCACTGTGGAGTATTGAGCCCCTGATCCCTGCACCATTGGGCTGTGTTTTGGTTCCTGTGCTTGCACATCAGCGAGCCGCCATATGCCTCACAATATTAAATTGCCCCCAAAAATATTAGTGTGCTGCCTTATGCCACCCATTATTAATATGCCTCCACAAACATTAGTGTGCTGCCTTATGCTGCCCATTATTTCAATGCCTCAGCCCAGCTGTCTTTAATGGGCTCTGTGGGGATTGAACTCCTGATCCCTGCACTATTGGTAGGTGCCTTAACCATTGTGCTGTGGCTTTGCTTTGCTGCTTGCTTATCAGCGAGCCGCCATATGCCTCACAATATTAAATTGCCCCCAAAAACATTAGCATGCTGCCTTATGCCGCCCATTATTAATATGCCTCCACAAACATTAGCATGCTGCCTTATGCTGCCCATTATTTCAATGCCTCAGCAAGCTGTCTTTAATGGGCTCTGTGGGGATTGAACCCCTGATCCCTGCACCATTGGTAGGTGCCTTAACCATTGTGTTGTGGCTCTGCTCTTCTGCTTGCACATCAGCATGCCACTTATTCCTTCCGCGCAGCCATCTCATGCGATAATGTGCGGGGCGCATATGGGCGCCGCGCACCTTAGCGCATATTTAAATTCCGGCTTTTCTTTTTCAGGACGAACCGCCCACTCCTTATATGGCACCCGCACTCTACCGCGGCCCGCACTTTACCGGGGTTTTAGTAAACATACCCCTAAGAATCACTTCCCCGTTCTGTCACTTTAAAGACGCCGATGTATAAGTATCTTTACAGATACTTCCGTTTTTGACCTTCAGCGTTTTTTTATTATATTGGTTATTATGAAATTGTCCTTTTGTCAGACAACACGATATTAGTCTGGGAGTTACCCTGTTAAATAAGTATATGCATTACAAGGCCCTTTTACAGATTTTTCTCGTCCCTTAGGTAATGTGTCTTCCTTCTCTGTCATTAATACTGAGCTAATTTTTTAACAGCCTGCTGGTTTTATAAAAGATTGATTATGTCATGACTTTTTAGTCTTAATATCTCTCTATATATGTGGTTTTTAGGCATGTTTTTGATGAACTAGCGTCAGTCCCTTCACAATAGTTTATTTATTTGCCAGCACTAAAATATGCTCAGCCATTTTTACTATTTTGAGCACTATTGGCTTTGTAAGTCCTCTCATCAATAGATAGTTTCTAACTATGGTTTTATTATACTATAGTTCCTTTCAATTTATATACAAACAAGACTCTTTATCTGCTGGATCTACGGTGACAGTCACTTAGATTCCACTATATGGGAAATTTTCCCATGAGACACCATAGTGAGTATCAATTATTTTAAGTGTTTCTGAGTGTCCTTTACGCTAGTTCACGATTGCTCTTCTGCCCTGCGCCTTTTGTTTCTTTCTTATTATTCTTTGTTGAGTTGTTATATGAGTCACTTTTTATAATGTATATAAGTGTACTTTTATGTATGGTATTCATGTTTTATGTAAGAATTCTTATCTGCACACCTGCTATTGCTATTTATCTATTTATTTATTATTTTGAGTGTTAC
This sequence comes from Ichthyophis bannanicus, assembly GCA_033557465.1. Taxonomy (NCBI): domain Eukaryota; kingdom Metazoa; phylum Chordata; class Amphibia; order Gymnophiona; family Ichthyophiidae; genus Ichthyophis; species Ichthyophis bannanicus. The sequence goes on along the minus strand of CM066035.1, from coordinate 888,283,389 downwards.
ATGATGTAGATGTGTATAACCTTCAAACTTTTAGTGTGATGCCCATTTAGCTTCAATATGATTTTTTTATTCGTTTATTCTTTTTAATCAATATTGATATATTTTTATTCTTTTATTCTTTTGTAAGTTATTTTACTCCCCTGATGAAGGCGTTTGCCGAAACGCGTTGGGGTACCTGAAATAAAGCATCTGTGTCATCATCACTCTTGCTCCTTGTGTTTCCTGACAGACTCTGCAAGAACTGTTGCTCTTTTTGTGCCTGTAGCTAGTGGGCTACATTAGTGGCACTTCTGACCATGAAAGATGCCGCTAGCATGGGTGCAGATAATGCCTGCCTCTGATACCGCACTAGTTGCACTAGCCATGCTGGCACTTCCCAAACATGCAGTACGGGCATGACCCCCATACTCCAAATTGCTGAAGCCTATCCCACGCATTTGCCAGCCCATATAGCAGATGCAGGGCTGCACCCATGGAGCCAGCCCCCATGCCATCATCTGCACAATGGCAGATGGTGACTCAAGCCATATTTGTGCCATCTAACCACCACCACGTGTTCATGGGGATCCACATATCCTTGCATAGGTGCATCTGAGAGGATGTGCCGGTACCATGGGTTTTGTTTCAGGGGGTTCATGGCCCCTCATCCTGACCAGACGGGTATGTCTATGGTCCTCTGACTCAGAGCATCTACTTACATTTAAATCACTGAAGGAGGGCTAGCTCAGTTGCATCGCCAATGTTGCCCCATCTGGCATGTCGCTTAGGTGATGAGGTATTGTTCCTAGCTGGGGATCATTTGCTCTCTTCCTAGGGTTTGGGGTTCTTCAGTTTCCTGAAAGCTGACAGGCTGGATATGGGGAATAACTGGGTGCCCATCTCCATGGTGGTGTGTAGAGTATACAGCAGTATGCCCCCAGTGCTCTTAATATGTGAGGACTATGTGTGGCTACTGTAGATTGCCTCCCACCCTCCAGGCATTTGTTTGGGTACAAGGATAAGTCTCCTAGAATACTAGCTGTGGTGTTAGTGTCCAATATGCCTGACCTGGGGACTGGATCTGTACAACCTTGACCTGAATTTGCAGGAGATGTTGGTGGCAGAGGCCACTAGTCATATATCTTGGTAGATGACATCCTGCAGGCATCTACCAAGCACTCCCAACCTTCTACATGGCATAAAGATGTGGCCCTAGTGATGTACAGCTGTGTTGTGGGGGTACAATGATAGCATGCAAGCGTGGGGGCACCTTCACAGTGCGCATGTGCACTTGACACACAGTCACTACTATTGCACTTCTGATGGTGCCAGTCGTGGCATTGCCTCCATACGGTGGCCTCATTCCCCTGCTTTCAGAACACCTACTCTACCCCTGCCACATTAGCAAAGCATGATAATCACGCATTAATCCTGCACTCCTTACCACACTTTAGTAAACACGCTCCTTAATCTCCATACATACCTCAAGCAGGCATAATGTCTCTGCCTCAATGTAGCATTTTTTTCTGCAGGATTTACACTAGTATTTTATAATGACAAATAGGCACCTACTAGAGTGGAGGAGTAACCTAGTGATTAGAATAATAGCCAACTGCTCAAAAGATCAGGCTTTGATTTCCATTGGTATTTTTTGTGACCTTAAGCAAATCACTTTAGCATCCATTGCTTTAGAAGAAAAGGCCTAGTAATGTACTTCTGGTGATACCTTGCCAAGAAAACCCAGGGGCTGCTGAGTTGTCAGGAGTTAGCATTGACTTGATGGCACTTAATTTTAGAAAAGGCATGTATTTATAAAATAGGCATGTTCTGGCTGTCTTAACCTTGGTGCTCTGTTATAAAATTATCTTTATAAATGGGAAGACCAATGTTAGACATGCTGAAGCCCAGGGCTGAAATTTAAGCCCAAAGCCTGCCAGCAGGATGAACTTCCTTCAGCTTCAGGCAGACTTGGACACCCTATGGCATAGGAGCCGAGGACACTTACCCTGGTTGCTCCACCCTATTGCCTATGCTCCTGAGTGGAGGCATTCCTAGGTACAGGTTGGGAAAAGGTTTGCTTTTGTTGTTGTTAAGTGCCTGTTGAGTTGGTTTCGACTCATGTGGTCCCTCTGGATAGTTGTTATAAACTGTGTTCGGTCCTCAGTCAGGCAGCTGATTGTTCATAGAGTGGCACCCATAGCTGCTATTATTGCATTGATCCGACTCATTGCTGGCCTTCCTTTTTTGTGTTGACCTTCTATCTTGTCAAGCATGATGTCTTTCTCTAACTATTTCTCTTCGCATGATGTGTCCAAAGTATGAAAGTTGAAGTCTTGTAATCTGAGTTTCTAAAAAAAGATTATGTTTGTTCTTCTCTAGTAGTGACTAGTTTGTTCTTCAGGGCAGGAAGAAGTGGGAATAATTCTTGCCCACATCATCCCCCCCCCCCAGACCTCTTAGGGTGAGTTGGAGTCCCAGGGAAGGAAGTGAGGGCTGGAGCAGGCCAGTTCTTAGAGTTCTTTAATTAAGTAGCAGGACTTCACCCAGGATTTCTTTTCATGGAAGAGAGGCCTTCTGGCCCACCAGTGAAGAAAGGTCAACCTAGGGCCAGCTCAAGGGTAACTGTTGCCCTAGGTGACACTACAACCAAGTGCCGCAGCATCTTCCTGGCCCCCTCCCCCCAGACATCTCAAAACCCTTCCACTTCCCCCCAGCCCAGCATCTCGGCATCTTCCCTTGTGCTCCCTCAAGGTTTCTAGCATCTCCTCCCCCTCAAGGTGTCCAGCGCCTCCCCTTTCCTTCCTCTATCGGCATATCTCCATCTCATCTCCAGCCAAGCCTGCACCAAAAGTAAAAGCAGTATAGTGGTAGGCCTTCAAGCACCGTGCACACATTCGTAGTCTGCCGGTCTGAATTCCTCTGAGGCAAACTTCCTGTCAGAGGGGGTGGGAAGGCAAGCCATGAGCACATGCAAGAGTATTCAAAGGCCACGATCACACTGCTTTCACTTTTGATGCAGGCAGTGCTGATCTTACACTATTGCCTTCAATATCTGCCATCCTAGGTGGTATCTAGTCCAGCTATTGGACAGACCGGCCCTGAGCCCTCCCCAGAGAAGGTGTGTCCTGGGGCCCAGGGACTCTCCATGGGGCCGATGCAGATAGCTAGCACGGGCCTTACGAGCCCATAATGCCACATTTAAGCACATTTTATGATCCTTTAAATGCAGGAAATAGACGTAAACACCGATGGAAAAACTAGCGTCCAATTAATGTCATGCATATTTAAATCTATTGAAATGAATCCTAATTATTTAAATGTAGTTTAATCAGCTGGGCAGGTATGCAAATCATGGCTACAGCCGATGCAGACACAGACATAGAGGATTTCGCCATCAGCCATAGCGCCAAAATATTTGCTTTGGGGTCTGAATAGAAGTAAACCTCTAACACGTGCCCTCACCAGTATTTTGATGGTAATGGGGGCTTTTCCCGATGCCTAGATCATCTTCTCCTTAGATGATCAGGCTTCGGGAAAAACCCTCAGTGCCATCAAAATACTGGCGGGGGCCAGTGCCCTGACAAAAGGTAACTACCTGGTAGTCTAGCGGCTCCTGAAACTCCCCACCCCAAAACCCAAGTAAGAGAAAATCACCTCCAAGTAAAAATAAAGTAAAATTTACCTGGTGATCTAGTGGTCCTTAACCCCCCCACCACCCCAAAACCCAAAGTAAGTGAAAATCACCCCCAAGCAAAAATAAATAAAGTAAAAATTACCTGGTGGTCTAGCAGCTCCTAAATCCAAGTCCCCCTGTACTAAATAGGTGGGAGCGCTGCCTATGCACGCCCACTCTAGTCTGCCATCTTGTAAAATGGATGCACTATGCGTGGCCAGGCATGCCATTTCACAAGATGGTGGACCAAACCAACAGGTAATTTTTGCTTTATTTATTTTATCTTGGGGGTGATTTTATTTTACTTGGGGGTGATTTTCTCTTACTTGTGTTTTGGGTTGGGGGGGTTCAAGGGCTGCTAGACCACAGGTAAATTTTACTTTATTTATTTTTGCTTGGGGTGATTTTATTTTACTTGGGGGTGATTTCACTTTTACTTTGGGTGGGAATGGGGCCGCTAGACCACCAGGTAATTAATTTTTATTGAGGCACCAGCCCACAGCAATGTTTTGATGGCATCAGAGGCTTTTCGCAATGCTGAGATTGTCTTCGATGCCATCAGAATACTGTCAGGTGGGGTATCGGGGCCGCTGAGCCACCAGGGATTCTTTTTTTCGGGCACTGGCCTGACAGCATTTTGATAGCATCAGGGGCTTTTCCCGATGCCACTATCAACCACAATGCCATCAAAATACTGTGGGGGCTGATATGCAAATTAGCCATGCGGTGCCTGGAGAGCAAGCCAAACTAGCACAGACTTCTTGTGCGCATGTGTTTGGCTTGACTTCCCAGTTTAGTGTTGCGGTGGCTCATTTGCACGCACACAGTTACCGCGGTGGGCATTTGCATACCCGAACCTTCCTGCATCGTATGCTAAAATGTGTGTGTTGTCAGGAACGTTAAAAAAACGATCCAGCACAGGTCTAGCGCTGGCTTTCTGCATCGACCCGCATGTCAGCCTTTTTAATTCATAATGCCACTATCTTACAAAGACCTTTCTTTTTTTGGAGCTCTGAAAAACCCCTACACAGCCAGAGGTTAGCAATGTTTGGTGAAAATGGGTGTACAACGCCTTTTTAGCATGCTCATTTTCATAATTTTTTGCACTAATAAGCTGCATGCTCTGATTTTGCATTGCATCAGCTCATTAATGAAAATGTAAATACACTTGGGTGAAGCAAACTTTGCCTGAAGATTTACTACTGCAAAGCCTACGTTTACGAAGTGAATGCTAAGTGCACTTTTTATGACAACTAGTGGAAAACATCTGGCGTTCGACATTTTTACAACTGACATTTTTGCAAGTTTCCCAGTGTATGGTACCAGTTGTTATTTTAATAGATGAGGTCCTTAGAGCTTTATTTGCATTTCTCCAGCCTGGGCACCACTGGATGATATCAATGGGGTGTGAAGACTGAATATCCTGCTTGAGGTAACTAATGATTTTATTTGTGCCAAGGTAAAGAGTAATGGAATTACTGTGAAAAAAAGGAATATATTAGTCCTTCTTGGAACCGAGTGGGGTCAATATTCAGAAGATTTATAGATTAATTCAGGAGCTAACCAGATAAAAAAAATGTTTGTTTAAATATCCTGGGCCACTAAACACACAGGGCCCAATATTCGAAAGGCATTTACACGGTTTACAGCCCTGTAAACCATGCAAATGCCTTAGACGGGAATATTCAACAGCACCTACATGGTTATTGTCGTCAAATTTTCACATTTATGTCCACTAGGCGCCTCGATGCTATCTGGTTAGCATCAGGGCCTGTTGTTGGCATTCTGGGGCGGAGCGGAGGTGGGTAGTGCCAGTAACCAGGTAGCGGCAGTATTGGACCACTATCCAGTTAGCCATCCACTGCTAAAACTAGGCAAGCTTTTGGATGGCTGACCAGGTAGCAGTCCAATATCGCCGTTACCTGGTTAGACTTTGTGGGTGAATCCCCTCGGCGCCTAACCCGGATATTCAATGACGCCACTGCAACATTGAATATCCGGGTTTAGAGGTCAGTGGGCAGGGCTACGTGCCAACACGGCGCAAAGCACGCCCAACTGAATATCAGGCCCATAAACCTTTGGACAGACAAGGGGAAGTCCAAGAACATACCAAAAGGTTAACCAGACCGAACAGTTATTCAGCCACTGTCCTGGTAACTTTAAGCTAAGGGTTCCCAAACCTGTCCTGGGACCTCCCCAGCCAGTCGGATTTTCTGGATATCCACAATGAATATGCATGAGAGAGATTTGCATACAATGGAGGCAGTGCATGCAAATCTCTCTCATTCATTGTGGATATCCTGAAAACCCAACTGGATGGGAGCCAGTTTTGGGAACTCCTGATTTTGGAGAGCAAATCTGAGGCACCTGGGCTGGGCACGGCAAGGATCCTCCCTCTTCAGGTATCTTTTCCCTATATGTTCTGATAAAAACAGTATAGGTAAAATTCAGCCATTTCAAAAGTTTAAAAAAAGTCAGTAGTGAGTGACCCTTCTTGAATTACAAGCATGCATACATACATACATGTTTAAATTTTATTTTATACATATAGATAAATATTCTATGTATTTCTATAATTCCTCCTCGTTTTTCAGAAAAAAAGTTAATGTTACATCTTCCCCTGGCAGGATCGAGGAAACTGCACCAGAGGGGTATGTAGGAGAAGCAATGGCCTTCGTCTCTGTCCCCACTGAAATCAGGAACCACAGCTAGTTATAGTCCAAGGACACTATTACAAAATTGGGGATAATCCCTGAAAATTAGCGATATCTGGTAAGCTAATTTAAGTGGTTATCTCAGCTGCAGACAGCAGGCCTGTGGTAAATGGATAAAGATATGCTGTTGCCTTTAACTTGCAATACTCAACAGTGCTGAGATAACCACATGTAGGGGGGGGTTACCATCCCCCCTCAAACACTAGCATTTCCTATGGCATTAGCTAAGTTTTCCATATGTTTGAGGGTAGCCTGTGTCTCTACAGGGATGGGCATGCCTTGAAAACTTTGGCAACTGATCCCACACAGGCTCGGTATGCTGGGAGGAGTATATGGTGTGACATGTCCAAAGGGGATGTGTCCTAGGCGTGATGTAATGAAGAGCTAAATAACCCCTTGCAACGAGCGGTTAGTATCTCTTTTTTCTCTCTCCATCCTACTGGGAGGCAGCCAGGACTCCAGGAGGAATATCTTGATCTCGCAGTAAGGGGATTGCTAGGTCAGGGTGTGCCTGGGATAGGAGAGGGAAACCCCAAGAGGAATCTCCACCATATTTATGGGCAGGTAAAGCCATAAGAGGGTGCCTGAGCACCCAGTGAGGGGTTGCTGGCCTGAAATTGCCTGGGAGACCAAAGAACCAAGGGGGGAGAACAGAGATTGTGTATTACAGATCCGAAAAGAAGAGGCAGAAGAAGAACCAGAAAAAAAGAGGAAGTAAAAGGAAGGAATTGTCAAAATGTCAAACAGCTGGCTAGTCCTGAATGTAGTAAATAGAAAGGAGAGAAGAAAATTCTACAGTATTTCGATAAAAGATTTTGTTTAAGTTTCACCATGTGTGTTGGCCAGTTCACTTTGAATCAAGCACAGCAGTTGTGCTTTTCTTTAGAGACGGGCCTGCACAGTGAAGTCTATGGAGTGTCTGAGGGGTGACTGGGCAGGTACAGCACAGGAGGAAGACAGCTTCCACAAAGGGAGAGCTTGAGGATTTGACCTCTCCCTCCCAAGATGGCTCCAGGATCAGGAGCCTGGAGTTCTGCCCCTGCCCCACACCATATGCCCATTTTGAACCTCCTTGTCCCCCAAAATGCTACACACATATCCAGTTATTTTTCATTGCATAGCACTCTGCTGAACATCAGCCCTGATATTTTAAGAAAGATACCAATAATGTCCACTTTGGAATATCTAGATAGAAAAGAAGATAAAGTGGTCTTCATGCCGGGATTTCCAGCGTAACCTCTGATGGTTAATGTGTGCCCTCTCAAAAGAGATCATTTGCAGGCACAGATACTGCAGTCATAAAGCACGCATCTCCAATGCTTCTTCCACCAGCCAATTTTTAATCTGATACAGGGGATTTTTATAACTCAAGTCAATACTGTACTTCTATAATTCACTTATTCTGTGTTGCTCAGACAATGCAGCAGAGTGAAAACCTTATCTAAAATGTACTTAGAGGCCATTCTGTAATGCGGGCTAATCGTATTTGTGTTTGAAATGTCCCAGTCTGACTCATTCGACAGAGTTCAGTGATATATCCTGATGTCCAAGGGCCCTTTCATAATTGCCTTGCATGGCTGAAAAACCACCTGGCGTACCCAGCCTATATCAATTTGAAGCTTTGTATTTGTTTGGTGAAAGCTGCCACCTTCAAAAGAGAACTTGAGTTGGCTGGATGACCAAAACTAAGGGGTATGTTTACTAAACCGCGCAATTGTGCGGGGCGCACTTGAGCATGCGCTAAGGTACCTTAGCGCACACTAATAGTGCGTTTTTGGTGCCCCACACACGTGCGCGCTGCATGCACAAGTGCGCGGCGCGCTGATGTGCGATAGAGGCGTGGAAAGGCATTTCGAGGGCGGAGGAAGGCTCCCGAGGGGCGGGGGGACGGGGTCAATGGGTGGAGAGTGGGAGGGGAGAGGCTCCCCGCACAGGAGCGGGGCTGAATTTCGGTCAAAAAAATACCGCGAGTGAAAACCTCACGTTAGAGTCGATTTAAAGGGAAGAGAAACATTTCCATCAGCAATGTACAGCAAAACCGGGGAACCCTACATATCGTGAGCAGTGTGCACAGAACAAAATTCCAAATAAAACCTTAAAATGACCACAAGAAAAATTGTAAAAATTGTAACTCAGCTGGGCAACAGTGATATCAATGGGCAACAATAAAAGACACTCCCAGGAAAGCCCCCCAAAAAAGAAATGATTTATGCAAAAATCACTTTATTTTATTGGAGCTTTCTTGGGAGTGTGTTTTATGTTGCCCATTGCTATCACTGTTGCCCAGCTTGGTTTTGGGTTTTTTCCCCTTTTTTCGAGGTCATTTTTGAGGTTTATTTGCACTTTTGTCCCCATACAAGGTAAATGAGCCCACAGTAAAATTGTGCAGAGCAGGGTTTCTGACTCGTCCGGACGGGTTTCCTATCTCCAGGGACTGCACAATCTCTGTGGTGCAGCGGACACAGCCAGTGCCTTTAGGACCAGAGGGTCACAGGTTCAAATCCCAGCTAGGGCTCCTGCCAACTCAGTCCCCATAGTTTTACCCACCACTAAACAGTGATAGTACAGACACTCCTTTATTGCAGAGAACATAAGCATGGTTCCAACACCTATATTTTACCCTACACTGCACACAAACCATAACAATGGGCATTACCTACAGCCGAGTCCCCCAAATTCAGTCCTGGAGTGCCACCAGTCAATCAGGTCATATGCTTTTTCGCAGATAAGGACATGTCTGCATGTTGGCGGAAGGGTACAGGTGGTGGAGGGGGCAGTGGCTGCAAACCACAGCAGACAGTGGCCTAGGCCTGTGCAGGCTGGCACGTCCACCGCAACAGACAGGCTCTGTTGGATGTACAGTCATGGACTCCCCAGGGAACACAGCATATCTGTGGCAACACGGTGGTGCAGTGCACACAGACAGTGTGTGCAAGAACAGAAGGTCACAGGTTCAAAGGCCAGCTGGGGCTACTGCCAATCCTGTCCACATATTATTCCTATAACTAAACCAGGATAGTAAGGACAAACCTTTATTGCTGAGAACATACCCATGGTTAATACTCCTATATATTACCACACCAAACACAGACACCATAAACAGGCGCATTACCTAGAGCAGAGTCTCCAAAATGCAGTCCTGGAGGGTCCCACACCATTCAGGTTCCATGCTGTCTCTAATAAAGATGCCTGTGCTGCATATCTATGCACCACCCCCATGATATGCTGATGTAGCTCATGCATATTCATGAGGGACAGCATGAAAACCCGAACAGTGTTTGGAACACCAGGACTGGATTTGGGAAACCCTGCGGTAAAGCAGCAGCCAACAGGGCCAGACACACCCACACACACACCCACAGGCCCCATTGACCAATGCCTCCTGGAGAGGCAGGACATTGGGCCCTGCCTGTATCTCCCAATACTAGCAGTTGCATACCTTAGCAATGCCACCCTACACCTGGGTATATGGTACACAGCTATCAAACGTTACCTATGATAACTGGCAGATATCAATTCCTACGTTAAGCACATTTTGCTCATTGAGCTCCACCATAACAATCATTGTGATGTCTGCAGTGTGTGCTGCAGGTCTGGTCTCTGACAATGTTTACCACCCTGGGGAGTGACCCCCAACAGTATTGCATACCATATCCATGCCTGTACTGTGCCCAGGACTGGTGTGGTGGGTATGGCTGCTGAACTCCTCTAAAGTAGCACAATGCTGACATAGGTGTGGGGGTGGCTGTCTGTCTATCCCAGAGGTGGGCAAACCTGGTCCTGGAGGGCCGCAGACCAGTCAGGTTTTCGGGATATCTCTAATGAATATGCATAAGATATATATGCATTAGAGATATCCTGCCAACCTGACTGGTTTGTGGCCCTCCAGGGCTGGATCTGGAGACCCCTGCCTTACACCTCTGTCATTTAAGATTGTGAGTGGACAAGGTGCAGATGTCCAAGACATCAAAAAGGTTAGATAGAATTTGTCACAGTCCTCCTCACTTCTCACCACCACCAAAAAATTGTCTATTAGACAACTTTTTGGTGGTGGTGAGAATCGAGGAGGAATGTGACACATTCTATATACCCTTTCGATGTCTAGGACATCTGTACCTTGCCCACTCACGATCTTAAATGACAGAGGTGTAAGGCAGGGGTCTCCAAATCCAGCCCTGGAGGGCCACAAACCTGTCAGGTTGGCAGGATATCTCTAATACATATATATCTCATGCATGTTTATTAGGGATATCCCGAAAACCTGACTGGTCTGCGGCCCTCCAGGACCGGAGGTGCCCACCCCTGGTCTATCCAGTGTGTGGTGGCTGCAAACACCTTCCACAGCTCACACTGCCAGCAATGTTGCCAGTTTTGGGCTGCCAATGTGCATAATGAGGAGCACGGTACCATGGGTATAGGCCAGACAGGGTGGCCTGGCCAGGGTGCATCTGCACAGGGCATAGGGCACTGACTGGGACATTTTAGTGCCCGGCCACCACCTACACAGACAGGGTGACCTCAGTATGTCCTGCTGAGAGATCACTCTCACCCTGACTGTGCAGTGACCACAGCATGGCTAGGCACCCCCATAGTGCTATATAGTATGTTTCTCATGTGATAGATATGGGTTTCCTTTTGGGGCCCGGTCACTGATTTATCTGCTTGTTGTGTATGCTGACATCCCAGTTCTGGGTGCATGCATCTCCACTGGAAACATGCCCTATGGACTAACTAGCAGACTATTTGCAGCTGGTATGTGTCTTGGTGGAGTGGTGTGCAGTGGCTGATGGCTTGCTGCAGGAGAATATCAGATAGTGGTGGGGTGCAGCTTATCATATCCAGGACTAATGCCTGTCTGCTATTGTGTTATGGATGTGTATAGAGCTGCATTGACTGCCTTGTGGGGTGTTTGTTCCTCAGGAGGCCTGGGGTTGATGGTTCCCTCTACTGCCACCTTTGCAGGGAGGTAGAATATGGATCTATTCATGGGAGACCCTGTTTGCCACCCTCAGCGCGGGAGTGGTGGGGCATGGGCCACCTAGGGGTCCATGGGGGCTACACCTGACTGTAACAGACGGAGATATCCAAGGGGTTTGTGCACCTGGTGCTGGGCGCCTCATTTCACCCTCAGGGTGAGCACAGTACCCGCACAATGTGACGGTGTGTAGCTACTCTGTGCCAGTAAAACACACGGTCAGTACCCCCTACCAGGCCGAGGTGCTGTGTGGGTGCACATGGTCACTTCTCCCTACCAGGCCGAGGTGCTGTGGGGGTGAATTGCCCATCTTGTGTTTATCTGTGGACAGCTGATTTGCATGTGCATTGCATCATGGGTATGAGTGGGCTAACCCTATCCTGGTGACCACAGCAGACTGTCTGTGTGGTGACGTGCAGGCTCTCTACAGCCAGCCAGGAGCTTGCTAGCAGCTTTAGAGCTGTAGCCCAATGGTTACTTCACTGCTTGTGAAACCAGTGGTCATAGGTTCAAACCCACAGTGGGGTTATTTGATAGGGTTGTCCAATGCATTATCTTTTTTTAATGTACATATTTTGATGCCAGCAAAAACACCCTCAGCGTACTGTACCCTTAAGGTGCCTCTGAGGGTGCTTTATAGGGCGCCCTATAGGGCACCTTATGGTTCCCGTCCATATAAGGTGCACTATACATTATCTTGTGACGCAACTTATAGGGTGCCCTATTGGGGACATTTGAGGGTGCTGTGGCGGACAGTGCAATTTATAATGTGCCCTACGGAGTGCCTTATAGGGTGCCTTATACGGCACCTTCAATTACGGCACGTGAGGGCGTGTTTGCTGGCAGCAATTAATAAAATATAAATAAAGTGCTGCAGGAAAACATATGTACAATGCAAAGCTGATGCCACAGCCAGCCTTACGTATTAGGCACACTGGGGAGCAAACTCATGACCCCTGTATCAGCAGTCAGTGCCTTAACCATTGTGCTCCACTGCTGCTCCTCCTTGCCTGTCAGTGCACCTACTTATGCTTTCCATTCCTTAATCTGCACAGTGCTGCCATAAAAAACAGTACTCTCATTTTGTGGTACCTCATACGGCACCCTCTAAAGCACCCTATAAGCAACATTCTAGGGTGCCTTGGCTGACAGTGCACCTTAAAATGTGCCTTATAGGGCGCCTTATGTTAACACGCTTTGAGTGTGCGTTTGCTAGTAGTGATAATTAAAATAAACATAAAATGACTCCAAAAGCAATCTTCCCCATAATGTGTAATGCCTCAGCCAGCTTTGTTCATTGGGCACTGTGGGGGATTGAACCCTTGATCCCTGCACCATTCATCAGTGCCTTACCCATTGTGCTGTGGTTCTGTTCTTGTGTTTGCATATTAGCGCGCCTCCTTATGCCGCCCAATATTAAAAAGCCTCCTAAATCAATAGCACACTGCCTAATGCCCATCAGTGTGCCACCTTATGCTGCACAATATTGGACTAGCTCCTAAAGTAATGCCTCAGCCAGCTGTCTTCATTAAGTACTGTGGGGGATTGAACCCCTGATCCCTGCACCATTGGTCAGTGTCTCACCCTTTGTGCTGTGGCTCTGCTCTTTTGCTTGCACATCAGCGCGCCACTTATGCCTCCCAGTATTAACGGGCCTCCGAAAACATTAGCACCCCGCCTTATGCCCATCAGCGTGCTGCCTTATGCTGCCCATTATTTAAATGCCTCATAAATTAATTCCTCAGCCAGCCATCTTCATTGGGCACTGTGGGGGATTGAACCGCTGATCCCTGCACCATTGGTAAGTGTCTTGACCATTGTGCTGTGGCTCTGTTTTTCTGTGTGCACACCAGCGCACCACTTAGGCCTCCCGCGCAGCTTCCTCATGCGCTAATGTGCGGGGCGCACATGAGCGCCGCGCACCTTAGCGCATATGTCAATCACGGATTTTCTTTTTCAGGACAGAACGCCCACTCCTTATATGGCATCCGCACACTACCACGGCCTGCACATTAGCGGGGTTTTAGTAAACATGCCCCTAAAAGTGTACCGAAGGGCTGAAATGATGGCTTCGTGGCAAAGCAGTGTGCTGCCATGCGGAGGCCAAGGTTCATTTTCTGAACTCAGTCTATGCTGCTCTTGCTGGCCAAAGTTCGGAAAACTGCCAGGGCAATGCTGAAAGTCTCCAGAGGGAAGGAATTCTCCACACAGGATAGGTTCAATGTGCAAGTGCACCAGCTACAGCAACATGCTCTAGAATGATACATATTGGCCCATCTGGGTGGACATGCCTACAACACCTGATCTGCAGAGCACTTGCAATCCTGATATGTGCTGTTGGGGCTATCCAGTGATTTTCAGCAGCACTAGCTGAAGAGTGCCATTCAAAATCATCCTGACTGTCTTGGCACAATCTGGATAGTGAACCCAGGCCCAGATCTCTGCCTGCTTATCTGCCACCAGTGCCTGGATGTCTCACCGCCACCTGAAATTGAACATGGCCAAAACTGAGCTCATTATCTTTCCCCCTAAGCCCACCTCTCTCCTTTCTCTTTTTCTGTGGATAACACTCTTCTCCTCTCTGTTTCCTCAGCTTGCAATCTTGGGGTCATCTTTGACTCCTCCCTCTCCTTCTCCACACACATCCAACATTGGCAAAATGTGTCCCTTCCTTTCTGAACACACTACTAAGACCCTTTCCCCCTAAATCCACTTCCCCCCTTCCTCTCCTCTCTATTTCTGTGGATAATATTACACTCCTCCCTGTTTCCTCAGCTTGCAACATTGAGGTCATCTTTGACTCTACTCTCTCTTTCTCTGCACATATCCAGCAGACAGCTAAAATCTGTTGCTTCTTTCTCTACAACACTGGAAAAATTCATCCCTTCCTTTCTACACACACTACTAAGACACTTATCCATTCTTTAGTCACCACTCATCTAGGCTTTCGCAACCTCCTCTTTGCTGGTCTCCCTCTGAATCATCTCTCTCCCATTCAATTTGTTCAAATCTCAGCTGCATGGCTAATCTTCCACCAGCCTTGATATTTATTTATTTATTTTATTTAGACAGATTTGTATGCCACCTTATCCTTCAATCAAGGTGGTCACGTCACATCACAATTGGAGGGTTGCATTTAACATTAGGGTACGTGTAAACATTTGGACAGTACACTTAACAGCAAACATTTAGACAGTACACTTAACAGTATTTAGGTAGTACATTTGAGGGTTAACATTTAACGGGAGAGTATTTAATAACTTGGTATGATAAACTTGTGTGTATGGATGGGATGAGTGTGTGCTTAGTTGGCGGAGGAAGTAGTGTATCTGTTTAGGTAGGGGATGCTGCCTGAATGCTCATATGTTTCTATAAATAAGAATGTTTTGAGGTCTTTGCGGAACTCTGTAAGGTCATCTAATTCCCTCAGGCTCGTTGGAAGGGAGTTCCATAGTGTGGATGCCAGTAGTGATGGTGCTCTTTTTGAAGTTGTTTGTTTGGTTTTGTGATAGCCTGCAGGTGTGCCGATTATGTCGTTGTTATTGCTTCTTCTTGGTCTATTGCTGTTATCCCTTGTTATAACGTTTTGGAGTACGCCTGTTGAGAGATGGTGAATGATTTTGAAGATGATCATGATTGTTTTGCATTTAGCTCTTGCCAGCATTGGTAGCCAGTGCAGTTGTTGTAGGACGGCGGTGATGTACTCGGTCCTTGGTGTGTCTGTAATGATGTGTGCTGTGGTGTTTTGTACCATCTGTAGTGGGTGGAGTGTCTGCTGAGAAAGGCCTTGATATAGTGAGTTTCTGTAATCAAGCAGTGGTATAATGAGTGCTTGGCACACTGTGCGGAAGTGGTCCTGACGGAGCATTGGTTTGATTTGTCTGATTGTCCTCAAGCGTTGATAGGCTTTGTTTGCGATTTTGGTGATGTGGGATTTCAGGTTCAGAGCTCTGTCTGGTGTGATGCCCAGATACTTAACTTCTTCTTTGACTACTTTGTGTTTGTCTAGGATGTTGATGGTTTGTGGAAGTATGAAGCTGGTGTTCCTGGTGACCAACATTGCCTCAGTTTTATTGTAATTGACGGTTAAGTTGTTGGCTATGAGCCAGTCATTCATGTCTTTGAGGCATTTGGTTATTGTTGTGGTGTTTAGTGCTAGTAAGTTGATTGGAGCGTACACCATGATGTCGTCAGCATAAATGTGATAGTGAAGTTTGTGGTTCTTGATGATGTTGCATATGGGCTGTATGTAGATGTTAAAGAGCATTGATGATAGGGCTGAGCATTGGGGTATTCCCTGCATGACGGAGAATTGTATTGATTTCTTTTGGTCGCATTTGACTTGTTGCGTTTGCCCTTCCAAGTATGACGTAAACCAGTTCAGGGTATTCTTCCATAGTCCTATCTGTTGTAAACGTTGCAGTAGCTTGGTGTGGGACACAGTGTCGAAGGCTGCTGAGATGTCCATGAACACTAGCAGAAAGCCATTTTTTGCCTCTTAGGAGGTTGTCGAAGAGGGAGGTGAGTAGTGTTTCCACTCCGTGTTGGGGCTTAAATCCATGCTGGTGTATGTCCAGTGGGGCATTTATGTCAATATGTTCCTGTAGTTGCCTTTGCACTGCCTTTTCCACGATTTTAGCAAGGAATGGCAGGCTGGAGATGGGACAGTATGATTTTGGTTCAGAGGGGCTCAGATTGCTACTTTTAAGTATTGGTCGTATCATTGCGTGCTTTAGTGGTTGTGGCCTGTATCCTTGTTGGAGTGAGTCTTTGACGATTTTTTGAATGTGGGCATGGGTCTGATGTTGAGGTTGTGTTTAGTCCAGATATAATGTCTTCTATTTGCTGCTTTGTTGGTATGTTGAAGCTCTCCCATGTTTGATGTTGTTTTTTTTATGATGTAATCGTTTGTTTGTGGTATAGTAGAGCATGTTTGGTTGGTATTTTTTGACATAATGTAATCTGCATATTTTTGTGGGTCAAGATGGTGGGTACTTTGTTGCATATCATCCTTTGTGAGCTTTTGGACAATGCTAAAGAGTTCTCTTGGTCTGTTAGTAGATTTCATGATTAGGTTGGTGTGGTGTTGCTGTTTATGGTCATTTATTAGATTGTTATATTCCAGTTGTTTGTCTTTGTATTGGGTTAGGAGGTAGTGTGATTTGTTCTGCCTCCATTTTCTTTCCAGTCTTCTGAGTGTGCATTTTGAAACTCTGATTTCATGTGAGTATTTATTTATTTACATTCTCTTATATACCATGCTATTCTGCATCAGTGCGGTTTACATTGAACAAACTGAAATTACATTGAACAGGGCATTATAACTTGGAGATAACTATTTTACAGGGAACATGGGCTATGGAGGGTTAAGTGGCTTGCCCAAGACCACAAGGAGCACCTGTGGGACTATAAACCCCAGTCCTTCTGGCCCAAGGTTGCTGTCCTTCTAGTGCGATTTGAACCCCTGACCTTCCAGCCTGAAGTACCTTGCCCCAACCACTAGGCCACTCCTCCACTCCATGGGGCATTGGATCTCTTGCATGTTTGTGGTTCTTTGATGACTGGGGCAGATGCTGCGTTGGATATTATTATGTTCCATTCTTCTATGTTTAGGTCAAGGATGTCATGCTTCTGTTGAAGTTGTGGAGTGATTTTGTTTATGAATGAGTCTCTGTTAAATGTTTTGAACCGTCTAGTTATTCGTTCATCATCTTTGCATTGGACGGGGTTATTCAGGGTCATGGTGAATTCAATCACATGGTGGTCTGACCAAGGGACTGGCATGATTGTTGGTTTTGTGGTCTTGTTTTGTTGCACTAATTGCATTGGCATGAAGATATGCTCATATAACCCCTCAAGTCGCTTCACTGGCTCCCTATTCGTTTCCATATCCAGTTCAAACTTCTCTTACTGAACTATAAGTGCACTCATTATGCTGCTCCTCACTACCTTTCCTCTCTTGTCTCTCCCTATACCCCTCCTTGGGAACTCCACTCTTCTGTCAGATCCCTTCTATCTGTGCCCTTCTCTCCCACTGCCAACTCCAGACATCGATCTTTCCACCTTGCTGCTCCTTATGCCTGGAACAAACTACCCGAGTCTGTGTGTCAGGGTTCATCTCTGGCCCTTTTCAAATCCAGGCTGAAAACTCACCTCTTCAAGGCCACTTTTGGATGTGGTTCCACTTAGTCTCCTATGTGTTTCCTTACCATTCCCCTAGATATATTTATTTAACAGGTTTTATATACTGCCTTCTCCTTAAGTCAAGGCGGTTTACATTCAAAACTATCAATGTTTACATAGAACACTTCAAAGTCAGGAGTAAGAAAGCAGGTTAATAACTGAAACAAAATGTTAAGGGGGATCATGCATAAGTTATATCGGCATGCAGGTTAGCTTAATAAACACTCAGTAATATAAATTATATACAGTTGGAACGTGAACGGATCGTGAACAGGCTATAGGCTGGTATTCCAGAGTCCAACTTCAGTGGTAAAGACTTCATCCCTTCTTTATGTAATGTTACCATAGTGTTCGATGAACAGTAAGGTCTTTAGTTTCTTTCTGAAGTCCTTAGTATCATGTAGGGCTCTGAGATCCTCCAGGAGGGAACTTCATAGTGCTGTTGCATTTAGTGAGAACGCTCTGTTGGTTATGCTCTTCTTAGTTTTGGAGTATTCACTGAGTGTAAGCAACATGTTCTTATTAATTGCTCTTCTTGGCCAGTTTTCACAGTCCTTTTTTATAAGGTCTTGGCGTATCTCCGCTGAGCTTTCAAGCAGGATTTTGAAGACGTTAAGAGTAGACATACCTAGCACAACACTTAATTGGGAGGCAGTGTAATTGATGTAATATGGGCATGATTTATTCATGTTTGCTAAGCCTGATATGATATGGGGAGCCGTAATCTGGGTATTTGCAGAGGTTGGATAGCTTGAGCTGGTAGGCCTTGATACAGCGATTTGCAGTAGTCTAAAATCAGCATTAAGGTGGCCTATATTATGATGTGGAAGTCATTTTGGATAAGGAGCGGCTTCAGTTTCCTTATGGTCCTCATCTTGTGGTAAGCAGCTTTTGTTGACCTGTTAATGAGTGCAAGAAATTCAGGTGCTGATCCAGGATGACTCCTATATACTCAATCTCATTTTTAACGGTTATGCTTCTATCTTGTAGTTTTATCATGCTTGGAGGGGTGAAGGCCATGTTTCATGTTATTATGAGTGCTTTTGTTTTATTGTAGTTTATACTGAGGCTGTGGTCACTAACTCATAAGATTATTTATGTAAGGCAGTTGGTTATTGTGAGTAGTTGGGTTTGTCAGTATTAAAGGGGGTGTATATCATGATATCATCAGCATATAGTTTGTAGTGAATATCATGTTTTTGGATGATATTACAGATAGGCTGGATGTACAGGTTGAAGAGAAATGATGATATAGCTGATTCTTGTGGTATTCCCTGTTGTACGCTGATTGGCTTGGCTGTGTTTTCTCTCCACTTCACATATTGTTTTCTGCCTTCAAGGTATGACTGGAACCATTTGATTGTTCTATTGTGCAGACCAATCTCTCGTAGCAGTTTCAAGAGTAAGATGTGAGATGCAGTGTCGAAGGCCGAAAATATATCAAGGAAGATTAGAAGAAAACCTCTTTTTATGTTGTCTATTCCTTTGATGATTGAGTCGAAGAGTGATGTTAGCAATGTTTCCATGCTATGGATGGGTTTAAAACCATGCTGTGGTGGTTTATTGTGTATGAGCATTAATGTGAACTTGCAGCTGCATTTGAACCATCTTCTCTAAGATTTTGGCCATAAAGGGTAGACTAGATATCAGTCTGTATGAAGTGGGGTCCTCCTTGTCCAGTGTTGGTTTTTTTAAGATAGGTCTTATTGAGGCTCATTTGAGAGCGGAGGGCATTTGGCCATTTGTGAGAGATGTGTGTACTATTTTGTGGATGATTGGGGCGAGTTCCTCCTTGGCTGGTTTAATTCATGCGACAGGGTGAGGGTCATTTGGTGTTGATGTCGTTTTCAGCATGGATATTGTATGGACTAATTGGCTGGTAGATGGTATTGCAAATTCGCTCCATGTTGCTGTGGTACTTTTATGTTTGTTTGAGCCTTTTGGCTGTGTCACGGAGCTTTGTTTTACCGCTAGGAAATCTGCAATTCTTTGTGGATGTATTTTGGGCTGGCATTCTAGTGAGGGTTCTTTGCTGAGTGTGCGGGCTATTTCCAATAATTCTCTCGGCTTGTTTGCTGATTTCAGAATGAGATTTGTATGATACTCCTGTTTGCATATATTTATTTATTTAATTTATTTATTTGCTTTTATATACTGCTTTGTCTTCGAAATAAGAGCGGTTTACATGGAACTTTTGAACTACTGCGCAATGCAGTTTACATGGAACAGGAAACTCTTACATATAACAATTGTAGCTAACAATAACAATAAATAATGAAACTAATTCCATGATTACGTATTCTCATTATTTTACAAGAAAATGAGTGGTCACAGTGCGACAATTGTGAGTCATTGTAATATGGACCGGAGGTACATATGATAGTTATTGCTGTTGATCACATTTATAGTAATCCGTGAAGATGAAAGTCTTGAGATGTTTTCTGAATTGGGTGAGGTCTTTTATTTCTCTTAGAGCATTGGGTATGTTATTCCAAAGGTGCGTAGAAGGAGAAAACTCTGTTGGTGGTTGATTGATTAGCTTTTCTTGCATTTTTTGGGATGGATAGAGTGTTTTTCAGGTTGTCTCTTGTTGTTCTTATGTATTGCTGCATGTTTATTAGTGTGCTGAGGTATGTTGGTGCAATGTTGTATATTATTTTATAGATGTTTGTAAAGGCTTTGAATTTGATTCTTTGAAGAATCGGGAGCCAGTGGAGGCGGAACAGAATGGGTGTTATGTGGTCAGATCTTTTGGCATGCATAATTGTGCGTGCAACCGTGTTTTGAGCAAGTTGTAATGGCTTTAGTGTTTTCTTGGAGAGTCCATGAAGTATGCTGTTGCTGTAGTCAAAGTTGGGCAAATCAGTGCTTGAGTTACAGAGCGGAAATTGGAAATTGGAAAGCAGTAGTCTCAGGTGCTGTACCATTTTGGTTTTATGGTAAATTACACAGGTGGTCATGTGGATTTGTTTGGTCAAGTCGAGCTGTTGATCCAGGTAGATTCCAAGGTATTTAATTTATTTTTTTATTTCCAGCTTTGCATTGTTTACATGGAGAGAACAGGAAGGGTTGAATGTTCTGTTTCTAGTAATGAGTGCTTCAGTTTTCTTCAGGTTGACTTTGAAATTGACTGAATTGAGCCATGCAGTGACGTCGTTGAAGCAGTTGGTGATCTTATAGGATGGGTCTGAGGTGTCAAAGGTTGCGAATAACATTATATTATCTGCATAAATTCTGTAGTCAACATCAAGTGATTGTATGATTTTGCAGATAGGTTGAAGATATATATTGAAAAGTAAAGCAGATAATGCAGATCCTTGGGGACGCCCTGAGAATGGGTGAATAGGTTGGATTGATTGTTATTGAAGTGCACTTGTTGGGAACGGTTGAACAGGTAGTTTTGGAATCATCATAGAGTAGTGCCACCTATTCCAAGGTTCTTTAAGCGGTTGATTAAGATATTGTGATTTACAGTATCAAATGCCGAGGATATATCTAGGAAAATGAGGATGAATGCATGTCTCATGTTGTCAATTCCTTGTATGATTGTATCAAGTAGTGATGTTAATAGAGTTTCGACACCATGATCCACTCTAAATCCATATTGATGGGGGTCAAGTGGGGCACTTGAGTCGATGAAGTCCTGGAGTTGCAGTAGTACTGATTTTTCAATGATTTCGGATAGGAATGGTAGGCTAGATATTGGTCTGTAAGATGTGGGGCAAGATTTGTTTAGTGTGTTTTGTTTCAAGACTGGGCATATGGAAGCTCTTTTTAGATTGTTTGGTAGTTGACCTTGGGATAGAGAGAGGTTGACTATTCTTTGTATATATGGTGTGAGCTCTGATTTTGTTGATTTGATCCAGCTGACAGGACAAGGATCTATGATTGAGGTGGTGGTATTCAATGGTTTGATGCAGTGATCTATCTGGTCTTTGCTTGTTGGTGAGAATGAGATCCAAGTTGGGGGGCCGATTAGTTCTGGGTCATAGAAGGTTGTGTTGCAGATTGTCTTGATTTTTTATTTTTCAATGTAGTGATCAGCGAATTTTTGAGCACTTAGGTTACTCATTGCGTGGTTATCTTCATTTGGTTTCTTTATTAGGTTTTGGATTATGAGGAACAATTCCCTTGGCCGGTTAAAGGATTTAGATAGGAGATTTGAGAAGTAGTCCTTCTTTGTGTCTAAGAGGGTCTGATGGTAAGTTTTTAATTTGCTCATGCACTTGAGTCTGTCTTCATCAGATTTGGAGACTCTCCATTTTCTTTCAACTTTTCTTAGGTCTTTCTTCATCTGTTTCAAGGATTGGGAGTACCAAGGTTGGGAATTTCTGATTTTTTTAAATCGGTTGTTTTGGTGGTTTGCTGATACTGCACTTAGGGTTCTGTTCCATGTTGATATGAGGGTGTCAATATCATCACTGGTGGTTGAGAAATCTGGAATTATTTTTCTGATGAATTCCTCTTTGTCCTATTTTTTAAATCTATTATATGAAGAGATTTCCTTGTCATTCTTGGTTGGAGAGGTGTCTAGTTTAGTACTGAAATGTATGAGGTAGTGATCCGACCATGGAACTGATTGGATATTTATAATGGATATGTTTCCATTTTGAGACCATGATTTAGGGTAGAAGATAAGATCAAGGGTGTTGCCTTTTATGTGCGTTGCAGTTTGAATTTTTTATTTGTATCCAATGTCTTCCATTGCTTGAAGGAAGGATTTGCATTGTTCATTATTTAGTGATGCAAGGTTGAAGTCACCTACTGTAAGATGATGTGTTCTTTGCCTGGTGGTGCCGGAGAGCATGCAGTTTTGATTATGTTGTCCAGTGCATTGGATTCAGCAAAAGATGGTCTGTGTATGAGGGTTATTGTAAGTTTTCTTGTGCTGATGGTTAGCATGTCTGAGGCCTCTTTACTTGAGGAGGATATATGTTGGGCACCTAGTGATGTTTTGCATAGGATAATTACTCCTCCGCCCTTTTTGTTGAGTCTTGCACAGTAATATATATTGTATTCTGGTGCTTTCAGTTGGTTGAGGATTACTGTGTCCGTGTCGTAGAGCCATGTTTCGGTTAGGCATATAAAGTCTGGTTTAGAGTCCTTCAGAAGGTCCTGTATGATGGTGATTTTCTTCTTTAGTGATCTTGCATTTATTAGAAACCATTTTAATGGTTCAGGGTGTTCTTTTCAGTGTGGTTTGGGGTTGCATTGGGATGGTTGTGTTTTTATGGGTATGAGCCAAGATGATCTTAGGTATTGGAGGTAGAGAGAGGGGTGTATTGTATCAATTTCTCTTTGTTTAAAATGATAGGATATTATTGGTATAAGCTGTTGAGGCTGGCAGGGCCGGCCCGTCCATTGAGCGAGAATGTTTTTTGCACAGGGCCCCGCGTTTCAGGGGGCCCCACGCAAAAAACATTCAGATCCTAAAGTAAAATTTAAAAAAAAAAAAAAAAAGCTGTCTTCTCCCACTGCCGGGGCCGCGGCGGCACACTCGATTCTGCCGCGGCGGCCCCGGCAGCGGGAGAAGACAGCTTTTTTTATAAAAAAAAAATTCTCTGGGCTGGGCTGGGCTGGGGGGTTAGGAGTGCTGATGGACTGGGGGGGCTAGCAGTGCTGATGGGCTATGGGGGGCTATGGGGGGGTTAGGAGTGGTGATGGGCTATGGGGGGGCTATGGGGGGGGTTAGGAGTGGTGATGGGCTATGGGGGAGCTAAGTCTTTATATGGGCTGATGGGATTAGTACTGGAAGTGGGTTGATGGGGGGGTTAGGACTGGTAATGGGGTATGGGGGGGCTTAAACTGAAAATTGGGTGATGGGGATTAGGATTGGAAATGGGCTGGTGGGATTAGGACTGGGAGTGGGCTGATGGGGAGGTTAGGACTGGTAATGGGGTATGGGGGGGCTTAAACTGAAAATTGGGTGATGGGGATTAGGACGAAATGGGCTGATGGGGGGGGTTAACACTGGAGGTGGGCTGATGGGGTTAGGAGTGGTAATGGGCTGTGGGCTGATGGGGGGTTAGGACTGGTAATGGGCTATGGGGGGGATTAGGACTGATAATGGGCTATGGGGGGGCTAGGACAGGAAATGGGCTGATGGGGAGGGGTTAGGACGAGGTGGGCTGATGGGGTTAGGACTGGTAATGGGCTGTGGGCTGAAGGGGGGGTTAGGACTGGCAATGGGCTATGGGGGGCTGACTGGAAATGGGTTGATGGGGTTAGGACTGGAAGTGGGTTGATGCAGGGCCGGCCCGTCCATTGAGCAAGAATGTTTTTTGCACAGGGCCCCGCGTTTCAGGGGGCCCCGTGCAAAGAACATTCTGCTTTTTTTTTTTTAAATTACATTAAAAAAAAAAACCTGTCTCTGGCTGCTGCCGCTGCCGCGTCCGTCGCAGCAGCGGCAGAATGGAGTGTCCCGCGGGGCCCCCTCTCCTCGTTGAGCCCTCTGCAAGGGCTTTCAGATTCGCGAAGGGAGAGTGCTCCCTCGCGTCTCTGTAAAGCCCGCAGGGGCTAATGGGAAATTTCCCATCAGCCCCTCGCGTCTAAAGGGGCAGATGGGAAATTTCCCATTAGCCCCTGCGGGCTTTACAGAGACGCGAGGGAGCACTCTCCCTTCGCGAATCTGAAAGCCCTTGCAGAGGGCTCAACGAGGAGAGGGGGCCCCGCGGGACACTCCATTCTGCCGCTGCTGCGACGGACGCGGCAGCGGCAGCAGCTAGAGCCAGTTTTTTTTTTTTTAATTTGCCAGAAGGGAAGGGAAGGGAAGGGAAGGGGGGGGGGTTAAGACTGGTAATGGGCTGGGGGGCTGATGGAGGCTGTCTGGAAATGGGGTGATGGGGGGGTTAGGACTGGAAATGTGCTGGGGGGGGGGTTAGGACTGGAAATGTGCTGGGGGGGGGTTTAGGACTGGAAATGTGCTGGGGGGGGGGGTTAGGACTGTAAATGTGCTGGGGGGGTTAGGACTGGAAATGTGCTTGGGGGGGGGGTAGGACTGGAAATGTGCTGGGGGGGTTAGGACTGGAAATGTGCTGGGTGGGGGGGGGTTAGGACTGCTAATGGGCTGGGGCTGATGGAGGCTGACTGGAAATGGGGTGAGGGGGGGTTAGGACTGGAAATGGGCTGGGGGGGTTAGGACTGGAAATGGGCTGGGGGGGGTTAAGACTGCTAATGGGCTGGGGCTGATGGAGGCTGACTGGAAATGGGGTGGGGGGGTTAGGACTGGAAATGGGCTGGAGGGGGTTAGGACTGGAAATTGGCTAGGGGGTTAAGACTGGTAATGCGCTGGGGGTTGATGGAGGCTGACTGGAAATGGGGTGATGGGGGGTTAGGACTGGAAATGGGCTGGGGGGGTGGTTAAGACTGGTAATGGGCTGTGGGCTGATGGGGGCTGTCTGGAAATAGGGTGATGGGGGGTTAGGATTGCTAATGGGCTATGGGGGGGTTAGGACTGCTAATGGGCTATGGGGGCGCTAGGACAGGTTAGGACTTGAGGTGGGCTGATGTGGTTAGGACTGGTAATGGGCTGTGGGCTGATGGGGGGGTTAGGACTAGCAATGGGCTATGGGGGGCTGACTGGAAATGGGCTGATGGGGTTAAGACTGGAAGTGGGCTGATGGGGGGGGGTTAGGACTGGTAATGGGTTATAGGGGGGCTTAAACTGAAAATGGGTTGATGGGGGGCTAGGACTGGGAATGGGTTGGGGGATTGCTATGACTGGAAATGGACTGAGTGGACGGGGAGGCTTGAACTGCAAATAGCTGATAGGGAGGGAGCTTGGAATGGAAATGGGCTGTGAGGGAAGGGAGCTAGGACTGAAAATGGGCTGATGGAGCAGCTAGGATAGGACTGGAAATGGGCTGTTGGGGGGGAGCTAAGATTGGAAATGGGCTGTGGTGGGGGCTTGAATTGAAATGGACTCATGGAGGGGCTAGAACTGGAAGTAGGCTCATGTGGGGGCTTGGACTGGAATTGGGCTGAGTGGAGGGGAGCTAGGATTTGACATGGGCTGATGGTGGGGCTAGGAAATGACTAGAAATGGGCTGATGGGGGGCTAGGATTGGAAATGAGCTGATGAAGGGACTCAGACTGAAAATGGATGGGGGAGCTAGGACTGGAAATGGGTTGATGGGGGGCTAGGACTGGAAATGGGCTGATGCAGGGACTAGAAGGGAATGGATGCTGGGTGAGACTGGAACTAGAAGGGAGCTGATGTTGGGGGAGGATTAGAATGGGATGGGGCTGGGAGAGTAAAATGGAGAGGGGAAAAATATTTTGTGTGGGAGGGATGAAAAATCTACAATTGGCCGGGTATTGGGAGAGTAAGTGGGGATTGAGGATGGAGGGGTAAAATTTGTGTGGATGAAATAAGAATGAGGAAAGAGCAAAAGGATAAAGATTAGTATGTTAAAGCAGATGTAGAGAGAGAGGATGGAAAGAAAACTAGAAGAGAGAAGAAAGGACAAATGGACAGCAGACGATGGAGAGTTAGCAGAAAACATGAAGAAACCAAAAGAAAGTGGCTGGAGCAATTGCAACTGAAAAAAAATGCACAAAAGGTAGAAAGATATCTCTTTATTTTGAATTTATTAACTGGAATATGAAAGCTCTGGGAAATGTGCATCATTAACGTCTGCGCTTTGTTTGGTACAAGAGGAAATTGATTTATAGTTTTATTTCTACAGTGTTGTTGTACATTCCAAGTTTGGCTTTTGGGGTTCCCAGTTTAATTATTGCCTTCCTGTTTCTAAATTGCGATTCCTTGTTTGGTGATGGTCTATGTTCTGCATGTGTAACTGAGCTGAGGTATTCTGTTTATGTAATTCCTATTTGACATTGCCACTTGTTCTCTTTCCCCAGTATTCTCTGAAATGTACTGGTTTAATATTTGCAGTGTTTCCTTTTGATAGGTAGGGTCTGGTGCTTTGTGAGTCCTGGTAATGCTGTCAGGATACAGCGGGTTTGCTATGGGTTCTAAATGGGCAGCGTTTGTAGTAGTTCCTAATGTGCCTGGCGGTTGGCACTGGATTATAGTAATGTAGAAATCTTTTAGTCTTTCTTTATCCATACACTCATTAAGAGACATGTTTACTAAAAGTTAGTGAATGGTAACATTATGCAAATATTTATGCAAATAAGACCACTTATGCAAATGAGGCCCCGCACCGAGTCTCCGCACATGGCCCCGCACCCCCCTTGGGCCGCCCCTGGGTTGATGGGGGGGCTAGGACTGGTATTGGGTTGGGGGGTTGCTAGGACTGGAAATGGGCTGATGGGGGGCTAGGACTGGAAATGGGCTGATGCAGGGACTTGAAGGGAATGGATGCTGGGTGAGGCTGGAACTAGAAGGGAGCTGATGTTGGGGGGAGGATTAGAATGGGATGGGGCTGGGAGAGTAAAATGGAGAGGGGAAAAATATTTTGTGTGGGAGGGATAAAAAATCTACAATTGGCCGGGTATTGGAAGAGTAAGTGGGGATTGAGGATGGAAGGGTAAAATTTGAGTGGATGAAATAGGAATGAGGAAAGAGCAAAAGGAGAAAGATTAGTATGTTAAAGCAGATGTAGAGAGAGAGAATGGAAAAAAACTAGAAGAGAGAAGAAAGGACAAATGGACAGCAGATGATGGAGAGTTAGCAGAAAACATGAAGAAACCAGAAGAAAGTGGCTGGAGCAATTGCAACTGAAAAAAAAATGCACAAAAGGTAGAAAGATATCTCTTTATTTTGAATTTATTAACTGGAATATGAAAGCTCTGGGAAATGTGCATCATTAACGTCTGCGCTTTGTTTGGTACAAGAGGAAATTAATTTATAGTTTTATTTCTACAGTGTTGTTGTACATTCCAAGTTTGGCTTTTGGGGTTCCCAGTTTAATTATTGCCTTCCTGTTTCTAAATTGTGATTCCTTGTTTGGTGATGGTCTATGTTCTGCATGTGTAACTGAGCTGAGGTATTCTGTTTTATGTAATTCCTATTTGACATTGCCACTTGTTCTTTCCCCAGTAGGTCATGTATTATTGTTCTCTGAAATGTATTGGTTTAATATTTGCAGTGTTGCCTTTTGATAGGTAGGGTATGGTGCTTTGTGAGTCCTGGTAGTGCTGTTAGGATACGGCGGGTTTGCTATTGGTTCTAAATGGGCAGTGTTTGTAGTAGTTCCTAATGTGCCTGGCGGTTGGCACTGGATTATAGTAATGTAGAAATCTTTTAATCTGTCTTTATCCATACACTCATTAAGAGACATGTTTACTAAAAGTTAGTGTATGTTAGCATTATGCAAATATTTATGCAAATAAGGCCACTTATGCAAATGAGGCCCCGCACCGAGTCTCCGCACATGGCCCCGCACCCCCCTTGGGCCACCCCTGGAGGCTGGAAATATGAAAGGGAGTTGGTTTGGTTGAAGGAGTTGCAGATTAGAATGGAGAGTAGGAAGGCTGCTGAGATTGTCGACATAATTACAATTGTAATTGTTACAATGTGTTCTAGATGTCTGAGGGATAAAATGTGTTCTAGTGGAACATTGATTGCATGGTTATACAATGACAAGCAGTATTAGAGATACAAAATGATACAAAGTTATGTAATGTAGTTAGTAGGGATAATAGGTCAGTACAGCAATAAGTAAGCATTGACTGAGTTGAGTTTTGATAGGAGTGTTGAACGTACAGTTGTGGGTGCGTTGCGGCAATCAGCACAAATATGGAGCAGCATGGGAACTTACCTTTGTCTCTCGATGAGTATCTCAGGCCCGTGCCTAAGGGCCATGCCAAAGGGCCCTCTGGCGAGGTCCTCAGACACAGGCCCGCCAGGCGTGGGTGCACCTTCGTGTCTTTACTTTTAAATAGGAGCGCGGTGCTTGATGGGTCCTGGCGGTGGGAAGAAGGGAGGAGCTCACCTGCCTGCTCCCTTCTGCAGTCGCTGATCGGGTGTTGTGGGCAACTGGAGCTGTTCTTTTCTTTGCGCCTTTACTTTTAAATAGGAACAACGGCGCCTGATGGGTCCCGGCTCACCTGCCCGCTCCCTTCTCTTTTTGTGTCGTTCTGTACTGTTCCAATGTATTTTGGTCTTTTGTTCATCTCCATTTCCTCTCAGTCCTTCTTAGGGGTATGTTTACTAAATCGCAGTAGCAGTCTCCATGCGATATCGGAGCTATGGCCCTATTGATTTCAATGAGGCCGCAGCTCTGATATCGCACGGAGTCCGCTACCGCCGTTTAGTAAACATACCCCTTAGAGTCCTTTTTGCTTTTTAAATTTCTTGAGTACCAGAGTGTGTGGTGCATTTCTTCTCATTTTCTGTGATGCTTCCGTGGTTTTGTTAATTGAATGGTTCCAGTTCTCCATTAAACAATCGATATCTGTGAGGTCTTGGTTCATCTTAGGCAGGAGTTCCATGAGGAACTGCTCTTTGTTGTAGCTCCTGAATCTCCTGTCATTTTGCTGTACATGATATTGATTGCTTGGGCTGGCAATTGCTATGTTGAATATAATTAGGTAATGATCTTACCAGGGAGTCAGTGTGATTATTGGTGGGGTTATATTGTTGTTCTCCGGCATTATCTTGGAGGTGAAGATAAGATCAGGTGTAAAGCCTTGTCTGTGTGTGGGAGCATGAATTATTTGAGTGTAGTGCATGTCTTTCATGACTCTAAGGAAAGCCTTGGCCGCATTGTTGGAGGCTGAGTTGAGATTGAAATCCCCCAGGGTTAGCATAGGTTTGTGTGGTGATTTGAATGCACATGCTGATTCTAACATTGAGGAGAGCTCGTCCGAGTTGGTGTTTGGTGCTCTATGTGTTAGGCATATGGTCATGCATTTATTTGCAGTGATTATAGTGTTAGTTTCCCCTGTGTTGGTATGTGAAATGGTTTTGAATTTGAAGTGACTCCTGGCCAGTATCAGCACCCCCACCCCCTCCTCTCTTATGAATCTGAGGGCAGTTGTAGGCTGTGTAAGCAAGTGGAGTGAGTTGATTCAGTAATACTTGGCCTGTGTCCATGAGCCATCTTTCTGTAATGCATAGTATGTCAGTGTTTTGGTCATGTAGGTAGTCAGTAATAGTGTTGATTTTGTTTCTGACTGATCTGGCATTGATAAGTGTGCAGCTTACTGGTGAGTTTAGAATTGGGTTTTGTTGGTGGGGCATTGAGTGCTCATGCGCTTGATGTGCACAAGCCTCTGTGATCACTTATCTGGGTACCTATAAGTGTGATGTCACTGGGCATTTTGTTGTATGTCTGTTAGTAATGGTAACATGGTGGATGTGGTCTGTGATAGTCCCAATCCTGCTTGTTGTGAAGAGAGGTGTAGGCAAAGTAGCATTAATAATAGGAAGACGTAGTAGTAAGGACCCATGTTATCTGCTTGTTTCCCATGCAGAGCAGGCTGTAAACAGAGAGGATCGTAGATAGCAAGCGGTCCTTGTAAGGCAGGTCCCTTGGCGATCACGCGAGAGGTATCATTTATGTGTTGCAGAGGTCTAAGCTGTTTTGGGGTGGTCGTTGCTTTTTTGCTCAGAGCCCTGCAGCGAGGTCTATTGCTTTGCACTGTGTGTCTGTCCCATGCCTAAGGGCTAGGCCAAGGAGCCCTCTGATGAGGCCCTCAGGCATAGGCCCGCCAGGTGCTGGCACTCCCGATGCCACTGGAATTTTTAAGTCTGGAATCCCGGCTCTTGATTGGCCTCAGTAGCGGGGAGCGGGAGGGGCTTCTCTTTCCCGTTCCCTTCTGGGGGTGCCGATCGGGACTCTAGCAATATATCCTTGCCCCCAGCTATTCTGCTGTGTGTCTTGGCTAGATTGTACACTCTGATGAGCAGGGACTGTCTCTTACATGTGTCTGTACAATGCTGCATACGCTTTGTAGAACTACACAAATAAGTGGTAGCAGTAGTAGTTGTTATCCATTCTCTAGTCACTTCCTATCTACACTATTGTGACCTCCTCTTCACTGGTCTTCTCTGAATCATTTCTCCCCACTCCAGTCTGTTCAAAACTTAGCTGCACGGCTAATCTTCTGCCAGTGTCACTGTGTTCATGTCACCCCTCTTCTCAAGTCACTTCATTGGCTCCCTATCTGTTTCCGCATCCACTTAAAACTTCTACTACTGACCTATAAGTGCCTTCATTTGGCTGCTCCTCAGTACCTTATCTCTCCCTACACTCCCTCCTTGGGATCTCCACTCCTCTGGCAGATCCCTTATATCTATGTCGTTTTCTTCCACTGCCAATGCCGGACTTCGATCTTTCTACCTTGCTGCTCCTTATGCCTGGAACAAGCTATCCGGGTCAGTGTGTCAGGTTCCATCTCTGGCTCTGCATTTGCATCCTGATCCCCCTAGTCTCCTGTTCACCTCCTACATGTTTCCTTGCCATTCCCCTAGATATGTCCTAGTCTTTACTTGTTGTGTTGGCCATCTTGATTAGATTGTAAGGTCTTCGGAACAGGAAGTGTCTCTTACATGTCTCTCTACAGTGCTGCATATGCCTTGTAGCACTATACAAATGATAAATAGAAGTACTACTGTGGGAACTAGTTGCTATCCAGATAAAGTTAGGGCCGTTCATCAAACTAGTGAAATGAATATCCTCACTATTTGGATAATGGTAACGCATTGCTCCATCTGGATATTTAGCATGATCCACATTACGGATACCAGAGCCGAATATTCGGATTTCTTTTTTGATTGTCACAGCCGGCATTTAATAAAACAAATAGTGACTGGGATGGCTGCATATCAGCTTATTGGATCATTCAGATCTTTGGAGCTTAAACATGCCGATGCAGTGTGGTAGAGTTAAATCTTGAGCCTTATTTATTTTATTTATTTAGCCAGTTTTGTATACCACCTTTTCCTTCAATCAAGGTGGTTAGGGACATGACAAGGGTCTACATTGAACAGAGGGGAACAGACAGACATAATTCTGGGGGGCGAGCCCAGATCTGGTTCGTTGGTGGTTGGTGTCTGTATCGGTGGTGATTGAGTTATGGGGGTTGTTCATACGAGTCCGTGAACAGGTGGGTTTTAATGTATTTGCGGAAGTCCTTGAGGTCTTTTTGCACTCGTAGATCCTCAGAGAGGGAGTTCCGTAGATCCGGTGCTGAGAGTGATAACGCCTTTCTGGAAGTTGCTGCTTTGTCCTGTGGTATCCGGCTGGGGTGCAGAGTCTATTGCTGCTTTGGGTTCGCCTGGGTCTGCTGCTTGTGTCTTTAGTTATCAAGGTCTGTAGAACCTCTGCAGAGCAGTGGTGTATGATTTTCAAGATGGTTAGTGTAGCCTTGAATTTTGTCCGTGCAATTATAGGTAGCCAGTGCAACTGTCGGAGAACCGGTGTTATGTGTTCGTACTAAGTTGGCTGTGCCTGTGATTATGCGAGCTGCAGTGTTTTGGACCATCTGAAGTGGGTGCACGGTTTGCTTTGGTAACCCCTGGTATAAAGAATTTTCGTAGTCCAGTATGGGAGTGATGACTGCCTGGCATACGGTGTGGAAGTGGTCTTGGCTGAGGACTGGCTTGAGTCATCTTATGATTTTTAAACGGTGGTATGCTTTTGCTGCGGTTTTGTTTATGTGGGATTGGAGATTGAGGTTCTTGTCCAGGGTGACACCTAGATATTTTACTTTGTCCTTAGTTTATATTGTCCTGTGTAATATTTTGATATCTTGAGGTGGCTTGAATGTTGTGTTTCTGGAGAGGAACATTGCTTCAGTTTTGTCAAAGTTCACCATGAAGTTGTGGTCAGCGAGCCAGGTGTTCATGTGTTCGAGGCACTTGGTCATTGGGGTTGTGTCAGGGGCGCTCAGGTAAATTGGGGTGTACACCATGATGTCATCTGCATATAGGTGAATTGTATGCTGTGTTGTCTGATGATACTGCATATAGGCTGTATATAGATGTTGAAAAGAATTGATGATAGGGCCGAGCCCTGTGGTATTCCCTGTGTGGTGGGAAATTTGGTTGATCGTTTCTCTCCACATTTTACTTGCTGTGTTTGGTTGCTTAGATAGGAGGTGAACCATTTCATTGTGTTGTTCCGGAGTCCGATTTCTTGGAGTCTCTGTAGGAGAGTGGAGTGTGATACCATGTCAAAAAGGCAGCTGAGATGTCGATGAAAATTAGTAGGAAACCGTTTTTTATATTATCCAGTCCTCTCAGAAGGTTGTTGAAAAGGGAGGTGAGTAGAGTTTCTACGTTAAGATGCAGTTTAAAGCCATGTTGGTGCACATCCAGCGGAGCATGTAGGTCCACGTGATCCTGGAGTTGTCTTTGTACAACTTTCTCAATGATTTTTGTGATAAATGGCAGGCTTGATATAGGTCGGTAAGATTTTGGATCGGAGGTGTTTGACATGTTACCTTTGAGGATTGGTCTTATGGTGGCTTGCTTTAGCACCTGCAGCAGGTGCCCTTGTTGTAGGGACTCTTTCACGATTTTGTGTAAGTGGTGGCTTAGTTGGTCCTTGGAGGCCTTGATTCATTCTACGGGGCATGGGTCGGCTGGTGAGGTTGTTGTGTTGAGTGTGCCCACAATGTCTTCTATTTGCTGTTTTGTTGGTATAGAGAAGTCATTCCAGGTTTGGTGGGATTGTTCGCAGGTCTGGGACTCCGGCGTTGGTGGATCGGGTTCTTTGGTGGGCATGGCGTGGGCTGGAGTTGTGTTCTTGTTTATCATGTAGTTTGCAAATTCCTGTGGGTCTATTTGGTGTCCACTGTGGCGTGGGATGTCTTTTGTGAGTTGTTGCACTATGTTGAATAGTTCTCTTGGCTTGTTTTTTATTTCAGTATTAGGTTGGTGTGGTGGTGTTGCTTGTGGTTGTTTATTAGGTTGTTGTAGGCTTGTTGTTCGGTTCTGTATTGTAGTGCTGCCTCTGGTGACTTGGTGCGCCTCCATTTTCTTTCTAGCCTTCTGAGCGTGCGTTTTGATTCCCGAATTTCATTTGAGTACCAGGGAGCGCTGTTTTTTCTTTGGGTGTGTGTCTTTTCCTTCTTTGTCACTGATGCAGCTTTTGATAGGGTGGAGTTCCATTTGTTTATGGTTTCGCCTAACCCATTGCAGTCTTGTTGTATTTGTGGTATTATGTCTTCTAGGAAGTTCTCTTTATGGTAGGTCTTGAATCTTCTTGTTTTGGGTTCTCTTTCGGCCTTCTATTGGAGTTCTGCACCATCAGGAAGAAACTGTTAAAAAGCTAAGATGGGCATAAAGCTGTAGTTATTTAGTTGAACTTAGCATGCACTAAAGTCATTCAGCACATAGAAAAACAAAAACAAAATTTAGTATCCTTTTGAATTAGAAAAAAGATATAGCAATAAATAGTATTGTTTCCTTATCCTTGTTCTTTTAAAACAGCAACACATCCTACTTAGAACTGCACCGAGACCATCGTTCTCTTAGATTTCAGTGGCTAGTATCATGATCTTTGCAGTTTTCCAGGTGATGCCGCATCTTGGTAGGTGGAACCAATCATCGTAACATTTCAATAGACCGCCTAGACGGGCTTTGAACTGGAGACCAGAGATAAAAGGCTCCCGACTGCTATGACCATTTTTCAGAGTCATAGATAAATATACTTAACTATACTGGAGTAAAAAAGAGTCATGGCTCACAATGACAGGCAGTGACTCATCCATCTAATGCAGAAGATGAAGAGGAAATGAATATTTTTAAGTCAGAGCTCCTGATATCAAAGATCTTTCACACTAGAATTCTCATCATCAGGGAGCATGGCTTTGCTCTTGAAATTATCTTCCAGTTCTCTAGACCAAAATGCAGACACTAAGGAGCCGGAAAGGATCATGTTTTTGTTTACTGCTCAAGACCCCAAACCCTTATCTGGTAAGGTTCCTGCAAAGCTGCACATGAGTCTTCTGCCCAGGCTACTGCTGGTAGAGGTAGGTGCTGTGATAGCCCAGCTTAGTAGACATACCCCTAAATTGGCACTAAATTAATCTGGTTTAGTAGATATACCCCTTGGTGCCTGCTCTTAGCAACTGAAAACACCATATTTCAGCACCTCCCCCTACTGGCCACGGCTCAGTTGGACAGTTCTCATGCAGCAGGCGGGAATGTTGTTGTCTGAGTGTGGGATGAGGGTGGGGAGAACCAAAGCAAAAATGAAAAGAGACAATCAATACTTAGGCATAACCCACCTTGTTATCTAAAGCACTGGAATGCACTAAAACCTTTTCTGGAAATTGCAGAAAATGTGCACTGTTTTATTTTAGTTTTCCTTTCTAGAAAATTGAAAGGAGGCACTTATGTGGTCAACTTTGAGTGCTAGCAATATAAGTGCCTATATTCTAGCATAGTAGATGGATACATTTAGTCTACATATGTCAATGAATGGAGGAGTAGCCTAGTGGTTAGAGCAACTGCCTAATACCCAAGAGACCAGGGTTCAATTCAGACTAGCACTCCTTGTGACCTTAGGCAAGTCACTTTACTCTCCATTGCCTTGGAAGAAAAGGCCTGGCAACCTACTTCCAGTGATACATTGCCACAAAAACCCAGAGGCTGGGTTGCCAGGAGTCAGCACTGACTTGACAGCACAAAAAAAATGTCAATCCATGCCCAAAATGCATCTGTACAATTTTAGCAGGGTTAGGGGTTAAATGTATCCAGAGACTGGCTATATTCATCCACGCTTTGGATAAAAATGTGTTCATATACATGGTATGCATAAATATAAGTCTAATTTTGTCTGTATACATTTAGAATCACATATTCAGCTGTCCAATGTACTAGTATCAATTGGTTAAATATACACATAAAGATGTCCTTATAACTTATGTGGATATCTTTATGCATTTAATGTCTCGAATATTACAGTCAAGGTGCTTTTGTTTCTTGGTTCTTTCCTTTGAGGTTCAATTAAAAAGAAGCTCGGGAACGAGGAACCACAGGATAAGGACGAAAGGGCGTAGACTCAGGAGTACTCTAAGGAAATATTTCTTAATGGAGAGGATGGCGGATGTCTGGACCAACCTCCCAGCAAAGCTGGAGAAGATAAGGGCCGTATCTGAATTCAAGAAAGCATGGGACAAGCATGAAGGATCTCTGAGAGAGGAGAAGTCAGGGAGTTTAGACCTTAGTAGTCAGTGTAGATGGGCAGACTGAATGGGTCATATGGTCTTTATCTGCTGTCATTTCCCCTGTTTTCTGTGTTTCGAATTTCATTCGGTCTCTTGGTGACATCATATATTATCCACCACAAACCCTCAAAACATAGATATTGCTACACAAACTTTGCAGGAAATTCTTGCCAAACTTGTTGCACATCTTTGATAGTGTAGCTCATGGTTGGTTATGACAAATGTTTCTTGAAAGCAAAAATGCCGACTAAAATGAATTTAAGTTCTAGAACATTCACATTCCATTTTTGTTCTGTTCTGTTTGTTTGGTTTGTTTGCTTTTGTTCAGGGCTTTAGGAAAATGCCTTCTTTCAGCCACATGTTTTTATGAATCTATGTGCTCTAGGGATGCTGCTGTGCTGATCATCATCAAAACCCCACAAATGCATTCATGCCCAAAGATGGAAATAATGGACTGGGGGAAAGGGAATTGGAATTTTGCTCATGCCTTTTATTTCAGAAGTTCAAGGCAACTTATGTTCAGGTGCTGTAGATATTTTTCTTGTCCCAGAGGGCTCACAATCTAAGGGTTGTTTTTAACTAAAGGGTGCTACGATATTGCACCCAATGCACCGAAAGCACCAAAACCATGGCACATTAGGTATAATGCCACCATGTTTACTATCAGGGGTTTGGAAAGCATGCTCGCTGCAGTTAACGTGGAGCCCTGTGCCCTACGGCAACATAGAAATAACACAGGTGCACTTACCTCCACCTACTGAAGTGGCATTGGGTGAACTCGTGCTAGTTACAAGGGTCACAGTTTGTGCGTTGTGTTTATCCCACGCTGTGTTGTGCCCACCACACCCAGTCTCTGCCCCTAACCTGTCCCTTTACCACCCCAATTTGCAGCAAGGGAATCGGCCTATGCTGTCAAGGCCCCGCACTAGCTGTCAACACATGTCCCATCATGCCTTGACCATGCACCAGAAGATGGGCTGACAGCTAGTACCGTATAGTAAAAGATGCCCTAAGTTTATACGTAAGGCAACGGAGGGTTAAGTGACTTGCTCAGGATCAAAAGGAGAAGTAACAGGATTTGAAGCTGGAAATATTGTATTCCTCCAATTTCATTATTGTATTTATAAAAGTATAGCTATTCTTGCAAAGCAGGAGACTAACTAGTAGCAGATTTAGAACAAATTTAGAAAGGATATTTTCATTCCATACTCAAATAAGCCTTGGAGTTGGTTGTCAGAAGATGTGTTCAAAGCATATAATATGGCTGGATTAAAAAAAAATGATTTGAACAAGTTCCTGGAGGACAGATCCATCAACAGTTATTAGCCAAGCAAACATCGGGAGAACTACTTCTTACCTCTGAAAATGAGCAGCAGGGATGGGATCTTCCTGCGAAGGTCTGCTGGTAATTTCCCAGTGACCTAGATTACTGGCTGCTGGGTCTCATCCAGAAGAGCTGTTTTATGTAGAAATAGCTACTCTAACCACTATGATATCTGAATATATGTACAGGTTAGGGATGTGCACTCATTTTGAAACAAAAAAAGAAAAATGCTATGAAACGAACCTGCTTCATCTCAGACCAAACTGAAAAAGTCAGCAAAATTATGGGGCTCGATATTCAGGGGCAGCTGGCCGTCGCTGCTGAACTTATAACTTGATATTCAACCACTGCCCGGTTAGTGTCTGCGGCGAAAGTTAGGCCAGCCTTTAAGGTGTCTAACTTTTGCCATTTAAGGATCACCAGGCAGCGGCTGAATATCTCCGGCATCCAGTGCCGCTAAATATCCCAGTCACTGAGATTAGTGTGGTTAGCAGGTTTGCTAACTGTGTTAAATGCATTGAATATTGGGCCCAGGCTGTCTTGTTTTACTTCATTTTTGGCCTGTACGTTTTGCAACAGTATATGTTGTTTATAATACCATACTCTAAAAATGACATTTAGAAAATCACCTCTGAAAACAAAACAAAATGCGACCAACATGCGGCAAATAGCCTGTGTTATTGCTAATCCTGCAGGAGCTTTAACTGCATTTAATCCGCAGCTGATTTTCAAAGAGAAAAGACTCAAATGCTTTCTTTTCAAAGATGTTCTAGCATAACGTACACCAGCCAGGTGGTGGGAGGGGAGACAGAGGTTAGGCCTTCTGATACAGAGGCATGAAGGGTACGTGCAGGAGAATGGACATGTTTGACTGGCTAGGGTTCTGCGTTACTAGGCAAAAAGACTAAACCTATATCATAGAGGAGAATGCAGCAGAAAGGTGACTACATTCTTCCCTTGGTAACTTCCAGGTGTCATCTCCTGTGGAGACGAGATCCGGCAACCTTTGAATATACACCAGCACTCTAGCAGCTGACATGCCCTATGAGATAATGCCAGTCTACTCAAGGAAAGAAAGTAAATGCCTCTAGAGTGATTCGAAGGGAATTCCTATGGACAGACATGGGCAGGGAGACACAGGGGCCAGGTACATACGTACATATATGCAAAAAAGGGAAGGCATGTCACAGAGCTACAGGGGTCTTAGGTTGTGCTCCACAAAGTGATATGGTCAATCTATGATGCTGTCATGGTACATATATGGCGTCTTTCCAGACCAAAAATCTAAAGGAGAACCAATTCCATTGGCCGCATGAGTCAGAATTGCTGGAGCAGATTCAGCAGGACATGGAAAGGCACCAAGGTCTTTCAGATGCCACATTCATCGCTCTATCACTTTTCTACATTAGGTATAGTACCTCATTTTAAGATGCTTTCTCGTAAATAAATAAATAAGGGCTGGGTCCATGCAAGCCTGTTGGAATGACACTTCCTTTCAAGGCTTTCAGTACAAGCAATGGGCAGCACACCATTAATGTTTCATAAAGGAATGGTTTTCTAATATGCACGCCTCCACCTATGAAGGCTATTTCTTAATCTAGCAGTCTTCTTAAAAGTTGTAAACAGAGATACTACTCCAAACAAAGCAGCGTTCCCAGAAGGCCACTCTTGCCACAGCCACTAAGGACACAGAGGCAACTTGCCTAACCATCCCCTAAATGGTGGCCATTGCACTTTGGGCTAGCTCTCTCCCAGTTGTATATCACAGCTTTACATAGACCCTAGGGTCTGGCTCTGCTCATCTATGACCTTGCAATCCAGCCCCAGTCTACATAAAACCAATTATTTCTTGGCATACCCTTCCTAATACCCTTTCACCAGGACAGCCCTCACTTTGCCCACAGAACTCACTCCTCTCACTCAACTCTTATTCACATGGGGGGCACATTCTGAATAGGCCATCCAGCCCCTTGTGCAACCAACCAGAAGCAGGACGCCCATAAGTAGACACAATTCTGATACCACCAGGGTCTAGATGTGCCCGAATATGCAGACAGGGCCCCGATTCTGGTCAGCCTGCATGCCTAGCAGATCCCGGGCTAACTCATTCAGGCTCCTAAATGGAACTGCCATCGCACCGTGGCTCCATTCAGGAGCCACAAATGCAGGCCACCGCAGTTTTTCTTCTTTCCCCACAGCCAGACTCTCGAGCCGGCCTCCCATGGCCAAGGTCCTGCTGCAGGGATCTTCTTGCACCCACCTACCTTTTTATGTAGCCCAGTGGCATGATCCCCCAACAGCTAGGGGAACTTATTCCACCTCTGTGGTGGAATAAGTCCCCCGTCAATGTTCACGGCTCCGGAAGTACAGGGTGTGGTGGCGAGACAGGTTTAGAGCCCAAAGAAAATGTGAAAAAACAGCCTTTTACCTCTGGGCTGAAGAAAGGTTCAGGGGATTTAAGGGATAAAACTCAAACCAAAGGAAAAAACTCTCTGCATAGAGATGGGGAGAGCGAGCCACGCCCTAGCTCCATGGAGACCAGGGGAGGTGACGAGGGAAGCCTGGGGGTGGAGTCTGAGGCTATAGGGCAGCTCAAGTCATATAAGCAGAGAGAGTCTTCCAGAGAAGGAGGAGACACAGGACGGAAAGGAACAGGACGAGGAGGAAGAAGGAAAGCAAGACGAGAACGTGTCCGTGGGTGGAGTCCAGGAGGGAAATCCTCTGAGGAGGAAGCATTCCCTAGCAGGCTGGACACTAGCAGAGAATCTCTTGAAGCTATGGGAAGTAAAGAGATTAGGAGGACACGTGCAAGGGAAAGGTGCTACAGCAGAAGCCTCAAACAAGATCCCTATTGCAGGCAACAGACAGACAACTCGAGCCCTGATGGCAGCCTAGCTGGTAAGAAGTGTACAGCTGGTTGGGAACACAGGAGAGTTGGTTCTGGGGAAAATGTTGCTGGAAAGCATGGTAAAGGAATCTTTGTGAGAGTCTGTGGAGAAGCTTTCACCTGAGGCACAGCCTGAGAGAAGACAGGGTGCTGGGAACAAGGTAAGCCCTTTGCAAGCTTTAAAACATTTATTGAGAAAGAAAGATCTCCTAGGTCCTTCCCATGCAACTCAGCGTAGTGAGGATTCCCAGTGGGGACAGGTTTGGAAATTGATAGAGCAATTAAAACCTGCTGTTAGAAATGCTGAGGCCAGCCAGGTGCTAATTGAACCAGATGAAGAGAGCATGGACGTAGAGGAATGCCTTTCAGAAAATGAGTGTTCTGACTTTGAAATGGATTGCTCTTACTGTGTGAGTCATAAGTAGAAAAGCTGTATGGTTTTAAAAGTAAGGGAAAAGCCATAAGCTTTTAAAGAGTTTTATGACCGGCTGGAAGTTTGATCAATTGAAGCACCAATGTTGAGCCAGCCAGATAAGCTCAGAGAAAAGCTGTGAATGCTGGAAGTTAAAGCCAATGTTTGTAATTGGAAAATGAAGAAGCCTAACGTCTGTAAAAGGAATGATGCAAAAGTTTAGAGGCTTGTAAACTTGGAAGTCCACGTGCTGTGCAGAGCTTTGAATGATATAGGCTTGTGCTGTGCCACACCTGGGATTTGAGAGTATATCCTTGGCTGAAAGCAAGGTTTATTGCTGTGTTTAAAAACAAGCTGTTTGGAATGACTAATGCTGGGACTGAGCAGTTAAGTTTATGTTTCCTTTTACATGGAGAAGTATCCTATTTATGTTATGGTAATATATGAACTGCTGACAAGAAGTTCTGTGGATAAGTAGAAAATAAAAATCCTGTTACCTTTTGGAAACCCTCGGCTGTGTTTGGTTCTTACCACACAACTACATTCTTCAAAGGCCTCAGTGAAAGAGATTAAGGTGATAAAGGACATAAAGTGGTACGCTCACTACACATAGGCAACCGCCTAACCCGTAGGGGGCGCTACAGTTGGTGGTGAAACTGAGGGAGAAAACTGGTCATGAGCAGAGGAAATGTTTTGCTTGTGGAGATAGAGGCCATTTGAGAAGGGATTGTTGGGCCAGGACATCATTAGTGACCACCCAATCCAAGGAGACTGGGGAGGGGTTCTTATTAGCTGTGGAGGTTGAGAACATCCCTGTAGAAGCCCTATTAGACTCCGGAGCTGACCAGTCAATGGTTTCACAAAAGCTTTGGAGGGAAATACAAGCCTTAGGGAGCCCAGCCTCAAAACACTCTGAAGGTAGTATAAAAATAAGATGCGTGCATGGCGCAGCGTCATCTTAAACCCTGCATACAGTGAGAGTGAAAGGCCTAGGGTTAAAAAGAAACATTTCTGTGGCAGTAGTCCCTAGGCTTCCACATGCGCTTGTTTTAGGCCGAGATTGGCCTCAGTTTAAGCGAGGGCTGGTTAAGGGTTTAGAAACCGAGGCAGGCTTAACATCCAGCATAGCCCAAGCCAAAAAAACTGGAAAGGTGTCCCTGGGGGATAGAAATAAAGGGAGACAGTTGACCTCCTATCATAAGGTAATGCCTACCCCTTTGTTCGGGAGTGTCCGGAAGAAGCCGGATAGGAAAGTGACCCCAAGATCAGACCCCGACAACAAGCCAAAATTCATATTAAGGTGTTGTCGTACCACCCCGAGTGCCATAATTCCAAAACGCGCATCAGAGCATGCAGCGGGTTTTGATCTCCATAGTGCGGAGGACATTATTATTCCTCAGCAGGGGAGAGCGTTGGTGGAAACAGGCATACAGATAGATATACCCCCCGGTTGCTATGGCCGTATTGCCCCTCGATCAGGCCTGGCAGCAAAGAATTCTATTGATGTGGGGGCAGGGGTCGTCGATCCCGACTACCGAGGAGCGATCAAAGTCTTGTTGCTCAATTTCACACGAGCGGACTATCAGGTGAATACGGGGGACAGGATAGCGCAGCTCATAT
Organism: Ichthyophis bannanicus; assembly: GCA_033557465.1. Lineage (NCBI taxonomy): Eukaryota > Metazoa > Chordata > Amphibia > Gymnophiona > Ichthyophiidae > Ichthyophis > Ichthyophis bannanicus. Next base: position 888,241,532 of record CM066035.1, on the reverse strand, counting down.
GCGAAAGGGTTGGGTTTCCCCCCGTAGAAGAGGTCATGGAACTGACCCCTACAGTAAGGGGATCAGGAGGATTTGGTTCCACCGGCTAGGCAGAAAGGAAAGGTTTATCAGCAACGTGTGATGAGAAGGCAGATGTTGATCTGGGCCCTCAACTAGCCGATTGTAAAGCCAAACCAGTTTGAAGGGTAGGGAAGGAACTCTCGTGGCATCAACACCAGGCTTTGTTAAAACTGTTGCAAAGGTTTCCGGATGTGTTAACGCCTAAACCGGGAGAAACTAACCTTGTTGCCCATGAGGTGGTAACCCCTCGAGGAGAGATAATACGGCAGAGACCATATAGATAACCTGAGGTGAAGCAGCAAGAGGTAATCAGTCAAGTACGGGAAATGTTACAAATGGGTATAATAGAGGAGTCTGTAAGTCCCTGGAACAGCCCAATCGTACTTGTCCCAAAACCCGATGGAACTATGCGCTTTTGTATAGATTTCCAGAAGGTTAATGCAATTTCCAGATTTGACACCTATCCCATGCCCAGAATCGAAGAACGTCTGGACCAACTAGGGCAAGCCACCTACCTCACCACCTTAGACATGACTAAGGGGTACTGGCAGATTCCCCTCACACGGGAATCTCGCCAGAAAACTGCCTTTAGTACCCTTATAGGCCTGTTCCAATTTCGCCACATGCCTTTTGGGTTGCATGGAGCAGCAGCCACATGCCAACGACTAATTGACATCGTCTTATGCCCACATCACCAGTATGCAATAGCGTACATGGATGATGTGGTAGTCCATAGTAGTAGTTGGGATCAACATCTGGCCCATATTGACGCAGTATTAGGGGCGATGCGGAAGGCAGGTATCAATTTGAACCCTGCGAAATGCATGTTTGGGGGAAAGGAGGTGAAGTACTTGGGACACATAGTTGGACGGGAGGTAGTCAAGCCCTTAATTGATAAGGTGGAAAGCGTGCAAGCATTTCCGAAGCCTTGAACCAAAAAGCAGTTGCGTAGCTTTTTGGGGTTGATAGGGTATTATCGTAGGTTTATACCCCATTTTGCAACGGAAAGTGCGTCCCTCACGGAAATGCTCAAGAAAAATGCGCCGAACCAGTTAAAATGGTCGTCGGTTGTGGAGCAGGCCTTCATGCAGCTAAAGGAGAGGTTATATTCAGCGCCAGTCTTACGAGGCGTGGACTTTAACAAGCCATTTATACTGCAGACTGATGCCTCCGAGACGGGGTTGGGGGCTATCTTGACACAAAAACAGGAGGGGGTAGAGCATCCTGTGATGTTTTTAAGTAGGAAGTTAGCGCCACCAGAAAAAAAATACTCTACGATGGAAAGGGAGTGCCTGGTCATCCGATGGGCTGTGGAAGCACTTAGGTTTTATTTAACAGGCCATAGGTTCCTTTTAGTAACAGATCATGCACCATTAAAATGGTTGAGCAGCATGAAGGACTACAACCCGCGCCTCACACGATCGTATATGGCCCTGTAGGCATACGATTTCCGGGTCGAACACCGGGCGGGGAGAATACATACCAACGTGGATGCCCTTTCAAGAATTCCGTGCTGTGTGGAGGTAGAAATGCCAGCCCGGAATATCTTAAGGGGGGGGGGGATGTGTGGTGACGAGTCAGGTTTAGAGCCCAAAGAAAATGTGAAAAAATAGCCTTTTACCTCTGGGCATAAGAAAGGTTCAGGGAGTTTAAGGGTTAAAACTCAAACCAAAGGAAAAAACTCTCTGCACAGAGATGGGGAGAGCGAGCCATGCCCTAGCTCCATGGAGACCAGGGGAGGTGACGAGGGAAGCCTGGGGGTGGAGTCTGAGGCTATAGGGCAGCCCAAGTCATATAAGCAGAGAGAGTCTTCCAGAGAAGGAGGAGACACAGGACGGAAAGGAACAGGACGAGGAGGAAGAAGGAAAGCAAGACGAGAACGTGTCCGTGGGTGGAGTCCAGGAGGGAAATCCTCTGAGGAGGAAGCATCCCCTAGCAGGCTGGACACTAGCAGAGAATCTCTTGAAGCTACGGGAAGTAAAGAGATTAGGAGGACACATGCAAGGGAAAAGTGCTCCAGCAGAAGCCTCAAACAAGATCCCTATTGCAGGCAACAGGCAGACAACTCGAGCCCTGATGGCAGCCTAGCTGGTAAGAAGTGTACAGCTGGTTGGGAACACAGGAGAGTTGGTTCTGGGGAAAATGTTGCTGGAAAGCATGGTAAAGGAATCTTTGTGAGAGAGTCTGTGGAGAAGCTTTCACCTGAGGCACAGCCTGAGAGAAGACAGGGTGCTGGGAACAAGGTGAGCCCTTTGCAAGCTTTAAAACATTTATTGAGAAAGAAAGATCTCCTAGGTCCTTCCCCTGCAACTCAGCGTAGTGAGGATTCCCAGTGGGGACAGGTTTAGAAATTGATAGAGCAATTAAAACCTGCTGTTAGAAACGCTGAGGCCAGCCAGGTGCTAATTGAACCAGATGAAGAGAGCATGGACGTAGAGGAATGCCTTTCAGAAAATGAGTGTTCTGACTTTGAAATGGATTGCTCTTACTGTGTGAGTCATAAGTAGAAAAGCTGTATGGTTTTAAAAGTAAGGGAAAAGCCATAAGCTTTTAAAGAGTTTTATGACCGGCTGGAAGTTTGATCAATTGAAGCACCAATGTTGAGCCAGCCAGATAAGCTCAGAGAAAAGCTGTGAATGCTGGAAGTTAAAGCCAATGTTTGTAATTGGAAAGTGAAGAAGCCTAACGTCTGTAAAAGGAATGATGCAAAAGTTTAGCAGCTTGTAAACTTGGAAGTCCACATGCTGTGCAGAGCTTTGAATGATATAGGCTTGTGCTGTGCCACGCCTGGGATTTGAGAGTATATCCTTGGCTGAAAGCAAGGTTTATTGCTGTGTTTAAAAACAAGCTGTTTGGAATGACTAATGCTGGGACTGAGCAGTAAAGTTTATGTTTCCTTTTACATGGAGAAGTATCCTATTTATGTTATGGTAATATATGAACTGCTGACAAGAAGTTCTATGGATAAGTAGAAAATAAAAATCCTGTTACCTTTTGGAAACCCTCGGCTGTGTTTGGTTCTTACCACACAACTACATTCTTCAAAGGCCTCAGTGAAAGGGATTAAGGTGATAAAGGACATAAATAGAATGCTAGGTATGATAAGGAAAGGAATGGAAAATAAAACAAAAGATATTATAATGCCTCTATATCGTTCCATGGTGAGACTGCACCTTGAATATTGTGTGCAATTCTGGTCGCCATATCTTAAAAAGGATATAGCAATTTTAGAAAAGGTTCAGAGAAGTGCCACCAAAATGGTAAAGGGGATGGAAGGCTACTCCTATGAAGAAAGGCTAAAAAGGTTAGGGCTCTTTAGCCTGGAGAAGAGACGGCTGAGGGGAGATATGATAGAAGTCTATAAATTAATGAACGGAGTGGAACGGGTAAACGTAGATCGATTGTTTACCTTATCAGAATATGGAAAGACTAGGGGACATGCAATGAAGCTACAGGGTAAACTATTTAAGACTAATAAAAGAAAATATTTTTCATTCAACGTGTAATCAAACTCTGGAATTTGTTACCGGAGGATGTAGTAAAGGCTGTTAGTGTAGCTGGGTTTAAAAAAGGTTTGGACAAGTTCCTGGAGGAAAGGTCCATAAACCATTATTAAGAAGGGACCCAGGATATCAATGCTTGAACCAGTACAAGTATTGTGGAACCTGTGACCCTTGGGGAAACTGCTAGGTACGTATGACCTAGATTGGCCACTGTTGGAAACAGAATGCTGGGCTTGATGGACCTTGGTCTGACCCAGTATGGCATATCTTATGTTCTTATGTAAGTGGTACGCTCACTACACATAGGCAACCGCCTAACCCATAGGGGGCGCTACAAGGGTCAACTTCAGAATCGGCCCTGTACATCTGGGGTTGCAGCCTGACCATGCCTTGCCCTTGTTCCACCTCAGTAATGCCCCCTCCCGCCCCTGTCTAAGCCTCCCCATACAAACGAGCTGTTCGCACAGGGAGGCAGTAGATATGTATTTATATTTTTTGAAAAGTTTCATCAGTTTTCACTCAAGGCTATCATTGTAAGTGATGGAAGGGCAGAGAGGAAAAGTCCCATGGAACATGCAATCTCCCAAGCATCATCTCACATAGGCCTTTTTACATAGTAACATAGTAAATGACGGCAGATAAAGACCAGTATGGTCCATCTAATCTGCCCAGCATGATGGCAAGAGTAGGTGCACCTGCCGCTCTGTGCAGGCCACCCCTCCCCACGTCCCTGTTTAGGGGTGAACCTACCACTCCATGTAGGACACCCCTATTTGTTGAGAAATTAGATGGTTCAGTTTATTTTGATTTTATCCTGTTGCTGTAAAGGGATCCTAGCATTGAGGGAGAATGATCTCCCTCAATGCTAGGCATCTCATTGGCTACACATTTATGATGTTTCTGAAAGACATCTGCTGAGAGTAAAGAAGCTGTGGAAGGGCTTGTTCTTTGCTTAGGCAATCAAGAACAACTTCTTATCCACCTAGCCTGCAAAACAAACAATGCATGTCCATCTGCCTGCAGCGGCATTCCGCTTCTGCCTTCTGCCACTGTCTACTGCTGTACTTGTGTTGACTAGCTGCCTGTCTCCTGTCATGCCGACTGTGCTGATTGTGCTCTCTTTGTCTCCCACTGCAGGTATCTGGGATCTCTGTCCATCTGTGTACAAGCTCCCGCCCACGCGGAAGTAATGTGGCAGCAGGATTGCAGCCGCGTTCCCCTTGAGTGCCAGTGTATAAATCTGCCTACAGCGGCGTTCTGTACCATGGTGGCATGTGCTGAAGTTGCATGCCCAAGGAACAGGACATGCTCCTGGGGCGAGCTCCTTGGGGCGACTCCGGCGACTGTACTATCAATCCAGCAGGTTGCAGGATGTACTTGCTATCCTCCTCTTTGTTGCTGTGGACACTTGTCCCTCCCCCACGCTCAACACCATGTAATTTGCACTTATTTCTATTTGTCTTGCTCCTGGCTTCCGTTTGTCTTTTCTGTCTTCCCTGTATGGCCTCCATCCCATTTCATTGGGGCTGGCATCCCACACCCCTGGCGCCCCCTCTTCTGGGTCATCTATCCAGATCTACTGCCAGTCTAATTCCTTGCTGTCATGCTGCCACCATAACCTATCCTCCACCACTTGCCCTATCACAGCTTCTGCTTAGCCTTGCACTCCCTAACTGTAGGTCTCTCCATTCTAAAGTCCTTCTTATCCATGACATAATTTTACAAAACTTCCTGGATGTTTTATTCAGTACAAAAACCGATTACGAAAGGGTGAGGACCCTCACCTCACCCGTTGCCTGCCCTCTGGTTTCTTGGCCTTTGCGTCTCCATGTTTGGGGTAATGATGGGGGCATGGCTGTCCTCCATTGTTTTGCCCTGTAATCCTGTGAAGTTCAGTCTCCAGTCCTGCACTACTGGGAATCTCTTCTTCTCCGGCTCGACTGAACTCCCCCTCTTTATTTTCTTCTTGTTTACGCTCCTCCCTCTCTACTCCCAGATCACTGGGACTTGCTGTTACTTACTATCTGGGAAATTTCCTTTCATATCCCCATGTCCTAATCCTCAGTGATTTCAACCTTCATCTTGATCCCCCAACTAGAACATGAGACAAGATCTTCTTGCCCCTCCTAGGTGACCTTTCCCTTCTTCGGTACAATCCTCCTTATAAGAACATAAGAACATAAGATATGCCATACTGGGTCAGACCAAGGTCCATCAAGCCCAGTATCCTGTTTCCAACAGTGGCCAATCTAGGTCATACGTACCTAGCAGTTTCCCCAAAAGACACAGGTTCCACAATGCTTGTACTGGGTCAAGCATTGATATCCTGGGTCCCTTCTTAATAATGGTTTATGGACCTTTTCCTCCAGGAACTTGTCAAAACCTTTTTTAAAGCCAGCTACACTAACAGCCTTTACTACATCCTCCGGTTACAAATTCCAGAGTTTCATTACACGTTGAGTGAAAAAAATATTTTCTTTTATTATTCTTAAATAGTTTACCCTGTAGCTTCATTGCATGTCCCCTAGTCTTTCTATATTCTGATAATGTAAACAATCGATCTACGTTTACCCGTTCCACTCCGTTCATTAATTTATAGACTTCTATCATATCTCCCCTCAGCCGTCTCTTTTCCAGGTTAAAGAGCCCTAACCTTTTTAGCCTCTCTTCATAGGAGTATCCTTCCATCCCCTTTACCATTTTGGTGGCTCTGCTCTGAACCTTTTCTGATATCGCTATATCCTTTTTAAAATACGGCAACCAGAATTGCACACAATATTCAAGGTGCGGTCTCACCATGGAACGATATAGAGGCATTATAATATCTTTTGTTTTATTTTCCATTCCTTTCCTTATGATATCTAGCAATCTATTTGCTCTCTTGGCCGCCGCTGCACACTGGGCCGAGGGTTTTAACATGTTATCCACAATGATACCTAAATCTTTTTCCTGGGTGGTGGTTCCTAATGTGGAACCTTGCATCTAGTAACCATAGTTTGGATTGTTCTTCCCTAGGTGTATAACTTTGCACTTGTCCACATTAAATTTCATCTGCCATTTTGATGCCCAGTCCTCCAATTTATCAAGATCCTCTTGAAATTTTCCACAATCCTCATGGGTTTTAATAACTTTAATAAAACGTTTTGTGTCATCTGCAAATTTGATAACCTCACTCGTTATTCCACTTTCCAGGTCATTTATGAATATGTCAAAAAGCAGTGGACCCAGCACAGATCCCTGGGGTACACCACTATTCACCTTTCTCCGTTGGGAAAATTGGCCATTTAGCCCTATCCTCTGCTTTCTATCTTTTAACCAGTTCCTGATCCACAGTAGTACACTGCCTCCTATCCCATGACTCTTTAGTTTTGCCAAAAGCCTTTGATAAGGGATCTTGTCAAAGGCTTTCTGAAAGTCCAAATACACTATATCGACTGACTCACCTTTGTCCACCTGTTTATTCACACCTTCCAAAAAACATAACAGATTAGTAAGACAAGATCTTCCTTGTCTAAAGCCATGTTGGCTGTCTCCCATTTGGCCATGACTATCTACATGATGAGTAATTTTATTCTTTATGATGGTTTCTACCATTTTTCCCGGTACTGACATCAGGCTCACCGGTCTGTAGTTTCCCAGATCACCCCTGGAACCCTTTTTAAAAATTGGCGTTACATTGGTGATCCTCCAATCTTCAGGTATTAGACATGATTTTAATGATAGTTCACAGATTACTAATAGCAGGTCTGCAATCTCATATTTCAGTTCTTTTAACACCCTTGAATGTATACCATCCGGCCCAGGTGATTTGCTACTCTTCAGTTTATCTAATAGTTGTAATACATCTTCCTGATGTATCAATATTTCCTTCAATTCTTCCGCACCTTTAAATACCACTTCAGTCATGGGTAACATCCCTACATCTTCCTCAGTAAAGACCGAAGCAAAGAATTCATTCAGTCTCTCTGCTATTCCCTTGTCGCCTCTTAGTGCCCCTTTAACCCCTTTATCATCTAATGGACCAACTGACTCTCTCACAGGTATTTTGCTACAAATGTACTTGAACATTCCTTATAACTTATAAAGCTGGTTACACTATCAACCTTCTCATTACCTCATCCGCTTCACCCTTCATCCCCTCATTGCTGTCCACTCTCCCACTTCCTTGGTCAAATCATTACTGTGTCCTTTTCTTCCTGCAGCTACCCAGAGCATCCAGTTCCCCTTCTCTCTCCCTCTTCTCAATCCCTTCGGCTCAGGCACCGCATTACACCTTCTACCCTCCTACAGTTTCCATAATCCGATCAGCTCTTTCCATCGGATGCCCCCTCCCTATCCCCCAACTTCCAGGCCCGCACCTAGAACAATATTCTCTCCAGATAGCTCCTCTTTATCCAGTTTCTGCAGCTCATACCCGTGCTTGCTACCCCTGTTATCACTCAGGTCTCTACCTTCACTGTACCCATTTCTACCGTGCCAAACATTGCTGGCTGCTCGGCCCACTTTAGAATCTCTTCACAATTTCCACCAGCGCCATCGGGAATATCAGGCAATGATACATTCAGCCAAGCAGGACTATTATTCCAACTTAATCCTTGCATCCTCTAATTCCTCTCAACAGTTCTATTCTGTTTTCTGTTCTCTCTTGATCCCCGCACTTTCCCGTCACTGCCCTCTGCCCCAGATCCTGCCCACTTGGTGGGCTTCTTCTCCAACAAAGTCCTCTCTCTCCATGTAACATTTCCCACATTTCCAACACCCCCCCCCCCCCGCCCAGATTTCTCCAGTTCTCTTTCTGCCTTCCCCTCCATTATCACCCACTGATCTGCCGCTGTTGCACACCTGGTCCTCATTTCATCCCTTTTCCTCGGTTGCACTGTTCAAGATGCTGTCTTCCTCTCATAAGACTACTTGCTCACTAAATCCACTCCCTTCCAAATGGCTCCTCAAACCCTACCTTGCTCTTCTTCCCCCTATCCTCCTATTGCTTAACAATAGTCTTCTCGCTGGTATCAGTGCACATACTTATGAATCTCACCCATGCTCCCCAAGACTGTGCCTCTGGCTAACCCTACTGGCTAAGTATGCATGTTCATTTGTGTACTTTTAAGTCAATGGGTATTTTCTGGGAGGCCACTTACATGTGTATGTGGCCACATATGTGCAAAAATGACTTCCACCCATGACAGCAGGAAATAATTCACTTAAGCACTTTACCTGCTCCCCAGCCGCATGGCAGGGTTGAAGACCTGCACTGGGAGCCAGCATGGCAACATTGCTGGATAAAGTGCAATGTATGCTACGCTCACCATCTTCCAGCACTGCTACCATGGTCTCAGATCTTTTATCTCTCAAACTGAAGTAGGGTCGAGCCATCAGCTGTTGGCCCTACCAGCAGACAGCCCCCGGTTTTTTGCTGGGCTCTTTCAATGATAACTATGCCCAGACCGTACCAAGGGCTGTGTGAGCAGAGCAGCCACACAAAATACAAGTGCAGAAGGGGTGCTGATGTCATCACCGGGCTTCCAGGAAGCCCAACAAAAGCAAGTTCCTGCATGCAGCTGGGTGGGTGTCAGGTTCACCAGTCACACAAGGCGCATTGCTAGCTTGCTAGAGTCCTGGCTATGTCCCTGCCCATTGTTTCAGATCTCTATGAGATGTTTGGAGCTGACTTACTAATTTCCAACAGATACAAAAATAGAAGAAAACCTTAAGGGCCCTTTAACTAAAGTGCAGTAAAAATGTGCGTGTTAGCTGCAAAAATGAATACGTGGTAACTGCAAAGTGTCTATGCAGGGCCGGCCCAAACATTAGGCAAACTAGGTGGATGCCTAGGGCAGCAACTTCTGGAGGGGGGTTGGTAAAGAGCAAGGCATTCATAGCTGAACAATACGTTCTGATAACCAAGGGGAGGGTGTAAGACTTCAGGTTTGCCTAGGATGCACACCAACTCTTTGAACCAACTCTGGGGCCGGCCCTGCCTCTATGTTAGTACTGGCGATGTGACCAGCATCTTCCCATACAGTTAACAAAGTAGAAAAACATTTATTACGTGTTAGGTTCATGACCAATAACACAGATGTACCTGTTGAGGTAGCATTAAGCGATCGGAGCTATCTGCTGTGGTAACAGTTAATGTATGGCAAGTTACCATGTGTTAACTGCAAGGCACAGACCACGCCCATTCCCCACCCCTTCCCATGCTATGCACTTCATATGCAAATTAGCGCATGTTAAATAGCAAGGCACCACGGCATTTGTTACAGAAGCCATGCATTAACAGTTAATGCATACTAATTGGTGTGTCGCCTGCTTAACATACTTTAGTTGAAGTACCCCTTAGTGAATCAGACCCTTTACATATTAAAAGCTGAGAATTTCCTTCAGATGACACATTGTTTGGTCCTAGAAAATGTTTGTCTGCAGAAATGTCATGGAATGGAGAAACCATATAGAGCTCAGCCCATATTTTCATTCTACAGTTTACAAATACTGTAATTACACATGAGATGTCAAGTGGTTGTTAAGAGACAAAATGGCCTCTTGGGTTTCAGCTATGCACAAATTGAGAATGCAGCTTTCATGTTTGATAATGTACAGATTGGATGATATGCTTCAGTGACTCAGTGGAAAATGCTTTGGAGAGATAAACAAGTCACTTTGTAGAATATAGGGTTACAAATAGAACAACAGAAACGGATGTTATTGGAAACTTTAATTCCAAACCAAATGAAAATGATGGTTCACGGATGAAATATGACTCATATCTCTTGTGTACAGTCAGAAACAAATACAAATAAAGAATGCTAAATTTAATAGAAGTCCTTTTGAATCCTGACCCCATTGTATTTAATTGTTTTGTCGTGCCATATTATGTTATCTTAATTCATGTTATCTTACATTACCACCTTCCTTGGACACAGTCCAGTTCAAAAAGCTTTATAAGACACAAATAAAACTCAGTACCTCTACTTCTACTGATAATTTGTATAGCATTACAAATGTATGCAGCACTATACAGGCACATGTAAAAAAAGGTCCCTGCTCATCAGAACTTACAGTCTAGTTAGGATAGACAACACAACAGCTGAGGACAAGAATACATCTAGGGGTATGGTAAGGAAACACAGGAGACTAAGTGGATCACGATCCAAAAGCAGCCTCGAAGAGGAGAGCTTTTAGCTTGGACTGTAAGAGGGCCAGAGATGAAACCTGACCTACAGAACCAAGTAGTTTGTTCCAGGCATAGGGAGCAGCAAGGTAAAAAGAACGAAGTCTGGAATTGGCAGTGGAAGAGAAGGGCACAGATAGAAGCGATTTGCCAGAAGAGCGGAGTTCCTGAGGAGGGGTGTAGGGAAAGATAAGAGAGGAAAAATAGTGAGGAACAGTAGAATGAGTACACTTATAGGATAGTAGGAGAAGTTTGAACTGGATATGGAAAAAGGATCCAATTAAGGTACTTGAAAAGAGGGGTTATATGAGCATATCGAGGCTAATGGAAGATTAGCCATGCAGCTGAGTTTTGAACAGATTGAAGGGGCTAGAGATGACTCAGAGGGACACCAGCAAGGAGGAGGGTGCAATAGTCTAGCAGGGAGGTAACTAAAGAGTGGCTAAGGAGTATGTTTACTAAAACCCCGGTAAAGTGCGGGCCCCGGTAGTGTGCGGGTGCCATATAAGGAGTGGGCATTCCGTCCTGAAAAAGAAAAGCCGGAATTTACATATGCGCTAAGGTGCGCCATGCCCATGTGCGACCTGCACCTTAGCGCATGAGATAGCTGCGTGGGAGGCATAAGTGGCGCGCTGAAGTGCAAGAAAAAGAGCAGAGCCACAGCACAATGGTTAAGACACTGACCAATGGTGCAGAGCTCAGGGGTTCAATCCCCCACAGTGCCAATGAAGACAGCTGCCTGAGGCATTAACTTATGAGGTGCAGAAATACTGGGCCGCGTAAGGTGGAGCACTAATGTTTTGGGCGGCATATTAATACTGGGCGGCATATTAATACTGTAAAATAGTTCAAAACCTGTTTTATGTAAAATAGTTTCTAAACCCGTTCTATGTAAAATAATAGCATGCTATTATTAAACTTTGTTTACTTGTAAACCGCCACTGATCGCTGGAAGTGGCGGTATAGAAGAGATGTATAAATAAATAAATAAATAAATATGGAGGCATTATAACACTGGGCGGTATAAGTGGCGCGCTGATGTGCAGGAAAAAAAGCAGAGCCACAGCACAATGGTTAAGGCACTTACCAATGATTCAGGGGTTCAATCCCCCACAGTGCCCAATGAAGACAGCTGCCTGAGGCATTGTTTTAGGAGGCATTTAAATGATGGATGGCATAAGGCGGCGCGCTGATGTGCAATCACAGGAACAGAACCACAACACAATAGTTAAGACACTGACCAATGGTGCTGGGATCAGGGGTTCAATCCCCAAAAGTGCCCAATGAACAAGGCTGGCTGAGGCATAACATATTATGGGGAAGATTGCTTTAGGAGGCATCTTATTCATATTTTAATTATCACTACTAGCAAACGCACTCTCAAAGCGTGTTAACATAAGGCGCCATATAAGGCACATTTTAAAGTGCACTGTCAGCCAAGGCACCCTAGAATGTTGCTTATAGGGTGCTTCAGAGGGTGCCGTATGAGGTACCGCAAGGTCAGTGTACTGTTTTTTATGGCAGCACTGTGCAGTGTAAGGAATGAAAAGCATAAGTAGGTGCGCTGACAGACAAGAAGGAGCAGCAGTGGAGCACAATGGTTAAGGCACTGACTACTGATACAGGGGTCATGAGTTTGCTCCCCAGTGTGCCTAATACGTAAGGCTGGCTGTGGCATCACCTTTGCATTGTACATATTTTGTCCTGCAGCACTTTACTTTTATGTTATTAATTGCTGCCAGCAAACACGCCCTCACGTGCCGTAATTGAAGGTGCCGTATAAGGCACCCTATAAGGCACTCCATAGGGCACATGATAAATTGCACTGTCCGCCACAGCACCCTAAAACGTCCCCTATAGGGCACCCTATAGGTTGTGTCACAGGATAATGTATAGTGCATCTTATATGGACAGGAACCATAAGGTGCCCTATAGGGCGCCCTATAAAGCACCCTCAGAGGCACCTTATGGCATCAAAATATGTACATTAACAAAAGATGATACATTGGACAACCCTATCAAATAACCCCACTGTGGGTTTGAACCCATGACCTCTGGTTTCAAAGGCAGTGAAGTAACCATTGGGCTACAGCTCTACAGCTGCTAGCAAGCCCTTGGCTGGCTGCAGAGAGCATGCACGTCACCACACAGACAGTCTGCTGTGGTCACCAGGATAGGGTTAGCCCACCCATACCCATGATGCACTGCACATGCAAATCAGCTGTCCACAGATTAACACAAGATGGGCAATGCACCCCCACAGCACCTCGGCCTGGTAGAGGGAAGTGACCATGTGCACCCACACACCACTTCGGCCTGGTAGGGGGTACTGACCGTGTGTTTTACTGGCACAGAGTAGCTACACACTGTCACATTGTGCGGGTACTGTGCTCACCCTGAGGTTGCGGTGAGGCGCCCAGGACCAGGTCCAAAGCAGTGTTAATGTGTGAGATAGGTAATTTCTGCACAAACACTTTGAATATCTCTGTCTGTTTCAGTCAGATGTAGCCCCCATGGACCTCCAGGTGGGCCATGCACCACCACTCCCCCCTCCAGGGCCAAGGGTGGCAAACACGGTCTCCCATCAATACATCCACCTTCTTCCTCCTGGCAAAGATGGCAGTAGAGAGGACCATCAACCCCAGTCCTGCTGAGGGACATATACCCCACAGGGCAGGGCATGCAGCTCTATTACATATCCATAACACAATAGCAGACAGACATTAGGCCTAGATACAGTAAGCTGCACCCCCAACACCAGGGCCGGCCCGTCCATTGAGCGAGAATGTTTTTTGCACAGGGCCCCGCGCAAAAAACATTCTGATCCATCATCCAACATTAAAATTTAAAAAAAAAAAAAAATGCTGTCGCTGCCTCTGCCGGGGCCGCCGCGGCAGAATCGAGTGTGCCACGGGGCCCCCCCTGCCCAGCAGAGCCTGCTCTCCCCGGTATCACCTTTCTCAGCTGCCTCCCTCCAGTCACACGCGCCAGCTTTCAGAGCGCGAGGTGAGTTTCCAGCTTGTTTTGTAAAAAAAAATTCGGTGGGCTGGGGGGGGAGGTAGGAGTGGTAATGGCTGTGGGCTGTTGGGGGGGTTAGGACTGGTGATGGGCTGGGGGGGGTAGGAGTGGTAATGGCTGTGGGCTGTTGGGGGGTTTAGGACTGGTGATGGGCTGGGGGGGGTTATGAGTGGTAATGGCTGTGGGCTGTTGGGGGGTTAGGACTGCTGATGGGCTGGGGTGGGGTGGGGTGGGCTGGGTGGGGGGTAGGAGTGGTAATGGCTGTGAGCTGTTGGGGGGGGTTAGGACTGGTGATGGGCTGGGGGGTAGGAGTGGTAATGGCTGTGGGCTGTTGGGGTTAGGACTGGTGATGGGCTGGGGGGGTTAGGAGTGGTAATGGCTGTGGGCTGTTGGGGGTTAGGACTGGTGATGGGCTGGGGGGGCAGGAGTGGTAATGGCTGTGGGCTGTTGGGGGGTTAGGACTGGTGATGGGCTGGGGGGGGGGGGGTTAGGATTGGTAATGGCTGTGGGATGCGGGGGGGGTTATTACTGTTTATGGGCTGGGGGGGTTAGGAGTGGTAATGGCTGTGGGCTGTGGGGGGGTTAGGACTGGCGATGGGCTGGGGGGGTTAGGAGTGGTAATGGCTGTGGGCTGTTGGGGGGGGTTAGGACTGGTGATGGGCTGGGGGGGGTAGGAGTGGTAATGGCTGTGGGCTGCTGGGGGGGTTAGGACTGGTGATGGGCTGGGGGGGGTTAGGAGTGGTAATGACGGTGGGCTGCTGGGGGGGGTTAGGAGTGGTGATGGGCTATGGGGGGGTTAGGAGTGGTAATGGCTGTGGGCTGCTGGGGGGGTTAGGACTGGTGATGGGCTGGGGGGGTTAGGAGTGGTAATGGCTGTGGGCTGTTGGGGGGGTTAGGACTGGTAATGGGCTATGGGGGGGTTAGGAGTGGTGATGGGCTATGGGGGGCTATGGGCTATGGGGGAGCTAAGTCTATATGGGCTGATGGGATTAGGACTGGAAGTGGGTTGATGGGGGCTTAGGACTGGTAATGGGCTATGGGGGGGGGCTTAAACTAAAAATTGGGTGATGGGGATTAGGACTGGAAATGGCTGGTGGGATTAGGACTGGGAGTGGGCTATGGGGGGCTAGGACTGGTAATGGGTTGGGGGGTTGCTAGGACTGGAAATGGGCTGGGGGATTAAGACTGGAGGTGGGCTGATGGAGTTAGGACTGGTAATGGGCTGTTGGCTGATGGGGGCTGTCTGGTAATGGGCTATGGGGGGCTAGGACAGGAAATGGGCTGATGGGGAGGGGTTAGGACTTGAGGTGGGCTGATGGGGTTAGGACTGTTAATGGACTGTGGGCTGATGGGGGGGTTAGGACTGGCAATGGGCTATGGGGGGGGGGTTAAGACTGGTAATGGGCTGTTGACTGATGGGGGCTGTCTGGTAATGGGCTATGGGGGTTAAGACTGATAATGGACTATGGGGGGGGGCTAGGACAGGAAATGGGCTGATGGGGAGGGGTTAGGTCTTGAGGTGGGCTGATGGGGTTAGGACTGGTAATGGACTGTGGGCTGATGGGGGGGGGGTTAGGACAGGCAATTGGCTATGGGGGGCTGACTGGAAATGGGTTGATGGGGGTTAGGACTGGAAGTGGGCTGATGGGGGGTTAGGACTGGAAGTGGGCTGATGGGTGGTTAGGACTGGTAATGGGTTATAGGGGGGCTTAAACTGAAAATGGGGTGATGGGGGTTAGGACTGGAAGTGGGTTGATGGGGGGGCTAGGACTGGTATTGGGTTGATGGGGGGGGGGGCTAGGACTGGAAATGGGCTGATGGGGGGCTAGGACTGGAAATGGGCTGATGCAGGGACTAGAAGGGAATGGATGCTGGGTGAGGCTGGAACTAGAAGGGAGCTGGTGTTGGGGGAGGATTAGAATGGGATGGGGCTGGGAGAGTAAAATGGAGAGGGGAAAAATATTTTGTGTGGGAGGGATAAAAAATCTACAATTGGCCGGGTATTGGGAGAGTAAGTGGGGATTGAGGATGGAGGGGTAAATTTTGAGTAGATGAAATAGGAATGAGGAAAGAGCAAAAGGAGAAAGATTAGTATGTTAAAGCAGATGTAGAGAGAGAATGGAAAAAAAAACCAAGAAGGCAGAAGAAAGGACAAATGGACAGCAGATGGAGAGTTAGCAGAAGACACGAAGAAACCAGAAGAAAGTGGCTGGAACAATTGCAACTGAAAAAAAATGCACAAAAGGTAGAAAAATATCTCTTTATTTTGAATTTATTAACTGGAATATGTCAGCTCTGGGAAATGTGCATCATTAATTTTTGCGCTTTGTTTAGTACAAGAGGAAATTAATTTATAGTTGTATTTCTACAGTGTTGTTGTATATTCCAAGTTTGGCTTTTGGGGTTCCCAGTTTAATTATTGTCTTCCTGTTTCTAAATTGTGATTCCTTGTTTGGTGATGGTCTATGTTGTGCATGTGTAACTGAGCTGAGGTATTCTGTTTATATAATTCCTATTTGACATTGCCACTTGTTCTTTCCCCAGTAGGTCATGTATTGTTGTTCTCTGAAATGTATTGGTTTAATATTTGCAGTGTTGCCTTTTGATAGTTAGGGTATGGTGCTTTGTGAGTCCTGGTAATGCTGTTAGGATATGGCGGGTTTGCTATGGGTTCTAAATGGGCAGTGTTTGTAGTAGTTCCTAATGTGCCTGGCGGTTGGTACTGGATTATAGTAATGTAGAAACCTTTTAGTCTTTCTTTATCCATATACTCATTAAGAGGCATGTTTACTAAAAGTTAGTGTATGGCAGAGCTACTCAATTCCAGTCCTGGTGGTCCACAATCCTGCAGGTTTTCAGGATATCCCTAATAAATATGCATGAGATATATATGCATTGGAGATATCCTGCCAACCTGACTGGTTTGTGGCCCTCCAGGGCTGGATTTGGAGACCCCTGCCTTACATCTCTGTCATTTACGATTGTGAGTGGGCAAGGTGCAGATGTCCAAGACATCAAAAAAGTTAGATAGCATTTGTCACATTCCTCCTCGCTTCTCACCACCACCAAAATATTATCTATTAGACAACTTTTTGGTGGTGGTGAGAATCGAGGAGGAATGTGACACATTCTATCTACCCTTTTGATGTCTAGGATATCTGTACCTTGTTCACTCACAATCTTAAATGACAGAGATGTAAGGCAGGGGTCTCCAAATCCAGCCCTGGAGGGCCACAAACCAGTCAGGTTGGCAGGATATCTCCAATGCATAAATTACTCATGCATATTTATTAGGGATATCCCGAAAACCTGCAGGATTGTGGACCACCAGGACTGGAATGGAGTAGCTCTGGTGTATGGTAACATTATGCAAATATTTATGCAAATGAGACACCTTATGCAAATGAGGCCCCGCACCCCCCTTGGGCCACCCCTGCCCAACACTATCTGATATTCTCCTGCAGCAAGTCCTCAGCCACTGCACCCTGCAAGCCACTCTATCACAACACACACCAGCTGCAAACAGCCTGCTAGTTCAGACATAGTGCATGTTCCCAGTGGAGATGCATGCACCCAGAACTGGGATGTCA
This sequence comes from Ichthyophis bannanicus, assembly GCA_033557465.1. NCBI lineage: Eukaryota > Metazoa > Chordata > Amphibia > Gymnophiona > Ichthyophiidae > Ichthyophis > Ichthyophis bannanicus. The sequence continues at coordinate 888,224,190 of CM066035.1, read as the reverse complement.
GCATACACAGCAAGCAGATAAATCAGTGACTGGGCCCCAAAAGGAAACCCTTATCTATCACATGAGAAAAATACCATATAGCACTATGGGGGTGCCTAGCCATGCTGTGGTCACTGCACAGTCAGGGTGAGAGTGATCGCTCAGCAGGACATACTGTGGTCACCCTGTCTGTGTAGGTGGTGGCCGGGCACTGAAATGTCCCAGTCAGTGCCCTATGCCCTGTGCAGATGCACCCTGGCCAGGCCACCCTGTCCGGCCTATACCCATGGTACCTTGCTCCTCATTATGCACATTGGCAGCCCAATACTGGCGACATTGCTGGTAGTGTGGGCTGTGGAAGGTGTTTGCAGCAACCACACACTGGATAGACAGACAGCCACCCCCACACCTATGCCAGCATTGTGCTACTATAGAGGGGTCCAGCAGCCATACCCACCACACCAGTCCTGGGCACAGTACAGGCATGGATATGGTACGCAATACTGTTGGGGGTCACTCCCCAGGGTGGTAAACACTGTCAGAGACCAGACCTGCAGCGCACACCACAGAGGTGGAGATCAATGAGCAAAATGTGCTTAACGTAGGAATTGATATCTGCCAGTTATCATGGGCAACGTTTGATAGCTGTGTACCATATACCCAGGTGTAGGGTGGCAGTGCTAAGGTATGCAACTGCTAGTATTGGGAGATACAGGCAGGGCCCAATGTCCTGCCTCTCCATGAGGCATTGGCCAATGGGGCCTGTGGGGGGGTGTGTGGGTGTGTCTGGCCTTGTTGGCTGCTGCTTTACGGCAGAGTGTCCCAACTCCAGTCCTGGTGTTCCAAACACTGTTCGGGTTTTCATGCTGTCCCTCATGCATATGCATGAGCTACATCAGCATACCATGGGGGTGGTGCATAGATATGCAGCACAGGCATCTTTATTAGAGGCAGCATGGATCCTGAATGGTGTGGGGCCCTCCAGGACTGCATTTGGGAGACTCTTCTCTAGGTAATGCGGCTGTTTATGGTGTCTGTGTTTGGTGTGGTAAAATATAGGCATATGAACCATGTGTATGTTCTCAGCAATAAAGGTTTGTCCTTACTATCACGGTTTAGTTGTAGGAAAAATATGTGGACTGGATTGGCAGTAGCCCCAGCTGGTCTTTGAACCTGTGACCTTCTGTTCCTGCACACACTGTCTGTGTGCACTGCACCACTGTGTTGCCACAGATGTGCTGTGGTCCCTGGGGAGTCCATGACTGTACATCCGACAGAGCCTGTCTGTTGCGGTGGACGTGCCAGCCTGCACAGGCCTAGGCCACTATGTGCTGTGACTTGCAGCCACTGGCCCCTCCACCACCTGTACCCTTCTGTCAACATGCAGACATGTCCTTATCTGGGCAAAAGCATATGACCTGATTGGGTTGTGGCACTCCAGGACTGAATTTGGAGGACTTGGCTGTTGGTACTGCCCATTGTTATGGTTTGTGTGCGGTGTAAGGTAAAATATGGTTGTTTGAACCATGCTTATGTTCTCTGCAATGCAGGAGGGTCCTTACTAACACTGTTTGGTGGTGGGTAAAGCTATGGGGGCATGGTTGGCAGGAGCCCCATCTGGGATTTGAACCTTTGACCCTCTGGTCTTACAGGCACTGGCTGTGTCTGTTACACCACACTGTGGCTACAGAAACAGTGCAGTCCCTGGAGATAGGGATCCTGGCTGGACGAGTCAGAAACCCTGCTCTGCACAATTTTACTGTGGGCTTATTTACCGTGTACGGAGACAAAAGTGCAAATAAGCCTCAGAAATGAGCTTGGAAAAAGGGGCACAAACCCATGACCAAACTGGGCAACAGTGATAACACTGGGCAATCATAAAAAACACTCCCAGGAAAGCTGCAATAACATGAACTGCTTTTTGAAAGGGTCTACGGAGCGTATACCCTTCCAAAAATCATTTCCTTTTTTTGGAGCTTTCCTGGGAGTGTTTTTTATGGTTGCCCATTAATATCAGTGTTGCCCAGCTGGATCATAATTTTTTTGGAATTTGTTGTGGTCATTTTCAATATATATTTGCTATTTTGTTCTGTGCACATGTATCACACTGCTCACGTTATGCAGGTTTCCCCGGTTTTGCTGTACATTGCTGACGGAAATGGTTTCTCTTCCCTTTAAATCGGCTCTAACGCGAGGTTTTTACTCGCGGTAATTTTTAGGTTGTTTTTCAGTCCCGCTCCTGTGTGGGGAGCCTCTCCACGCCCACTCTCCACCCATTGACCCCGTCCCCCCGCCCCTCGGGAGCCTTCCTCCGCCCTCGCAATGCTTTTCCACGCCTCTATCGCACATCAGCGCGCCGCGCACCTTTGCGGGCGGCGCGCACATGTGCGGCCGGAGCGCACGCGTGCGGGGCACCAAAAATGCACTATTAGCGTGCGCTAAGGTACCTTAGCGCACGCTCAAGTGCGCCCCGCACAATTGCGCTGTTTAGTAAACATACCCCTAAGTGTCTTAGTAGTGTGTTCAGAAAGGAAGGGGCAAATTTTGCTGATGTTATAGAGAAAGAAACAACATATTTTAGCTATCTGGTGGATGTGTGTGGAGAAGGAGAGGGAGAAGTCAAAGAAGACCCCAAGGTTGCAAACAGGGAGAAGTAAGGTGTTATCCACAGAGATTGAGAAAGGAAAGGGTGAGGTGAGTTTAAGGGGGAAAAATAAGAAGCTCGGTTTTGGCCATGTTCAATTTCAAACAGTGATGAGACATCCAGGCAGCAATGTCAGATAGACAGGCAGAGATCTGGGTTTGGATTGCCAGAGAGATTTCAGGTGTAGAGAGGTAGATCTGAGAGTCATCAGCATTAAAATGGTATTGAAAACCATAGGAGGAGATGAGTGCACCAAGGGACTGGGTATAGAGAGAGAAGGAGTGGGCCCAAGACAGACCCCAGGAGTACACCAACCAAGAGTGGGATAGCAGTAGAGGATCCAATAGAATACACACTGGAAGTGTAATGGGAAAGATAAGAAGAGAACCAGAATACCACAGAGCACTTAAAAAGTAGTGAGGACAAGGTGTTGAGGAGAAGGTGGTGATCAACAGTGTTAAAAGCAGCAGAAAGGTCAAGAAGAATGATAATTGAGTAAAGGCCCTTGGATTTTGCCAGGAACAGGTCACTGGAGACTTTGGCAAGAGCCATTTCAGTAGCATGTAAAGGACGAAATCCAGACTGCAATGGATCAAGAAGGGCTTGAGAGCAGAGACAGTCAAGGCAACAGCAGTGTATTGCACGTTCAAATAGTTTAGAAATTAAGGGGAGGAGGGAGATTGGTTGATAATTAGGACAGGTAGGGTCTAGTGAAGGTTTCTTGAGAAGAGGTGTGACCACATCATGCTTGACGGCTACAGGAACAGTTGCAATGGAGAGCGATAGGTTGAGAATATGAGAGATGGAGGAATGGCAGAGGAGGGGATGAAGCTTAGAAGATGGGTGGGAATAGGATCAGAGGAGCAGGTAGTGATACGGTGGAGGAAAGAAGTGTGGTTTCTTCCTCAGAGATCTTAGAAAAGGAAGAAAGGGTGGCAGAGCTTGAGGGGAAGAGTTGGGAGTGAACAGGGAGAAAAGTTGATCTTGTGGGGAATTGGAGTGCAATCTTGTAGACTTGGTCATGGAAATAGTCGATCAGGGTTTGGGTAGAAAGGGAAGGAGGGATTGGAGGCGGAAGCATCTTGAGGAGAGAGTTGAGAGTTGTAAGTTGTAAAGAGATGGTGAGGGTCAGAGGCAAGAGAGTCAATCAGGTGGACATGGTAGTTTTGCTTGGTGAGTGCTATGGCTGACTAGAAGGAGGTAAGCATGAATTTGAAGAGTAGAAAGTCAGTAAAGGTGTGAGATTTGAGCCAAATGCGCATTAGCTGAACAAGCACAAGAACATAGATAGTGAGTAGAAGCAATACATCATAAAAATGCGGCATCACTAAATAAAAATGCATGAAAAATACAATTAAATAGCAGGAATGAATACTAAGAAAGTCATTTTAGAAGCATCTACACCTCATCCTTGGGAGATGGAGTCTCCCCCAGTTATTCAAAGGGTAATTGCACTATTACTACTTATCATTTGTATAGCGCTACAAGGCATACACAACGTTGTGCACATGCATGTAAGAGACAGAACTTACAATCTTTTCAAGAAAGAGAGATAAACACAACAAAAAGGGGATAAGAGTACAACTAAGAGGAGATGGTAATAACACACAAGGATGATAAACAGGAGGATAAAGGAGTCAGAATCCAAAAAAAGTATTGAAGAGATGGGTTTTTAGCGTGGTTTTGAATTAGACCAGAGATGGAGCCTGATATACTTACTCTGGTAGTCTGTTCCAGGCATATGGTGCAGCAAGGTGGAATGACCAAAGTCTGGAGTTAGCAGTGGACATTTAGGGGAATGTTTACTAAACTGCAGTAATCGTGAATAACGCGTGTTATGTAATGCTAATGATCGTAAGCGCAGCATAACGTGCATTATGCTGCGCTTACAATCGTTAACGTTACATAAAGCGCGTTATGATGCGCTAACGATCGTAATGCACCGCGGCGCGGTAAAACACCGCAGAAGGTAGAGAGAGGGCGGAGAGAAGGGGTCAATGGGCGGAGAGTGGGCGGGGAGAGGCTCCCTTCACACTAACGTGCTGATCTGAAGAGCTCAATTCCAACGCGAATGAAAACCTGCCGTTAAATGCACATGGGAGAGAAACCATTTCAGTGTCAGCAATGTACAGCCCAGGCAGGGAAACCTAAATAAAGTGATAAGTGTGATACATGTGCACAGAACAAAAGGGCACATAAACACTGAAAATGACCCCAAAAAACTGGAAAAAAACATAACCAAGCTGGCCAATAGTGGTATCAATGAGAAACATAAACCCCTCCCCCCCCCCGAGTAAGCTCCATAGAACAGATATAAATCATGGAAGGGTCTATAATCCGTCCCCATACAAGGTGAATGAGCCCACAGTGAAATAGCGCTGCTCAGGGTTTTCCCCACCATCGGACAGGGTTCCTATGGCGAGCACATGTCCCGCAACATCAGGGCGGGCATGTCGGAACGGCAACTGGACAGATGCCGGAGAAGGGGATACAGAGGCACATGCTGTGGTGCAGCTGGGCCACAGTGCGGACTAGGGCGATGCCTAGGTGGCCCATACGAATGCTGAAGCAGCAGAGCAGCCAGACAGCAACTGCTGAAGGCCCAACATGGGCACGACTGTGTTTCCCAGTGTCACAGGAGATAGTACTCAGCAGCTACCCCCAAGGGCACGGAACATTGGCAGGCGGTGCTGGGGGGAAGCGTGGACACCTATGCAGGCACCCCTACTCCAGAACCTGCACCATAGGCAGCTGCCTACCTGCACACTGGATGGCCTGAGACTGCGCACCACCAGCAGAAGGGCATGTCAGCATGGTGGCAGAGGGGTACTGGTGGTGGAGGGGGCAGTGGCACCTGCCCAGAGCAGACCGTGGCCTAGCCCTGTGTAGGTGGGTGCCATGCACTGCAACAGACAGGCCCTGCCGGACAAACAGTCATGGTATCACCAGGGAATGCACTGTCTCTGTGGCAACACAGTGGTGCAATGCACACAACCAGTGTGTTTGGAGGCAGAAGATCACAGGTTCAAGTCCCAGCTATGGTGCCTGCCAACACAGTCCCCATATTTTACCCACTACTACAACGTGCTAATACAGACAGAACCTTTATTGCAGATGACGTAAACATGCCCAAAACACCTACATTTTACCCTACAGAGCACAGGCTCCATAAACAGGCACATTACCTACAGCAGAGTCTCCCAAATGCAGTCCTGGAGGGCCAAACACCATTCAGGTTCCATGCTGCCTCTAATAAAGATGCCTGTGCTGCATATCTAAGCACCACCCCCATGGTATGCAGATGTATCTCATGCATATTCATGAGGGACAGCATGAAAACCCGAACAGTGTTTGGCACACCAGCACTGGAGTTGAGAACCTCTGCCGTAAAGCAGCAGCCAACAGGGGCAGACACACCCACACCCATAGGTTCCATTAGCCAATGCCCCCTGGAGAGGCAGGACATTGGGCCCTGCGTGCATCTCCCAATACTAGCACTTGCATACCTTAGCAATGCCACCCTACACCTGAGAATACGGTACACAGCTATCAAAAGGTTGCTATGATTACTGGCAGATAGCAATTCCTATGTTAAGCACAGTTTGCTGATTGAGCTCCATCATAGCAACCTTTCTGATGTCTGTGGAGTGTGGTTCAGGTCTGGTCTCTGACAGTGTTTACCACCCTGGGGAGTGACCCCCACCAGTATTGCGTACCATATCCATGCCTGCACTGTGCCCAGGACTGGTGTGGTGGCCAGGGCTGCTAAACACCTCTATAGTAGCACAATGCTGGCATAGGTGTGGGAGTGTGTGTCTGTCTATCCAGTGTGTGGTGGCTGCAAACACCCTCCACAGCCCACACTGCCAGCACTGTTGCCAGTATTGGCCTGCCAATGTGCATAATGAGGAGCAAGGTACCATGGGTATAGCCCGGACAGGGTGGCCTGGCCAGGATGCATCTGCACAGGACATAGGGAACTGGCTGGGATATTGTAGTACCCGGCCACCTGCACAGACAGGGTGGCCACAGCATGTTCTGCTGGGAGATCACTCTCACCCTGACTGAGCAGTGACCATGGCATGGCTAGGCTCCCCCATAGTGCTACATGGTATTTTCCCCATGTGATATTTATGGGTTTCTTTTTGGGGCCCAATCACTGATTTTTCTGCTTGGTGTGTATGCTGACATGCCAGTTCTGGGTGCATGCATCTCCTCCAGGAACATGCCCTATGGATTAGCTATCAGACCGTCTGCAGCTAGTAAGTGTCTTGCTGGAGCACCTTGCAGGTGCAGTGGCTGCAGGGGAATATCAGATTGTGGTGGGGGTGCAGCTGAGTATTTCTTGGCCTAATGTCTGTCTGCTATTGCTTTATAGATGTGTACAGAGCTGCATTGACTGCCTTGTAGGGTGTCTGTTCCCCAGCAGCACTGCGGTTGGTGGTCCCCTCTACTGCTGCCATTGCAGGGATGTAAAACATGGATCTGTTCGTGGGAGACCCTTTTCCCACCCACAGCCCCAGAGAGTGGGTTGGGTGGTGGTACATAATCTGCCTATAGGTCCATAAGGGTCAAACCTGACTGAGAAATACAGATTTATCCAAAGTGTGTCTGCAGAAACTACCTATCTCACACACTAGCACTACTGGGGACCTACAGCATGGCCTATTTCTGCCATGGAATGTGCTGTGGACCTGGTGCTGGGCGCCCCACCGCACCCTCAGGGTGAGCACAGTACCCGCACAATGTGATGGTGTGTAGCTACTCTGTGCCAGTAACACACATGGTCAGTTCCCCCTACCAGGCCGAGGTGCTGTGGGGGTGCATATCCCATCTTGTGTTCATCTGTAGACGGCTGATTTGCATGTGCAGTGCATCATGGGTATGGGTGGGCTAACCCTATCCTGGTGACCACAGCAGACTGTTTGTGTGGTGATGTGTAGTCCTTCTGCAGCCAGCCAGGGGCTTGTTAGCAGCTATAGAGCTGTAACCCACTGGTTACTTCACTGCCTGTAGAGCCAGAGGTCATGCGTTCAAAGCCACAGTGGGGTTACTTGATAGGGCTGTCCAAAGCATTATCTATTTTTAATGTACATTAGTGCTGCCAGCAAAACCACCCTCAGCGTACTGTACCCATAAGGTGCCTCAGAGGGCACTTTATAGGGCACCTTATGGTTACCGTCCATATAAGGTGCACTATACGGTATGCTATGGAGCGACTTATAGGGTGCCCTATAGGGGACATTATAGGGTGCCGTGGTGGACAGTGCACTTTATAATGTGCCCTATGGAGTGCCTTATAGGGTGCCTTATGCGGCACCTTAGGTTACGGCATGTGAGGGTGTGTTTGCTGGCAGCAATTAATAAAATACAAATAAAGTGCAGCAGGAAACAATACTTACATGTCAAAGCTGATGCCTCAGCCAGCCTTAAGTATTAGGCACACTGGGGATCAAACTCATGACCCCTGTATCATCAGTCAGTGCCTTAACCATTGTGCTACACTGCTGTTCCTCCCTGCCTATCAGCGTACCTACTTAAGATTTTCATGCATTTAAATGCACAGTGCTGCCATCAAAAACAGTGCTATGACCTTGCTGTGCCTCATAGGGCACCCTATATGGCGCCCTATAGGCCACCCTTTAAGCAACATTGTAGGGTGCCGTGGCGGACAGTGCAATTTAAAATGTGCCCTCTGGGGTACCTTATGGGGTGCCTTATGCAGCACCTTATGTTACAGCGCTTTGAGAGTGTGTTTGCTAGCAGCAGTAATTAAAATAAAATTAAAAAGCCTCATAATGCAATATTACACATAAATGGTAGTGCCTCAGCCAGCCTTATTCATTGGGCATAGTGGGGGAATTGAACCCATGACCCCGGCACCATCTGTCAGTGTCTTCACCATTGTACTGCAGCCCTGTTCTTCTGTTTGCACATCAGTGCGCCTGCTTATGCTTCCCACGCGCGTTTCTCGTGCGCTAATGTGCGCGGCGCACAAGAGTATGCAGCACAGCGCACGCTAATCCCGTTTTGCTATTTTTGACCGGACCGCCCACTCCCTTTATGGCATCCTGCAGACTAACGTGGCGCGCACGTTAAGAGGGTTTAGTAAACATACCCCTTAGTGTATCTGTTAGTGCAAGTTCCAAATCTGTAGCATGCTTTCATAATTCCTCCTTTGGAATTTGCTGAAATTTACTCAGAAATCCTAATAAATCAAACATGTTATTTCAACTGCTTAAACTGTAGCCCCAATGATTGCACAGCCTTGTCTAAGACTTGGTTGAAGCAATGGATCATTAGCAGACTCGTAACTAGTGTCTTTTTTCTCTTCCACATTAATTTGGTTTGGAATTCTTGAGCTACCTCCAAATCTTTCATAAGCTCATCTGCACCTAGACATTCCTTATTTTTCAAAGCTGGAGGTGGCAATCTTAGAGCGGGGCCTTCAGTGGGCATGAGGTCCCATTGAATCAAATAGATTCAATTGACTTATGACCAGCGCTGTGTGGGCAGTTATTATTGTCCCCTTAATTTGTTGAACACTGAAGACTGCCCCTTACATTTATTTGACTATCGAAAGCAAAAATCCAAAATAAGTTTAAATGTTTAATGAGACTCCTGTCCTACTGCATTTCACATTTCATAAATTAATACCACATTACAGATAAACAGCCCAAGTGGAAGTGCAGCCACTATACAAGATCTGAAAGGTTTTATTCTATATAGCATAAAAAAGAAAACTGGCAAAGTTGTTGAGGTTAATAAATAGTTAAACTTGCAAGCCTTCAAGGATACACAGGTCTTTCTTCATGCAATGTCTTATATGAATACAAATGCAAATTCACAGAGAAGAAATGATAGATCCTGCTTATATTTGCACAATGCACAAATCTGCTGATAACATTTCATAATGGAAGCTTTGCATGCATTTATGTGCACAGAAGCCTATGCCCGCTTGCAAAAAGATCTGTACACACACTAAAATGCCAATTGATTGGCAGATGAGATTTTCCTATGCACCCATTAGAATGCAGTTGCTGTAGCAGACAGGAAAACACTGTGCATAGAAACATAGAAACATGACAGCAGAAAAAGACCTTATGGTCTTTGCAGTTTGCCCTTCCAAATGAACTACTATAGTCCCTTTTATTCCATTAGACGGCTTGAGGGGCATCCCGAACGCCGAATAACGGCGTTCTACATGCGGCCAGCCCGCGGCCAGCTCCCCAGCCCTATTCTGCTGCCAGTGCACCCCACACATACACAGCATTTGTACATGGGCGGGAGAGTGCAGACTGAGGGAATGGCCAGACACTGGGACATACAGAGGCTATTCAGGAAAGGTCTCTGTATGCACCCCAGCACCAACATGGACATCCAAACTCTTCTATCCCGAGGGTGGAACAGGTGCAAGCCACAGCCCAGTTAGTGGGCAGTGGGCTGTAGCCCCCGGCACCCCAAGAAGATGGCTCAAGATGAAGCCTGTTGGCACAGCCTGCCCTTATGGGCCCCTGCTGATGGCCAGACAGTGTGGTGTGGGGGCCGCTGTCGGGCATGAATGTGTTGGTGCCATGGCAATGTGGAACACCAATGCACCAGCACACCATCCATTTTGTTGTGTAGTGGGGACAGGCAGGGTTGGAGATGTCTCCCTCCTGGGAATACAGTGCATGCCGGGCCATCCATCTTCCCGATTCCGCAATCGTGGGAATACATGCTTGGCCCCATCAAAGTTTTCGGTGTGCACATGGCTTAGGCTTGCATAGTTTGGAATAGGCCTCCTTCTGTGTTTGTCCCAAGCTTTCTTCAATTCAGATACTGTTCTCTCTACTGGGAGACTATTCCCTACATCTACCACTCTTTCTGTAAAGAAATATTTCCACATATTACTCCTGAGTCTATCCCTTTTCACCTTCATTCTATGTCCCCTCATAGCAGAGCTTACTTATAATTGAAAGAGGCTCTCCTCCTATGCATTTATGCAACGGAGATATTTAAATGTCTCTATCATATCCCCTCTATCTCACCTTTCCACTAAAGTATATATATTGAGATCTTTAAACTCAAATGGTTTATAATGAAGGCCATTGACCATTTTGGTATCCACCCTCTACACCAACTTCATTCTGTTTATATCCTTTTGAAGGTGCGGTCTCCAGAATTACACCCAATACTATAATGAGGTCTCACCAAAGATTTATACAGAGGCATTATCGCCTCCTTTTTACTGCTGGCCATTCCTCTCCCTATGCACCAAGTATCCTTCTAGCTTTCACCATTGCCTTTTCTACCTTTTAGCCACTTTACGATCATCAGAAACAATCATACCTAGATCCCGCTCTTCTTCTGTGGACAGCAGTACTTCACCCCTTATACTGTACTGCTTCTTTGGATTTTTGCAGCCCAAATGCAGGACCCTGCATTTTTTAGCATTAAATCTCAGCTGCCAAATTCTTGACCATTCTTCAAGCTTAGTTAGATCCCTCCTCATGTTATCTACTCCTTCCTGGTTGTATACTGTATTGCAGATTTTAGTATCATCCGCAAAGAGGCAAAACTTACCCGACAGCCCTTCCACAATATCACTAACAAAGATGTTAAAAAAAATTGGACCAAGGACAAATCCCTGTGACACATCACTGGTAACATCTTTCTCCTCAGAGTGAGCTCCTCTTACCTGTACTCTTTGTTGCCTCTCACTCAACCAATTTCTAACCCAGCCAGTTACTTTAGGGTCCATCCCTAGGGTGATGTATTTATTTATAATTTGCCTGTGCCTATTGGTATCAAAGGATTTACTGAAATCTTAGTACACCACATCTAGGGCTCTCCTTCGGTCCAACTCTCTGGTCACCCAGTGAAAGAAATCAATTGGTTTGTCTGACAGGACCTGCCTCTAGTAAACCCATGCAACCTCAGATCCTGCAATCCACTGGACTCCAAGAGGCCTCACTATTCCCTGTTTTAGCAGCATTTTCATTAATTTACTCACCACAGAAGTCAGACTAACCAGTGTGTAGTTCTCAACCTCATCCTTACTTCAGCTTTTGTGAAAAGATACCACATGTGCCTTTCTCCAGTCCTCTGGAACCACTCTCGACTCTAAAGAAGCATTGAAAAGATCAAACAGTGAAGCCGCTGAACATCCCCAAGTTCCTTCAATACTCTTGGATGTATAGTATCCAAACCATCTCCATCGCTTTGTCTACGTTTAGTTTAGCTAGTTCCTCATGAACACAGTCTTTTGAAAATTGTTAGAGATCCCCATCACTTCTGTTCCTAATTGCGAATGTTTTCTGAGGTCTTACTCCTGGCCCTTCATCTGTGAACACAGAACAAAAATATTTGTTAAGCAATTCCACTTTATCCTTATCTGCTTCTATATATTTCTTCCACTTCACCCTTGAGTCTGACAATACCAATTTTGCACTTCCTCCTCTTGCTAACATATCTGAAAAATGTCTTGTCCCCTTCCCCCATTTTATTGCATTGGCTATTTCTTTATCTTTTTGTATCTTTGCTTTCCTGACTACTTTCCTAGCTTCTCTAAGTTTTCCCAAAATATTAGTACTTATCTTCCTCTTTCTGTGATCTCTTGTATTTTATGACGGCCAACCTTTTTTTCTTCATCTTTTCAGCTACTTCTTTTGAAAACTATAGTGGCCTCCTTTTCCTTTTATATTTACTTTTGTAACAAAAAGGTTTGTTGCCCTTAAAATATCTTCTTTCAGTTTTTCCTATTGCTTTTCTACATCTCCCAACTGTTCCCATCTCGCTAAGGACTCCTTGAGGTATTGTCCCATCTTAGCAAAGTTAGTTTTATTAAAGTCTAAGACCCTCACTTTTGAATGGACTTTATCAGCCCTAGTCCTGATACTGAACCACACCATCTAGTGATCACTGGATGTGGGATGATCTCCCACTATAACATCAGAAACACTTTCCTCATTGGTAAGCACCAGGTCCAGTATGGCCCCTTCACATGTGGATTCTGTTACCGGTTACTGGAATAGTTCTCCCTGAAGAGAATCCATGATCTCCTTACTTCTAGATGACACCGCAGCAGTGATGTGCCAATCAATATCTGGCATATTGAAATCAACTGTCACTAGCACTTCTCCTTTCATGGCAATACTATGCATGTCTTCTATTAAATTTCTGTTCACTTCTCCCTGTGAAGGAGATCTGTACATCAATGCAAATGAATTTCCTGTTCCCTCTTACTAGTTTAATTCACAGTGCCTCCTTGCTCCCTTTTAAGCCAAGCCATGTAATTCTATAGCTTTTAATATTAATATAGATAAATAATATCTCTATCTATCTATTTATTTATCAAACACTTAACAAACTGGGGCAGCATAGGGACACTTGCATCCCGCCTTGCATAATCACAATGGAACAAAATTTTCCAGGCCTTTCATGTTATCCCCTTATCCCCCCCCCCTCCCTCCGCTGCATCCTCAAAGTACCTTCCCCCCCTCCCTAACCGAAGAACAGTTCAGGTTGTGTCTTATTTCCATCACAGGTATTTTTCCAAGAACAATAAATGAATAACTACCTTTTTGTACCTCTGCCGCTGAGATTGTCACTCCCAAGAGCTCCTTCTGTTGAACTGAGGTTGTGGAAAAGTCAGGCCCTCAAGATATCTTGTCAGATGGAGGACACGGAGTCCCCCGCATACAAAGCTTGGTAAAAGACACAAAATAGCCTCTCAATCTCTGGAGCTGCCTTATGCAATTTACCCTTTTCATCCCACAATTCCGCTACCACCAGGGGTTCTCTACTACCTCTCAAGCAGCGAGCCAGAAGCCGTCCCAGCTTATCGCCATAGTGGTAAAGTTAATATTTGAGTACATCAATGATTTCTTGACTCACTGTTGCAAAATCTCATTCAGTGCCACATGAGTTTCTAGAAGACTAGCATTAGTCTCTCCTGGTGGGTGTTGAGCGTGCTGCCTTCTCTCCAAGATCACCTGTTTGAGGCATATCACTCTGGTGTTAAGCTGGTGATGCTTCCGTGCTATATATGCAATGATATCCCCCTGAAGCACCACCTTTGTGGTCTCCCAAAATAGTTCCCCTGTGGCCTGGTAGTGGGCATTATGCTGCAGATATGACTGCCAGCCTTCCTGAATATACACTTGGAACCCTTCATCCCTATAGAGATCCAGGGGAAAACGCCAGGTCCAGGACCATGGGGAAGAAGCCTGCCAAGCCAGGTCAAGCCACCCTGGGGCATAGTCAGAGAGCTCACCTGGACCTATCTGTGCCTCCTCCACACATGCAAACACAGATTTGGTAACTAACAAGTAATCGATATGGGCAACGGATGCATGAGCATGCGATTGATGGTCAAAGGGGTACAATAAGAGGCATCAGAAACCCTGTAAAACACAAGTGAGGATGCCCTGCATCCCACTTCCCTCAGTTGTTGATGTGTTTATCACCAGGTCAAAGACTCCATTAAGATCACCCCCACCCCCTCCCCATCGTCAAGTAGCTGCTCCTGTTTAGAGGCCAACCGGGAATAGAAGGGAGTGTCTGGCATGTTGGGACCATATATATTGCAGATAATGATGGGTTTCCCCTCTAGATAACTTTGGAGAATGATAGTGACCTGTGTCATCTGGGATCATAATAGAACAGACAAAATGGACCCTCTTTTGTATCAGAATGACCACACCCCCTTCCTCCCATGCATGTGAGTGCCAAATACCTGCCCCACTGAATCTCATTTGAGTTTGGCATGTTCCTCCCCCATCTGGTGGGTTTCTTGCAGGAAGGCAACATCGCATTGATGGCATGCCAGGGCACACAGGATTTTATATCACTTTATGGGTGTGCCAAGCCCACAGACATTCCACGACAACCTTCACTGCAGGGGTTGCACTAGGTGCTGCAAGCCAATGCAAACATGTAAAGTAGGGAAACCCCCCAGCCTAGGATTCCCCCCTTGTTCTCACTTCTAGCCCACCTGAATCTCCCATTATGAGCCTATTTACTGTACTATGGTTACATTCCACCCTCTCGTCCTCAACTCCCCCTCTCCTCCCCACCATTGCCTCCTTCCCACCCCTGCTCCTACCCAATACCACCTCTTCATGTTAGTCACTCTAGATGTGTGGGGGGCCCCTTTCTCTCCTCCCCCAGCCGAGCTTCCTCATTCACCCCTTCCCTTCCGACTGCCCATAGGACCTCCCTTAGGCTCCTGTCCCCTGTAGATCAAGTCCTACCTATGCAGGACCCCTTACAGAGCTACTCCTTCACCCCTCTAAAGGGTCAGTACTGGGTAGGTTAGGCCTGGTATGTCCCTCACCCCCTGATACCCTTCCCCATTTTAATATATATTTTTTTACATATAGTGCTACTCCTTCCCTTTTTCCTACCCTGTCCTTTCTGAATAAAGTATAGCACGATATAATTACATCCCAGTCATGGTTTTCCATGAACCTTGTCTCTGTAACTGCCACTAAATCCTAGTCAGCATCTTCCATTAAAGCCTCCACATCTTGGATATTATTTCCCATACTATGGTTATGCAGACCACTTTCCAGCTGTTGCCCCTTTTACCCATTTCTACAGAGGTATTTAATGTTTTATTTACCTAAGGGTTTTCTTCAACCATCCCCAATGAATCTAGTTTAAAGCCCTCTTCAGTAGGTTAGCCAGTCTGCTGTGGAAGACACTTTGACCTTAAGAACATAAGATATGCCATACTGGGTCAGATCAAGGTCCATCAAGCCCAGTATCCTGTTTCCAACAGTGGCCAATCTAGGTCATACATACCTAGCAGTATCCCCAAAAGACACAGGTTCCACAATGCTTGTATTGGGTCAAGCATTGATATCCTGGGTCCCTTTTTAATAATGGTTTATGGACCTTTCGTCCAGGAACTTGTCCAAACCTTTTTTAAACCCAGCTACAATAACAGCTCTTACTACATCCTCCGGTAACAAATTCCAGAGTTTGATTACACGTTGAGTGAAAAAATATTTTCTCTTATTTGTCTTAAATAGTTTACCCTGTAGCTTCATTACATGTCCCCTAGTCTTTCTATATTCTGATAGCGTAAACAATCGATCTACGTTTACCCATTCTACTCCATTCATTAATTTATAGACCTCTATCATATCTCCCCTCAGCCGTCTCTTTTCCAGCCCTAACCTTTGTAGCCTCTCTTCATAGGAGTAGCCTTCCATCCCCTTTACCATTTGGTGACTCTTCTCTGTACCTTTTGTAATAACGCTATATCCTTTTTAAGATAACGGTGACCAGAATTGCACACAATATTCAAGGTGCGGTCGTACCATGGAACGATACAGAGGCATTATAATATCTTTTGTTTTATTTTCCATTCCTTTCCTTATGATACCTAGCATTCTATTTGCTTTCTTGGCCGCTGCAGCACACTGGGCGGAGGGTTTTAACATGTTATCCACAATGACTCCTAAATCTTTTTCCTGGGTGGTGGTTCCCAACGTGGAACCTTGCATCGTGTAACCATAGTGTGGGTTGTTCTTTCCTATGTGCATAACTTTGCACTTGTCCACATTAAATTTCATCTGACATTTGGATGCCCAGTCTTCCAATTTATCCAGATCCTCCTGCAGATTTCCACAGTCCTCTTGGGTTTTAACAACTTTAAACAGTTTTGTGTTGTCTGCAAATTTGATAACCCTTCTTGGATAGGTGGATGCCATCTCTACTCTGTAGCCCTTGGAAAATCATTCCATGGTCCAGGAAACCAAAACGTGCTTGATGTTACCATCCACGCAGCCATGCAGTCATCTCCAGGATGCGAGCTTCTCTGTCTCTGTCTTTACCCTCAACAGGGAAGATTTGAAGAGAGCACCACCTGCACACCTATCTGCTTCACCCTCTGTCCCAGAGCCACGGTCACTCTTGATACACTTGGAGGGATACCTATCAGTATGATTTGTGCCGACATGGATGAGCAACAGCAGATAATAATCAGTAGGCATGATGAACCTTGGCAAACTCTCTATTATATCTTGGATTTTGGCACCTGGCAGACAGAAATGTTCTCTGAACATCATCTTGTCAGCATATGGATGTCTCAGTACCCCTCAAAAGAGAGTTACCAACCACTACTACCTTTCGCTTCCTTGTGGTTACCGATTTTGCAACCTTGGTTCTTCCCTTTCCTGGGGTTGCTTTCACTTCCTCCATTTTCAGGGCTGCATACTGGTTCTTCAGTTTGAGGATAGGAGGAGTTGGATTGTTGATTCTGCAGGCTCCAGTGACTCGTGTCCAACTCTTTCATTTATTTATTTACATTTTTTTATATACCGCGATATTTTCCATCAGTGTGGTTTACATGGAACATTTTACATACACATTTCAAATGACTTGATTTGTGTTTACAAATAACAGGAATAGGAACTTGGAAAGAAACAGGGGTAACTATTTACATCTGTACAATGCAAATTGATTGGACATTTGCGTAGATTTGCCTAGCTGGATGGTAAATGATCAGTGGTGCTGTCATCCAGGTAATGTAAGAGGAAGAGGTAATGTTTCATGGCTTTTCTGAACTGGGTTAGATTGGTGATTATGTAGCATACCATCTTCACCTCTGTTGGCGAGCTTGGATGCTTCAAGGTGCATCTCATCACTATACTTCTCACTATTTCAAATGCTTCTCAGCCTTGCCTCCTCTTCTCTGAGTTCCTTTATTTGTTTTATGAGGACTTCAGCTTACAGGCATCTTGCACATGAAACCAAGATGTCCCTCAACTGGCATTAGACTGTTTGTCTGGACAGAGAAAGAAGCTGTAATGGGGGGGAACAACTTTGCCAACATGATCTTTCCCAGTCATCGTTAGTTGGTGGAGCTTTGGTAACCTGTTGAAGTAAATGAGAGAGGCTGGATGGATATGCAAATGAGTCTTCCAGTCCTCTGCTGCTGGGGAAAGAGTGTGGGGTCTGTGGTAGTTCTTGCCTGGTTGACTCATAGTGACCTCTGACATCCTCTGCTAGAGCTGCTGGGATGGATATACAGATACATCTTCCAGTTCTCTGGTGCTGGGGAGAATGTGGGGTCTGTGGCAGCTTTTGCCCAGTTGACTCATGGTGACCTCTGGAATCCTCTGGTGGTGCTACTAGATCAGGTATGTAGATGAGTCTTCTGGTCCTCTGCTGCTGGGACAAGTGCAGAGTCTGCAACAGCTCTTGCCTGGTTGACTCATAGTGACCTCTGGAGTCCTCTGCTGGGATGGATATGCAGATGAGTCTTCCAGTTCCCAGCATGCTAAGCCAAAATCAGTAGCATGTGAACACTGTGTCCTAAATTGCGCCCTGCTCATCATTGTTAAGTGGCTTCAAGTCAATATCAACTCACGGCGATCCTGTGGATAGTTGTCCTAACTGTCTTCAATAAGAAAGGAAAGTCATCTGTAACAAAGCAATGCACTATTATTAAACCTTTTTTTTTCAAATGTTGGGTTAAACAAAACAAGAGGGGGCGGGAAACCGCTCCCCTCGAATGTTTGTAAAGCCCTTTTTAATGAATATATTTGTGATCAAAAAACACTTCTCAATAGATGGCGGTGTCCAAATGTTCTTTCAATCACTGGTAATCAATTTCTACACAACATGCATGTTTCGGGTTGGTGCCAGACCCTGTTTCAAGTGTGAGAATCGCTATAGATTAGAATCTGTGAACATCCAAATGAAACGCCAAAACCCCCGGGTTTATTACATGGTGCCTGCATGATGATGATGATTGGCTGGCTAATTGACATCATCAATGTCAGAGGTGGAGTATTACAAGAGAAATAATGAGGGTGAAATCCTGAGAAATCAATAAAGCCAAATTGAAAACTAAACCTGAAGTCGGATGAATAAAAATGAATTTAAAAATAAGTCTGAAAAATTATGAATTACAGCTGAATATTACAAAAGGCTTCAGTCTTCAGTCAAGTGACTAATTCTTGATAAAGAGGCATCCATAAATGCTGTTATTGTATTGATCCATCCCATTGCTGACCTTCCTCTTTTGTGCTGCCTTCAACCTTGACAAGCATGATGTCTTTCTCTAATGATCCCTCTCTTGACATGATGTGTCCAAAGTATGAAAGTCAATGTCAAAGTTTGTCATTTGAGCTTCTAAGGAAAACTTAAAGACCTCCTCCATCAAGACCCTTCATTATTAAAGACCACCTATTTCAAGAACCCGACTTCCAACATCAAGGTTTGCAGAACTTCACCAGAAGTAGGTACATGAGAGGAGTGGCTTAATGGTTAAAGCAGCTATGTAAGAATCAGGGTTTGAAGTCTACTTTTCCTTGTGATAATCCTTGTAACCTTAGACAGATCACTTCACTCTATATAGCCTGAGGTATCAACTTAGACTATAAAGCTTTTCTGGGGCAGGAACCTAACAACTATACCTAAATTGTAACTCTTCTTGAACATGGGTTCAGAAAGGCAAGCAATTAAATCCAAAATTGAAATGGAGCACCACTTCATTCTGCT
This sequence comes from Ichthyophis bannanicus, assembly GCA_033557465.1. Taxonomy (NCBI): domain Eukaryota; kingdom Metazoa; phylum Chordata; class Amphibia; order Gymnophiona; family Ichthyophiidae; genus Ichthyophis; species Ichthyophis bannanicus. The sequence goes on along the minus strand of CM066035.1, from coordinate 888,205,067 downwards.
ACAGGGATTCCAAATGGCAGTGAGCCATTGTACCAGCAAGAGCGATCTCATATCTCTCCTGCTGCTGAATATTGTGACCTTACAAAATAGTGAGGAAACATTTGAAGGGATAGGAGAGGGATTAGATCGATGCAGTCTACTCTGAAATGGGGGGAGGGGGGGGGGGGGGAGGGGAAGAGGAGAGTCCAGTGTTGATGGTGTGTACTTTAATGTTGGGAAGGCCTTGGCATTGAAGACCTTGATGTTGCACATACCCATCAATGTCTTTGGAACCTAGTGTAACCTGCATGCTAGGATCTTAATACACAAATAGCCCTTGCATTCATGTTAAGCTTTGGGGGCACAGGGCTCAAATTTTAGGAAAAAAAAATAGATGAAAGCATCTATAAAAGTGCCTTACAATTCTCTCTTTCTCCCTGTCCTGTCAAATATCACTTAGTCGTTCTTCTGGATAAAGCCTCAGTTCAATAAAATGTATCTGAAAGGAAAAGTATATTTAATTTGCTAAGGATATCTGAAACAAAATTAACATATTTTTTTAATGCCCCATCTCTTTAACCCAAATGTTTTTTCTAATTTCCTCATTTTCTCTCTGTAATCCCTCATGTCTATTTAAAATCACTTCATTATAAAGAGCCTTTTCAAATTCACCATCTTCTACTGGCATACATTTTCCTGTACTTTCCTGTGTTTAATGATGAGGAGATGGAAGTAATTTATTTTATAATGAGGCTGGTTTGGATCATGCAGACGGCTCCACCGAGAGATCTGACGAATTAGATTACAGGTGTGCCATACGCCAGTTGGGCAGAGAATCATTGTCTGGATAAGATGATTTATTTTGCTCGATTTTGGCTTCTGTTGCAGTTTTGCTTATCAACATTTATTTTCATTTAATCTAGGCATGGCCTCTGTACAGTGGAATTATTCAACAGAAAATCCCAAAATCTCTTAAATTGCAGGCATTGATCTGATTTTATGTGACCTTTTCCTATGCAGACATCAGCAATTGGTGCTTGCTCAATTTTCCTCTTCCACCCCTGGATTATGATGTCATCTGGAGGTGGCATGGGGGCTGCATTAAGTCTGACAGTCTATTCCATGACCCAAAGTAAAGGAGGGCACTACTTATACAGAACAGGTCAGTGTATGGCATATCACTGGATGTCATGGTATAATATTTTTAAGGGCTTTTCACCATACATGGAAAAACACGTGAAGTCCCATTTTGCATAAATAACAAATTGAGATGTCCAGGATGGGATGTGCTCAGTTCACCTATTTGATAAACCAATACAAGCATTGTGGAACCTGTGTCCCTTGGGGAAACTGCTAGGTACATATGACCTGGATTGGCCACTGTTGGAAACAGAATACTGGGCTTGATGGACCTTGGTCTGACCCAGTATGGCATATCTTATGTTCTTATGATCTTATAAAAGGCTCTGCTAAATGTAGAGTCTTTTGTAAAATACTTATTAGGAAGTGCAGGATGTCATTTGTTGGGATGTACAGCCAGCGCATCCATTTTACAAAATGTGCACATACAGAAAAAGGAAGACAGAACTCAGGGGCTTTATATGAGTATGTGTAAGCAACTGCATCTATATATGTAGATGCCTATTTCACATGTGCACATGCAGAGCTAATGGAACACCTTTTTAGTTGGAGAGGCCAAACAAACCAACCTCCAGCCCTGGCCACCGAGCTCTCTAGTTTCTGATACTGTGTTGAGCAAAGTATTAGTGGGGCCATGGACCCAGGGCTGGCCCAAGGGTTTCTGCTGCCCCAAGCAGGTGCCCCAGCTGTGCCACCTTGAGTCACCCCCTCCCCCATGCCATGCCATGCCACTGCCACCCCTCGCTGCAATCTCCATTGATTCTGTCTTTGAGGGTCAGTGAACGTGGCAGTTTAAAAGTGGTGGCTTTGCTGCTGCTTTGGTGCCCGTGATAGGCCATGCACTTCAGCACACATGGCCTGCCGCTTCTGACACCCCTCTGGCAGGAAGTTGAGTTGGAGGCTTTCAGAAGCGGCAGGCCTGCCACGGGCACCAAAGGGGCACCAGAAAGCTGCCATGCCACTCACCATGGTCTGCCTCCATAGGCGGCTGTCTAGCCCACCTAGTGGATATGCCAGCCCCGTATGGACCCTGTATCCCACCCTATTCCACTGCCTATGCACTTGAATGTGCTTGCGGATGTATTTATTTTTTATTTATTTGAAGATATTTTTATACCGCCCCTTCCAGAGATCAGGGGCGGTTTACATTATAACAAAACTGAACGTTCACATGGAACAGTGTAACTAAATTAAAAACTCTAAGTAATTACATAGAAAGGTATTGTAGAAGTAAAAACAATTAACTATTTACAACAAGCTATGTACAGTTGGATAATGTATGTATGTGTCACATTTTAACACAGCACAATATGAGCCCATTATGGAGAGGAGCAAAATGCCACAGTAATTTGCATTTTTGAGACAGTGGTAAACACCACAAAGTTTACTGCAATTGCCCCCTGAATCACTGATGGTGCCCTCAGGTCCCAAGGACTGCATAGCTGACACTTGAGCGTGCCTTGGGGCAAGTATGAAAGCTGGTGCGGAAATTTCTTAAAGCATACATGTGCTCCCTCTGTAAAACGGGAGATACATGCATACTTCTCAGCTCGCCCGAAGCATGCCCCCTTAGCATCTCTATGTACATATGTAGATGGCTGGGACATATGCATGCAATCTACACGTAACTGCCACTGTGTACACGTATCTAGGAGCTCCTATGCAGTGATTTAATCCATTAATCTGCCTATCCATCTGTTGATGGCACAGTAACATTTGCAGAATGGAGCAATCAGGGTCAGACATGGCCGGATTTACCTATACGCCACCTACGCCGTGGCGTAGGGCCCACAGCTGACAAGGGCCCACAAAAATAGCCGCCTTAAAATTAAATTTAAAAACAAAAACGCTGGCTGCCGCCGCGGCAGCATGGACTGTTCCTGCGGGGCCCCCTCTGCTGCCGCGGCAGCATGGACTGACCCGCGGGGCCCCCCTCTGCCCGGCTGAATCGTCCGTCCATCCCTCCCTCCCTCCATGCCGGCTTTGAGAGGCGCGAAGGGACAGTGTCTCCCTCGCGTCTCTGTTAAGCCCGCAGCTGTGGGCTGTTGGGGGGGGGGGTTAGAACTGGTAATGGGCTGGGGGGGGGTTAAGACTGGTAATGGGCTATGGGCTGATGGGGGCTGTCTGGTAATGGGCTATGGGGGGCTAGGACTGGAAATGGGCTGGGGGGGTTAAGACGAGGTGGGCTGATGGGGTTAGGACTGGTAATGGACTGTGGGCTGTTGGGAGGGGGTTAGGACTGGTAATGGGCTATCGGGGGGGCTAGGACTATAAATGGGCTGATGGGGCGGGCTAACACTGGCGGTGGACTGATGGGGTTAGGACTGGTAATGGGCTGTGGGCTGATGGGGGTTAGGACTGGTAATGGGCTATGGGGGGGTTAGGACTGATAATGGGCTATGGGAGGGCTAGGACAGGAAATGGGCTGATGGGGAGGGGTTAGGACTTGACGTGGGCTTATGGGTTAGGACTGGTAATGGGCTGTGGGCTGATGGGGGGGTAGGACTGGCAATGGGCTATGGGGGGCTGACTGGAAATGGGTTGATGGGGTTAGGACTGGAAGTGGGCTGATGGGGGGGTTAGGACTGGTAATGGGTTATAGGGGGGCTTAAACTGAAAATGGGGTGATGGGGGGGCTAGGACTGGTATTGGGTTGGGGGGTTGCTAGGACTGGAAATGAGCTGATGGGTGGCTAGGACTGGAAATGGGCTGATGCAGGGACTAGAAGGGAATGGATGCTGGGTGAGGCTGGAACTAGAAGGGAGCTGATGTTGGGGGAGGATTAGAATGGGATGGGGCTGGAAGAGTAAAATGGAGAAGGGAAAAATATTTTGTGTGGGAGGGATAAAAAATCTACAATTGGCCGGGTATTGGGAGAGTAAGTGGGGATTGAGGATGGAGGGGTAAAATTTGAGTGGATGAAATAGGAATGAGGAAAGAGCAAAAGGAGAAAGATTAGTATGTTAAAGCAGATGTAGAGAGAGAATGGAAAAAAACTAGAAGAGAGAAGAAAGGACAAATGGACAGCAGACGATGGAGAGTTAGCAGAAGACACGAAGAAACCAGAAGAAAGTGTCTGGAGCAATTGCAGCTGAAAAAAATGCACAAAAGGTAGAAAAATATCTCTTTATTTTGAATTTATTAATTGGAATATGTCAGCTCTGGTAAATGTGCATCATTAACGTCTGCGCTTTGTTTAGTACAAGAGCAAATTAATGTATAGTTTTATTTCTACAGTTTTGTACATTCCAAGTTTGGCTTTTGGGATTCCCAGTTTAATTATTGTCTTCCTGTTTCTAAATTGTGATTACTTGTTTGGTGATGGTCTATGTTCTGCATGTGTAACTGAGCTGAGGTGTTCTGTTTATATAATTCCTATTTGACATTGCCACTTGTTCTCTTTCCCCAGTAGGTCATGTATTGTTGTTCTCTGAAATGTATTGGTGTAATATTTGCAGTGTTGCCTTTTGATAGTTAGGGTATGGTGCTTTGTGAGTCCTGGTAGTGCTGTTAGGATACGGCGGGTTTGCTATGGGTTCTAAATGGGCAGTGTTTGTAGTAGTTCCTAATGTGTCTGGCAGTTGGCACTGGATTATAGTAATGTAGAAATCTTTTAGTCTTTCTTTATCCATACACTCATTAAGAGGCACGTTTACTAAAAGTTAGTATATGGTAACATTATGCAAATATTTACGCAAATGAGGCCTCTTATGCAAATGAGGCCCCGCACCCCCCTTGGGCCGCCCCTGCTGGGGGCCCACAATTTTTGTTGGCGTAGGGCCTCACTCAAGGTAAATCCGGCCCTGGGGTCAGATGTAAAGTGAAGGCCAGTCATGGGCCTGGAATTTACCCTATGAGGTTAAGTCATTTTCAACAATGTCACTTTGAAAAAGCATCAGAACATTCCAGCATATGGACGGTTTATTTTAACTCCCTCATTTTTTATTCAAACAGATAAATTTGGAAGACTCAGACCTTTGGTAAGAAAAGCTGTTGGCAGAATAGTATGTGACAGGGTAATTGTCTCCCATTGAGAAAATAAAAGTCATAATTCTCAACAGTTATTTCCTATGGATTTTCCGTGCCTGTGTTTGCAGCAAGAAGGAATCATTCTGTCACAACACTGCTTCAGTGACATTATCTCTTGAATAATCAGAAGTGCCTTTAGCTGTCAGTTGCCAGACATTAATATGCAAAATTTCCTGTGATTCATCACTTGTCTCTATGGAATATGCTTTTAATTTCTGTGTTCTAAAAGTAGCAACACTTAAATCAACTCATTGGCCCTGCAGTGAATATCTCTTGCAATAATATTTTCTCTTATATTCTGTTGCAATAAATTCCTGTTTGCCATGAGATTAGGAATTGGCAGAACTCTATTTTTAAGCATGTTTTGTCAAAGCGAGAGCACTTATTGTAGATTCAGTTCATCTGTCTGTTGATGTAGTTTGTGGTATTCATTTATCACGTAGCCCGAGCATCTATGTGGTCTTCTGTACAAGTGGAACAGTGAGGCACTGAGCAGAGTGACAGGTAGAGAGTCTGGGCCCTGCCTGCTAAAGGAAAAAAGATTGTGGATCAGAACTAAGCAGTATGGCAGGTAGGGAGCCCAGGCCCTGCCTGCTAAAGTGACTAGAGATGGGATTAGAGCTGAACAGTTTGGCAAGCAGGAAAGTGGGGAGCCTGGTCCTTACCTGCCAAAAAATAACAAGGCCTGAGACAGCAGTAGAGCAGAGTGGTATGGAAAACAGTGAGTCAGGAAAGTGGAGGAGGTACAAGTCTAGCCCCACAGGATCAGAATCATGAACAGTCATGTACGTGCAGGCTGGGACTGCGATTCAGTCCAGCCTGCACGTGCAGGACTGTCCCCGACTGACTCAGTCAGTGCTTTTAAATGGAGCCGTGGTGCCATGGCACTGTGGCTCCATTAAAAAGCCGCAATGACAGTCGCTAGCAAAAAGGGGTTATTCCCCGCAGCCCGATCCCTGATCTAGCCTCCTAAGGCAAGGGTCGGGCTGCAGGGAATAAACCCTGACACCCCCCTGCCCATCCGCACCCCAGGCCATCAAAAAAAAAGTCCAGGGAAATTATTCCACCTCGGAGGTGGAATAACTTCCCCGGACATTTCGCCGGCCCTGGACGCATAGGGCCGACATTAGAATCGGACCTGTAAGTCCAGGGCTGGTGACCACCCACTGCCCACCCACACTCCACCCTTGGACCACCCCTTCCCCGCCCCTGTCTATCTTTCCCACACAACCGGCAGGGAAGTTAGTAGGGAGCAGGCAAGGGTACGAATAGCGAGGATGGACATCTTGTTGAGCCGTCCATCCCCGCTATTCATGACTCAGAATAACCCCCTAAATGTTGGGGGCAGGTCCGCTACACTTACTAGAAAGTAAAGTTCCTTTTCATGCATTAATTGTAATAGCAATTAGCGCAGATACATTTAATGCTGCCACTTGAGGTGGTGTTAAGTACACCTGTGTTAACTACAAAATTCAGCACATAAGTGAAAAAATCAAGAGTGTCAAAATACCTTCCCGTGAGAACACAAAGTATAGCAAATCCGAAGGTAATAACCCTGATATAAAATGAAATACTCATGGAGACATCAAATGCAGATTACAGGGCTAAGTGATTATACTCACAGCATCTATATTGCACCTTTTCATCATATGTCTCCTGGGCTCATAGTCCAACTAACGTTTTGGGGATTTTTTCTTAATTGTTCTGCTTAAAAAACACTCTGAAAAGAGCTGTAATATATTTCAAAAAATACTTTCAAAAGAACACTTATTGACTGACAAGAAAGTCTTCAAGGAATCTCCAAAACTTGGTCATTCATCAAATTGATGATAGCGTTAAAAAAAAAAAAAAGCATTACTTACCTAAAATCATTGCTGCCAGAAGCAAACGACAAATAATGCCTCTAGTCAGGTCCCTGTTGTGGCTTCTCACCTGTATTAAAAATACAATAAAATAGAAATCAATTAACGCAAGGCTCTGCAAAATAAAATGCAAAATAGTAAGGGTCCGATATTCAGCGCTGACGGTTAGCACTCCTACAGCAGATAGCTGCCGGCGTTGAATGTTGTGTTGAAGAGTACTGTTTTTTTTTGTTATGTGAGTTATGTTTTTATTTTATGCTTGTTTATGCTTGTTTGTGTTGTAATCCGCCTACGATATAGTGCGGAATATAATTTTTTTAAAAATAAATAAATATCCGGCCATTTGGCATTGAATATCCGGGTTAACTGCAGAACCCAAAGCTAACTGAGCTGTCCAGATACCTTCTGTGGCAAAAGGCCAGAATTTCCTGCACCTTACTTTAGCTATGTGTCACTAACCAGGCAGTGGCTCAATATCGCTGCTGCCCAGTTAGCGACGGATGCTGCCCCAACACAACACAACACACAAGGGAGGAGTAGCCTAGTGGTTGGGGCACGGTACTTCAGGCCGGAAGGTCGGGGGTTCAAATCCCACTAGAGGACAGCAACCTTGGGCCGGAAGGACTGGGGTTTCTAGTCCCACAGATGCTCCTTGTGGTCTTGGGCAAGCCACTTAACCCTCCATTGCCCATGTTCCCTGTAAGTATTAGTGAATGTGTCTCATATCCCCGCGTGTTAAATGTATCCCCCAATTGTGTTGTGACCGCTTTGATTGAAGGATAAGGCGGTATACAAAACTGTCTAAATAAATAAATAAATAAAAATAAACCTGATGTTAACCGGTTAGCATCGGGGCATGTAGCAGCAGCATCCATGAATGTTCAGTGCCATAACTATGTTAGTGCCACTGAATATCCAGCAAAGGGGCATTTATACACTTCACAGGTCTGCAAACCATGTAAAAGCCTTGGAATATTGGGTCCTGACATTAATTAATTGTAAAAATATTTATTTATTAGTATTTATCTCACACTTTTCCAGGAATAGTTAAAGACAAGTTACAACCAGGTAGGTAGGTGTTTCCCTTTCCCCCAGAGGGCTTACAATCTAAGGGGTATGTTTACTAAACAGCGGTAAAGGAGCAGTCTTTTCCATGTGTTAATGGCAATGATAAGGGGTTACCGTGCGTTAAGGGGTGGTAGTGGACACTTAGCGGGCGGTAACAGGACATTAAGGGGTGGTAGTGGATACTTACCATGTGGTAATAGCACATGCTGCGGGAAGGTGTCTGGCATGCACCTTATTGCATAAGAGCCACTGAAACGCTGAAAGGGGGGCAAGGAAGCCATTGGAGAAGGTATGGATGCAAGCACAATTGGTAGTTGATTGAGTTGACTCACCTGATTCCTGGCAATGTGGCAGTATGTGTGATGAGCATATTTGACTGTACAGCAGGCCTATGCTGTTGACTAAGCAAGATAGGCAGCTGCCTAGTGATGAAGGTCAGTGTGGGTGTTGGCTGTGTCATGGGTGGGTGGTGGCAGAAGTGGAGTCAGCGGAGGGGATGCAGCGGGGGGGGGGGGGATGGGAGGGGGCACTGCGACAGGCATGCAGTCCTAGATGCACCTGAAAGTTTACACTGTGCAGTAAGCTATATTATAGTGTCTGTGAGGTGTGGAAAGGTATCCAGATGTACTGTCAGTGTGTGGCATGCCATAGGCCAGGACAGTGTCTGGGTGGAGGCAGCATGTGCCTGATGTGGGCAACAAAGGGAGGATTGTCCATGAGAGTGCATATGGAGCAGTCACAAGAGAGGTGTGCATGATATGGCTAACAGCTGCAAATGACCCTTGAGGGCGATGGTGGGACAGCTTACTGCCAGTAAGCTGCCCCACCATGAATCTCCCTGACGGTTAAATGGTGGGTGCAGGGCTGTGCCATGGATCATCCAAGCAGAGAATTTGCATTGTGTGTGGTAGGTGGATGTATGGGATCCTACTGGCCCAAAACATTTAGTGTGTGTGAACCAAAGGTAGCAGTGCCATGTGCTACATGAAACACCATTTGTGCAGGGGGGACTGGTGCTTCAGCCTGTGCAACTGCAAGACAATACACCCGACAGAGTGGCATGATAGAAAGGGACAAGTTGAACCCATTTGCCCCATGTGGGGCAAGTAATGATAGCAGAACAGTGCATGGGATGGCTACGCAACAAGTGTTAGGTGCCTGAATGTACAACATATATCCTCTTTACGTAAAGCTGGGAGGTCACAATGATGGCAAAAGAGAACATAAGAGCATAAGATATGCCATACTGGGTCAGACCAAGGTCTATCGAGCCCAGTATCCTGTTTCCAACAGTAGCCAGTCTAGGTCATACTTACCTAGCAGTTTCCCCAAAAGACACAGGTTCCACAATGTTTGTATTGGGTCAAGCAATGATATCCTGAGTCCCTTTTTAATAATGGTTTATGGACCTTTCCTCCAGGAACTTGTCCAAACCTTTTTTAAACCCAGCTACACTAACAGCTTTTACTACATCCTCTGTTTACAAATTCCAGAGTTTCATTACACGTTGAGTGAAAAAAATATTTTCTCTTATTAGTCTTAAATAGTTTACCCTGTAGCTTCATTGCATGTCCCCTAGTCCTCCGATATTCTGATAACATAAACAATTGATCTATGTTTACCTCTTCCACTCCGTTCATTAATTTATAGACTTCTATCATATCTCCCCTCAACCGTCTCTTTTCCAGGTTAAAGAGCCCTACCCTTTTTAGCCTTTCTTCATAGGGGTATCCTTCCATCCCCTTTACCATTTTGGTGGCTCTTTTCTGAACCTTTTCTAATAACGCTATATCCTTTTTAAGATACGGCGACCAGAATTGCACACAACATTCAAGGTGCGGTCGCACCATGGAACGATACAGAGGCATTATAATATCCTTTGTTTTATTTTCCATTCCTTTCCTTATCATACCTAGCATTCTATTTGCTCTCTTGGCCGCCGCTGCACACTGGGCAGAGGGCTTTAATATGTTATCCACAATGATGCCTAAATCTTTTTCCTGGGTGGTAGTTCCTAATGTGGAACCTTGCATCGTGTAACCATAGTTTGGGTTGTTCTTCCCTAGGTGCATAACTTTGCACTTGTCCACATTAAATTTCATTTGCCATTTCAATGCCCAGTCTTCCAATTTATCAAGATCCTCTTGCAAATTTCCACAATCCTCATGGGTTTTAACAACTTTAAATAGTGTTGTGTCATCTGCAAATTTGATAACCTCACTCGTTATTCCCTTTTCCAGGTCATTTATGAATACGATTACTTAAATATTTTTGTCGGACAGCGCTGGGGGAAGACAGTAGATGAACTATCCACACCAGTCAAGCGGTGTCCATTTTATTCTCATAAATTGCATTGAAATCAGAAAATCGTCATTTAAAAAACACACTCTAATCCAGAACTCATCAGAGCTAAATTCACTTATCTTAATTTGATGAAAATCGCACGAAGTGCACGTTTCAGGGTACTACAACCCCTGTATCAAGTGCTCGACAAGTCTTTCCACAACTCATTCGCTACTTTCAACTGCTACAAAACGCTGCCAACCAAGGCAGTCAATCATATAAAGGACTTGTTTTCAAATGATTGGCTATTGGCAACTGCCATTCAACCAAGAACTCACAAATATGATTGGGAGTTCCCACAGAAACAGGGAAACCCACCAGTGATTGGTGTCACGTTAGAGCAAGCTAGTCCAATCGATTTCCCGATTCATGCCCCCTGGATGTATCGATTGTAATAGGTAGATCCATCTCTGTTCGCTCCATTGTAAATGAGCTGTATGATCACCCCCTCTCGGATCCAGCGGAATGTGATCTATAACAGTCCAACACAACTGATCAAAAGAATGATGGTTTGTGATACAATGTTGAACCATAGGTGCTGCAAGTATCTCTAGACGTAACCTGGATGCGTGTTCACCCAAACAAACTTTTATGGAGCGCATGGTTTGGATACCGTGGTTTGGATACCGTTAACCCTAACTATACTCAGCTGGAATCATGCCTAGATGAGATGCTAAAATGGTTACAGCAAAACAACATGACAATCAACCATAAAAAAACTGAGGTGATGTATATCTCCGGAAAACCAAATTTTGACCCTCCTGCGTCAGTCACCCTATGCAACAATATGTACAATACAAAGAATGAAATAAAATATCTGGGGGTAACGCTTGACAGCGACCTAAAAATGGAAAAGCAACTCCGCAAAACCAACAAAGCTGTTTTCTACAAACTTAGGGGCATGTTTACTAAAAAACGCTAATTTGCGTGCCGCAAAATAGCGCACTAAAAGCGGTACTTAAGAGCGCTTAAACGCCCCACTAACGTGCGATGAAACCCCGCACACTTGCGCGGCACAGTAACGGGTGCCGTACAAGTACGGGCCCGCAAATGTCCGATAGAGGCGTGGAAAGGCTAACGGAGGGTGGAGGAAGGCCCCGGAGGGGCGGAGAGAAGGGGTTAATGGGCGGGGAAGGGGAGGGGAGAGGCGCCCCGCACATTATCGGTGCTGAATTTCCAAAAAAAAATAGCGCGAGTGAATCACTCGCAGTAGAATGCATTTAAAGAGAAGAGAAACCATTTCCGTCAGCAATGTACAGCAAAACCGGGGAAACCTGCAAAACGTGAGCAGTGTGATACATGTGCACAGCCCAAAAGTGGAAATAAAAATAGAAAAGGACCACAACAAAAATTGTAAAAATAGTAATTCAGCTGGGGAACAGTTATAGTAATGGGCAAAACCAACAAACACACCCAGGAAAGCTCCAGCAAAAATAAATGTTTTTGGAAAGGTGTACGGAGCGGAGACTCTTCCAAAAACATTTCCGTTTTGTTGGAGCTTTCCTGGGAGTGTCTTCTATGGCTGCCCATTAATATCACTGTTGCCCAGCGTGGTGATATTGTGTCCCCCATTTGCCGTGGTCATTTCAGGGGTTTATGTGCACGTTTGTCACCAGACAGAGTGCATGTGCCCACAGTAAAAATGCGTAGAGCAGGGTTTGTGACTCCATCCTGCCAGGTATACCACCTCCAGGGGCTGCATTGTCTCTGTGGCCATAGTGTGGTGCAGCGGACAGAGCCAGTACCTCAAGGGTCAGAGGTTCAAATCCCAGCTGGGGCACATGCCAGCCCAGCCCCTATATTTTACCCACCCCTAAACAAAGATAGCGCAGACACCCCTGTATTGCAGGGAACATAAGCATGGGGAAAACACCCATATTTTACACAACACTGCAAAAACACAACAACAATGGGCATTACCTACAGCCAAATCCCCCAAATGCAGTCCCGTACTGCCACATTGCAATCTGGTCATCTGCTGTTTCTGAGAGAAGCTCATGCCAGCATGTTGGCGGACGAGTACATGTGGTGCAGGGGGCAGTGGCTGCTAGCCACAGAAGACAGAGGCCTAGCCATTTGCAGGCTGGCACAGTCCACTGCAACAGACAGGCCCTGCCGGATCCACAGTCATGGACGTTCCAGGGAAACCAGCCAATCTGTGGTGCAGTGCACACAGACAGTGCATGCAAGAACAGAAAGTCACAGGTTCAAAGCCCAGCTGGGGCTTCTGCCAATCCTAGCCACATATTTTTTCCCACACCTACACAGTGATAGTAAGGACACACCTTTCATGTCGAGGACATATGCAATGGTAATACGTCTATCTTTTACCCCACTGAGCACAGACACCATGAACAGGGGCAGTACCTAGAGCAGACTCTCCCAAATGCATTCCTGTTGTGCCACACACCAGTCAGGTTCCATGCTGCCACTCATACAAATGCCTGTGCTGTATATCTATGCACCACCCCCATGGCATGTAGATGTAGCTCATGCATATTCATGAGGGACAGCAGGAAAACACGAACAGTGTGATGCAGACCTGGACTGGGGTTGGGAATCTCTGCCGTAAAGCAGCAGCCAACAGGGGCAGACACACCCACACCCACACCCACAGGCCCCATTGGCCAATGTCTCCTGGAGAGGCAGAACAGTGGACCCTGCGTGCATCTCCCAATACTAGCACCTGCATACCTTAGCAATGTCACCCTACACCTGAGGTATACGGTACACAGCTCTGAGATGTTTGCTAGGAGTACTGGCAGATAGATATCCATACGTTACACACATACTGCTAGTTAACCCCATCAGAACAATCTGTTAGGTGTTTGCGGGGCGTGCTCCAGGACTGGCCTCTGACGGTGTTTACCACCCTGGGGAGTGACCCCCAGCAGTACTGCGTACCATATCCATGCCTTGCCGTGCCTAGGACAGGTTTGGTGGCCAAGGCTAATTACCTCCTCAATAGTAGCACCATGCTGGCATAGGTGTGGAAGTGTGTGTCTGTCTATACAGTGGGTGCTGGCTGAAAGCCCCTTCCACAGCCCACACTGCCAGCACTGTTGCCAGTATTGGCCTGCTAATGTGCATAATGAGTAGCAAGGGACCATGGGTATATCTCAGAAAGGGTGGGCTGACCAGGATGCAGCTGCACAGGGCATAGGGCACTGGCAGGGACATGGTAGTGCCCGGCCACCACCTACAGAGACAGGGGGACCTCTGTATGTGCTGCTGGGGGATCACTCTCACCCTGAGTGTGCAGTGATGGCAGCATGGCTAGGCACACCCATAGTGCTGTATTGTGTTTTTCTTGTGTGATATATATGGGTATCCTGTTGGGGCCTTTTCACTGACTTATCTGCTTGTGTGTGCTGCCACCCCAGTTGTGGGTGCATGCATTTCCATCAGGACCAACCAGCAGACTGAGCACAGATGGTATGTGTCTTGATGGAGTGCCTTGCAGGGTGCAGTGGCTGATGGCTTGCTGCAGGAGAATATCAGATAGTGGTGGGGTGCATCTATGAACATCCAGGCCTAATGTCTGTCTGATATTGTGTTATGGATGTGTGTGGAGCTGCTTGGATTGCCCGGGGTGGGGTGGGGTGGGGCGTTGGTGTGTCTACTTCCCCAGCAGGACTGGGGTTGATGGTTGGCTCTACTGCCATGGGGGGGGGGGACGAAAGGAAGAGAAAAGAAAAAAAAAAAAAAAGAAGATAGTATGGGGATCTGTTGGTGGGAGACCCTGTTTTATCCACGGGGGGGGGGGGGGGGTGTTGTTCCACTAACTGTGGCAGACAGCAATCTCCAAGATGTTGTATGCAGCACCTACCTATTTCACAAGTTATTGCTGCTTTAGGGCTCTGGCATAGCCGCATTCAGCCATGCAAGGTGTTGTGCACCTGGTCCTGGGCGCATCATCACACACTCAGGGTGGGCATAGTAATCGCACAATGTGATGGTGTTTAGCTACTCTTTGCCATTTGTCCACCCACTCAGGACACCCTACCAGGCCGAGGTGCTGTGTGGGTGCACAAGGACACCTCCCCCTACCAGGCCGGGTAGCTTTAGGGGTGCAGTTCCCATCTTGTGTGCATCTGTGGACAGCTGATTTGCATGTGCAGTGCATCATGGGTACGGGTAGCCTACCCCTATCCTGTTTACACAAGCAGACTGTCAGTGATGTGATGTGCAGGCTATCTGCAGCCAGGCAGGAGCTTGCTTACAGCTATAGAGGTGTAGCCCAATGGTTACGCCACTGCCTGTGCAGCCAGAGGTCATGGGTTCATACCCACAGTGGGGTTCTGTGATAGGGTTTTCCAAAGCATTTTTTACATTTACTGTACATATGTTGCTGCCTGCAATAACACCCTCAGCGTACTGTACCCATAAGGTGCCTCTGAGGGTGCTTTATTGGGCGCCCTATAGGGCACTTTATGGTTGGCATCCATATAGGGTGCACTATACATTATCCTGTGTCGCAACATACATGCTGCCCTATAGGGGACATTCTAGGGTGCCTTGGCGGACGGTGCACTGTAACATGTGCCTTATGGTCCGCCTTATGTTAACATGCTGTGAGAGTGCGTTTGCTAGTAGTTATCACAAAATAGAATTAAAAAACCTCCTAAAGCACTCCACAACATAAAATAGACTGCCTCAGCTAGCCTTTTTCAATGGGCATTGTGAGGGATTGAACCGCTGGTCCCTGCACCATTGGTTAGTATCTTAACCATTGTGCTGTGGTTGTTTTCCTTTGCTTTAGCATCAGCGCGCTGCCTTGTGGCCATCAGCGCGCCGCATCCTGCTGCCCACAATGAACAGTACGCCGCCTTATGCCGCCCCACAATGAACAGTGCACCGCCTTATGCCGCCCCACAATGAACAGTGCGCCGCCTTATGCCGCCCCAATATGAACAGTGCGCCACCTTATGCCGCCCCACAATGAACAGTGCGCCGCCTTATGCCGCCCCAATATGAACAGTGCGCCGCCTTATGCCGCCCCAATATGAACAGTGCGCCACCTTATGCCGCCCCAATATGAACAGTGCGCCACCTTATGCCGCCCCAAACTTATTTTGCCTCTTGACACACATTTCCACATTCAAGGTGGTGCTTCAGCCAGCCTTTTTGGGCTGCACACACTGGGGGATTGAACCCGTGGCCCCTGCACCATTGGTTATTGTCTTCACTGTTGTGCTACGGCTCTATTCCTACATGTGCACAGCTGCGCCCCACTTAGCCTTCCCACGCGCTAATGTGGGCCCCGCACATTAACGCGACGCGCACACATACGGTCTTTTTTTTCCCTTTTTCGGCCTGAACCGCCCACTCCTTATATGGCATAGGCACACTACCGCGGCCCCGCACGTTAGGAATGTTTAATAAACATGCCCCTTAGAGTCCTACAACCTCTAAGGAATATCATTGAACCTCATGATTTCAGGACTGTTGCACAAGCACTCATTATACCATACTTCGACTATTGCAACGTAATCTTACAGGGCCTTCCGAAGAAAACCCTTAACATTTTGCAAATGGCCCAAAATGTAGCAGCTAGGGTCATCATGGGAAAAAACCTTGCTGAACACATCATGCCTGTACTGATTGAACTCCACTGGCTCCCCATTGCTGCCCGGGTGAAATATAAAACCCTAATAACCACATACAAGCTCATACATAGCATAGCACCATCCTTTCTTGCCACCCTCATCAACACGCAACCCCCCAACAGGAGCAGAAGAACAATCAGCTCGAACAGACTCCAAGTGCCTCTTGATATCAGATCCGTAAAAACCAGTACAAGCCACCGAGTATACTCTTACTCTGCCCCGACCCTCTGGAATCAGCTACCGACTGAACTACGTGACATTAAAGGCCTTATGGAGTTCAGAAATAAACTCAAGACGCATCTTTTCCAGTGCTACTACAATCTGATATAAACCATAGCGGGTCTGCAATAGGCCTCTAAAGGAACCATAGATGCAGTTATGTATATATGTAAATATGTAAATTTCTGACCCCCCCCTCCTTAGACCCACTCCCTGTGTGCTGTGCTGTGCTATCCCTTTCGAATCAATGTGTATATTCCTCAAAATTTGTCATGATTTGCCAGTCTTCCGTCTGTAATCAAACCGCTACTGATCGCTGGAAGTAGCGGTATACAAATGTATGCTAAATAAATAAATAAATAAAATGGTGCGACCCACATAAAGCATGGGGCAGGTACACTGTATGATGTAGACTACAAAAACTGAAGTACAAGAAGTGGACCAATGCTGGTAATATGTCCGTCCCATCTTAGGATTAGTCCAAGTTGCACCAGATAGAGTATTATCACAACAAACACATTCATTACAAGGGAAATGGCCCTGAGAACTCAAATCAGGGTACACCAGTCTATCCAAAGGGGTGGTAGATGTAATCAAAAGATCCCTTAGATTAGACCCTCTTGTAAAAGCTAACCTTAAAGATTTGTCAAAGCAGGAATGCAAAGATAGCAAAGACCAATATTTCTGCAAAATGTTCATCACTTCCGAACTGTGACACATATAGGGAAACACACCCACCAACACATCTTCAGTCAAGATGTCAGGGTCTGTAGTTGGAGCTTCAAGTAGCCACTCATGATGGGTGTAACACACATGCCGGTATGCACGAGACACTATTTTTAACAGGTAACCCCTAGACATTAGTCATAATTTTAAATCATGTGCATGAAGTTTAAACTCCGCTATAAATGAGCAAAGGCAGCGTAACCTCATAAACTGACCATACGGTAAACCCCTACGCAAGGGTTCCGGATGGAAACTCCGATAATTTAAAAGACTATTGCGCTGGACGGGCTTCCGATATAAAGTGGTAAGTAAGCAACTTCCAGAAAGAATTTAGCTCTGATGAGTTCTGGATTAGAGTGTGTTTTTAAATGACGATTTGATTTCAGTGCAATTTATGAGAATAAAATGGACACCGCTTGACTGGTGTGGATAGTTCATCTACTGTATTCCCCCAGCGCTGTCCGACAAAAATTTTTAAGTAATCATTTTAAGTAATCACCATGACTGTGTATGATATATAGATTACACAGGTACACTACCAAAAAACTGCCTCCAGTTTTGCAATTGATTCCTATAGATTTTGGGGTGCTGAATCCAGGAAAAATAGCCAAAATGTTCCATCACGTCACGTTTTCTTGCAAAATTAGATTTCTTACCCATATAAGGAATGTTCACATAATTTCTTTTTAGCCGGCTGTAGTTTATTTTCTTGGCCCAAAATAGAGGTTGTAATGGTTAACTAACTAGAAACACTCCCTCATGATATTTTAGAGTGTTTTGTATTCATTTTATACATTAACAGGACAATTGGGATGCGGGGGGCTAAATCCAGTACTCGCGTTGGCGCATGTTCTTTCCTGTTCGCCTTGCCTCTTTCTCTCGCTCAAACACGGTGGTTGCGACATGAACGTTCCTGTCAAATTTCAGTTTCTTGCAAGTTCATTATTACCTTTTGTTTGCTCAGTCGTAATCCAGCTTTATTCCGAAGTGGTTCACTACAGTTGTAGTTTGCAGTGCTGTGTATTTGTGATGGCTCACAGAGCCAGAGGTTGCGTCAACTCTCCGGACAGTTTTTGTTTTATTTGTGGGGAATATACCGTGAAAAAGCGGCAGAGGAACATTTCTGCATTTATTAAAAAAGTATATTTCGCCTATTTCGGTTTGAAGTTAGGCGATCAAGACAAACCGTGGGCTCCTCACAAAGTGTGCAAGACATGTGAGGAAGATCTACGCTTATGGATGAAAGGTAAAAAACAAGCATTTCGTTTCGGAATACCTATGATGTGGCATGAACAAAGAGACCACAGCAGTGACTGCTATTTTTGCTCTTGCATTGTGAAGGGATACAACTTAAAAAATAAGAACGTAATAAGTTACCCCAATCTTCCCTCAGCAATTAGGCCTATGCCTCATAGCAACGAAGTACCTGTGCCTGAACCACCAAAATCTTTGGATCATATTTGTGTGGACGGTTCTGATCATGATGAGACTCATCAGATGGGTTTTCCCTTTGAGTCCAGTACTTCCGAGTTTGAAACTGAACCAGATCCGAAACCTGAACTTTTCTCTCAAGCTGAATTGAATGATTTAGTCCGGGATTTAGGACTCCCAAAAGATGCTGCCCAACTGCTAGGTTCTCAGCTTAAACAGAAAAATCTATTGTCACCAGGAACAACTTTTTATTGGTACCGCAAACCGCGAGACACAATTTTTGAAGTATTTCAGCAAAGAGGAAGATTTGGTATTTTGCAACGATATATACGGAGTGATGGAAAAGTTTAAACTCAAGTATGATCCTGCTGAATGGCGGCTGTTCATTGATTCGTCAAAAGACAGCATAAAAGGTGTTCTTCTTCATAATGGCAACACATTCGCTTCAGTTCCTATTGCTCACTCTGTTATTCTCCAAGAAAAATACGAGAATTTGGCCCTGATTCTTCAGAAGATTCGTTATGATGAGCATAAGTGGATGATTTGTGGAGACTTTAAAATTCTATCCATGCTATTAGGGCAGCAATCCGGTTTCACCAAATATCCCTGCTTCCTTTGCTTGTGGGATAGCCGGGCCCGCGACCTACACTGGGGGAAAAAAGACTGGCCAATTCAGGAGTATTTGAGACCCGGTGAGAAAAATGAGGGCTTGGTACCTCGTGATAAAATTCTATTACCACCTCTCCACATTAAGTTGGGTCTCATTAAGCAATTCATCAAGTCCCTTCCAAAAGATGGTGAGTGCTTTTGGTACCTTTGCTCAAAGTTCCCCCGACTTTCTGAAGCAAAGCTAAAGGAAGGAGTGTTTTTTGGCCCTGATATAAGGAAACTCATTTCAGATGGAGCATTCGCTGAAACGATGTCTGAGAAGGAAAAAGAAGCCTGGGATTCCTTCAAGGATGTTGTTCTCAAATTCTTGGGGAACAGGCGGGATGAGAACTATAAGGATATTGTTGCCAGGATGCTCAATGCCTTCAAAGAACAAGGCTATAACTTGAGCCTGAAAGTCCATTTCTTGCACTCCCATGTGAACTACTTTCCCGAAAACCTGGGGGCGTACAGTGAAGAACAAGGTGAAAGGTTTCACCAGGACATCAAGGACGCAGAGAGAAGGTACCAAGGAAGATGGAACACCACTATGATGGCTGATTTCTGCTGGTTGCTGCTGCGGGAAACCCCAGATGAAAAATACGCCAAGCAGCGCACCAAGAGAAGCATTCGGGGGAAGAAGAAACGGGCCCACCAGGAGATTGATTGACCCAAGAATGACTTTAAAATCTAAACTGTTTTGACAAATATCGTGTTTTTACTAAAAACTTTGAAATAAAAATTTGCTAGTTATTACCACAGTGTCGGATCTCATTTATTAGAATTTTATTTTCACACCATCGGGTGTTTGTCTTCATGTATTGCAATGGTGCGGTTTGCGTTTTCTATTCTTACATACATACCTGTACAACATTTTTTGCACATTTCTTTGCTTTGCTTTGTGTCTAACCTCGCTCTTATATGCTCAATGTTTGTGCACATGTATGTGGCTGTTTTAAGTGCAGACAATTTTGCTACCATCACACTGTGTTTTGTTGACATTACTCTATTCTTATGTGCTGCCTTGTTACAATTTTCTTTATTCTTATTTGAATAACTACTAAACAATTAGTATAAAGAATTCATCCAAGAAACTTTTATCTCGAACGCACTCAATCTGAAACGTTCACCTCAAACTGCTAACCCAATGTAGCAAAAAATCTGTACGTGATGGAGCAAATTGGTTACCAGATTTGGATTCAGCGCACCAAAAAACGTAAAAATCAATCGAAACATTAGAGGCAGTTTAAAAAAAATTTTTTTTAGTGTACCTGTGTTATTGGTCACTGTTTTTTTGGGGATTTTTGGTTTGTGCATTTATGAATATGTCAAAAAGCAGTGGACCCAGCACAAATCCCTGGGGTACACCACTATTCACCTTTCTCCATTGGGAAAATTGGCCATTTAGCCCTACCCTCTGCTTTCTATCTTTTAACCAGTTCCTGATCCACAATAGTACACTGCCTCCTATCCCATGACTCTTTAGTTTTGCCAAACGTCTCTGATGAAGGACTTTGTCAAAGGCTTTCTGAAAGTCCAAATACACTATATCAACCGACTCACCTTTGTCTACCTGTTTATTCACACCTTCAAAAAAAACATAACAGATTAGGCCATGACTATCTACATGCTGAGTAATTTTGTTCTTTATGATGGTTTCTACCATTTCTCCTGGTACTGACATCAGGCTCACCGGTCTGTAGTTTCCCAGATCACCCCTGGAACCCTTTTTAAAAATTGGCATTACATTGGCAATCCTCCAATCTTCAGGTATTACAGATGATTTTAATGATAGTTCACAGATTACTAATAGCAGGTCTGCAATCTCATATTTCAGTTCTTTCAACATCCTTGGATGTATACCATCCAGTCCAGGTGATTCACTTCTAAAACCTCATAGTGTCCAAACTGTTTTTTAAGATTCAAGGATCCCCCATACTAGTTGTTACATCTATTCCAAGCTTCTTTAGAACCCACCCATCTACATGCATAGATCCCATTCAATCATAGCATTAAGGCCTCAAGGAGCAACTGTGTCAAGTTTGAAAATCCACTGTTGTTCACAAGTGGACAGCAGGTTGGCACAGTCAGACAATGCTGTATGCACCTTGTCTATACAAAAATATTACAAATCTGAAAAAACCCATGTCCCTCCGCAGAACAATGGGCTAGAATCGGAGCTTCCAAACACATTCTATTCAGTCTGCTCCGATGTTCTCCCATTCGAACCTTGAAAGGCCGTACCGTTTTCCAAATGTATAAGCGTTTACATGGACATCGAACAGCATAGACAATATAAAAAGCGGTACAGACAGAAGCATTGTTTTTAATGGTCTATCTGTGGTGCCCCTTTAAAATCACATTTTTCACATCTTCTGGAACATCAGCAGGAATATCAGTCAAAGCACATTTAACAGCTTGCATCTTTTCGGGTATTGGAAGCAGGTCCTCTAAAGTTGTGTACCACTGCTCATCTTGAGGATACCTATGAGCACACCTTCACAAGGATCTCAGTCTGGAGTACATGTAAGATAGCTGATGATTTTTCCCTGGAAAAAGAAATAAAGGAGTCAGTTTACTAAAGTTTGCTTCCTGGTTAGCAGGGGGTAGACACATTTTTCGCACCGTGCTACAAAGTAAGATCCTGTGTTGAAAAACCTGCACTACAAATGGATCATTAAAATATTAACAGATCGGATCCAAGATAGAGGAGGAGTGAGACGCTGAGGTGGAGTTCTCTACGCCAGCCACTGCACTGCTTACCTATGGGGAAGAAGAGAAAAAAGCGAGCACAGAAACCCCCTGCGGCCTCGATCCCGTCAGATAGGCTGGTGCAGACGTCTATTGCTGGGTTCTGCACTTCTTCCAGCATCATGGCTTCGGCGGATCCATTGAGTGATTCAATGGATCTGAGCATGGAGGGGGTTGTTTTGAGCCCCGTACAGGCGCCTCCAGCTCAGGCTGGAAGCCGTCTCGGGGGTGAGCAGCTGGGAGGGGTATCTCCGGGTCAGGGAGCTCTGCTGGCTGCTGGGAGTTCACCTCCGATGAGGAAGTCAACGGCAGCAGTTGCTGGAGCTGGTGTAGGTGTTGCTGAAGGAGAACGCCTGGCCATTCTCTCTGGTAGTGGAGACCAGTGCTTGGAACAGTCGGCATCCAGCTCTTCCGGTACTTTGGCGTTCCGGTTTCCTGAGAAGGTAGAAAAACCAGCGTGAGTGACTTTAGATAGCTTATGGGAAGCTATATCGGCTCTCCAGAAATCTCTACTGCCTATTGTTGGGGTTTTTTCTCAGGAATTGGCTGAAGTAAAATTTCAGTGTGCTTTGACGACTACGGAGGCTGCGGCGCAGTCTGTAAGAATTACTCAATTGGAATTGAAGGTGGAGGACCTTGAGTCCCGTGGAGCTGTCTTTGTTCAGGATCGTTTAGTTCAAGCGAGGAAAACTGAGTATCTGGATAATCAGCTTCGAAAGAATAATCTTAGATTTTTGAATTTTCCTCGATCCCCTTTGATGGCACCCTTGGACCTGGTCCATAAGTTCTTTATTGAAGTACTTCAGATGCCTGCTGAATCATTGCCACCAATAGTGAGAGCCCAGTATGTGTCTATATCGGCTCTGGGGGCTGGAGTTCAGCGTAATTCTTCTGCAGAGACTGGCCCCCCTCAAATGGATCTTCCTGAGTTTTTAGAGAGCTCACTAGAGGTGGTTACCAGCAGGGCCACTTTGTTGGTTAACTTTGCCTTCGAGTCAGATCGCAACACTGTGCTTAAATTGTATTTTCGTAGAATATCTGCATCCCAGTTCTTGGGCTCAAAAATTCTTATATTTCCTGATTTGGCTAGGGAAACGCAAAAGAGGAGAAGAGCGTTCTTGGCCTTGTGCCAGAGGACGCTTGCCTTGGGCGCGCAATTTAAATTACGATACTCTTGTAAATGTATGGTTAGATTTCAATCGAAGCAGTTTTTGTTTTTTGAGTCTAAGCAACTTTTGCAATTTCTTTTGAGTAGGGAGGGGGGAGGGGCCGGGGAAGCTACCATACCGGCTGCCATTATTTATTTATTTATTACAATCTCTTATATACCGCACTATTCAACATCAGCGCGGTTTACATGAAACAAAAAAACCAGAACAACAAGCTGTTCTGTTTTACAGAGAACAGGTGTACAAACTTGGATAACATAGGGGAACTATTTACATGTAATATTTACATACAGGCGTTATGACAAAGCTCATTGATCTCAGATCTCGCATATAGAGAGTTGATGAGGCTATCTAGCTAGGCGTCTTGCTGACTGGGTAGTACTTGAGGAACAGGTGATATTTGAGTGCCTTCCTGAACTGGGCTAGGTCAATAATAATATCAGGGCTCCTATGATGAATTCTCTTTAGAGGGTGATTTTCCTTGTTTATTTCTTTTATTCTTGGATCATATGGTGGGGTTTTCTTTTTGTGGGCTATACCAATTGATTGTTTATTGCCATCACGACTATTCTTTTTTTTTTGGATAGATTTTGAGATTTATGTTTCTTTGTTAATTATTCTGATTCTTATTCAGATTGTGATTTCTGGATTATATTGCAAATTGGTAAATAAAAAATTTTATGTGTGTATAATGACACTTTGAATTGCTTAAATCTTGCTTTTGTAAGTTTGTTGAAATTCAAAAAAACCCCCAAACAAACAAAAAAAAACAAAAAAAAAACAAAAAAAAACCTGCATTACCCATCAGGGCCCATCTGGGTGGCACCAGTGTGGGACATGGGCATTCCCATCACTGTGTCCCTAGGACAGGCCTTGAAATCTCTCACTGCTGGCCCTTAGCAGGGAGCAATGAGTAGCGGTAGTTGCTCCCTGTGATGGCACTACTGCAGCGAGCTGCACTAAATTCAGGGGGCTAGCTGTCCCCCCCCCCCCTGCATCTACAGCAGTAGCCCACACTAATAATGCAGCTCGAACCCACATTAGTAGTGTGGGATTTATTAAACTGGCCCCAACATTACCTAACTGAAAGCCATTTCGTTTTGAAACACAGAACAAACGTAGAATGATAGCAAATTAGGACATCCTAGTCTGCCCATTTGCCCCGCTCCCCTCCTGCAATATTGATTGATTATCTGGCTTTACCCTCACTCCTTCCCCCCCCCCCCCACTAATCCTTAAATTCCAAAGCTATCTTCATCTTCACTATCCGCTAGAATTAGACTCCTGCATACGTTGTCCACTTTCTAACCAGAAATATTTGAGAATGTTATTCCATTATAGACTCATACAATGACCCCTCATTGTAGAATGTCCTGTCCAGTGTAGCTCATTGCCTCTTGCATGTAAGTTGCAATTCTGAGTTATTTGAAGGGCTTTTTATCATACCTCCTCTCCTCTGGCGGCATATTTTTATTAGGTCCTTAAGTTTTCTCATAGCTCTTAAGGTTCATGATCTGCACTATTGCTAGCTCTTCTCTCTTTAATTTCTATTCTCTGTCTGCTGCCTAGATCAGTAAAAGTTTCTCATTCTGCAGTTTATAATTCCAGTGGCTATGGTGTTCCCGTGTTTTAAATGATCCCAGACTGCTGTCAGTTTTACCTACTGTATCTCAAGCTGGTGCTAAAAACATAAATCTCTCTCTACAATTATTTGCAAACTTAACAAGAAAGCACAGTGAATTTCATAGAAAAGTTTGAGTCACTGACAGAGGTCTGGTTTGATAGCCTTGAGGTTATCTGGAACCTATAATACTGCAACTTAAGAGTTCCTGCTTTCTAAGAATTTACTGCCCTTTCCTATATTATACCATTGACTTTTATTACACCACTTTTTGTTTTTTTTCTTTTTTTAAGTGCTGTCAAGTCAATGCTGACTCCTGGCAACCAGGCAGTCCTTGGGTTTTCTTGTCAAGGTATGGCTGGAAGTAGATTGCCAGGCATTTTCTTCCAAGGAAATGGAGGGTAAAGTGACCTGCCCAAGGTCACAAGGAGTGACAGTGTTGTTCTAACCACGAGGCTATTCCTCAACTCCATTATAACACCTTAAGGGGACCATAAACTATATGTACCATTCAAAGAAATCTGCCATGGACTCCAGTCCTGCTGTCCCAAATGTCATCTGAATTCAAAGATTCGTTAAGATGTTCCATAAGAAATGTGCGGAACTAACAAACCAGTGGAGAGCAGAAGTGGCAGGTCATAGAGGGCAGGAACCACCATGCAGCACCAGAGAGTATAGATAAACACTGTGTTGCAATTTCAATACATGACCACTGCTGAAGATCCTAGAGAAGGGTAGCGGGGGCAGCAGTGGGGTGCCCCATAATGTCGGCACGCTAAGTGACTGCATAATTCACAGATTGAGCTGCTCTGACCCTGCTTGTTAAGGGTAATTATAAAACATTGTACTAGACATTTTTCTTCTCTTACCACTGACACTTTCATCTCCCACTGGGTCCAATAAGTTATAACTCTTTCCTAAGTTGTTCTATATGCATGCTCTATTAATTTGATACCTGTATAGTGTATTCATAAAGGTCAGCACAGCAACAGAAGAAATCATTTACAGGGATAGCTACTAAAATGTGATAAAATTTGCATTTTACTGCAGCCAAATTTACCTCCTACCTGCGGTACCTCAGGCTATTACTGCCTTTACTGACTCAGGCAGTAAACAACATTTTGGGTTACTGCAACTGGGATCGTCGCACATTCCTGGACACAGCAATGTAAAGATAGCTGATGTCATCAGGCTTGTTATCTCTTAATTCCCCCCCCCCCCAAACCTTCATGACATAAGCCCCTGCCCCTTCTTACATAGAACTCCCATCACCTGATGGGGATTCTATCTCTGCTCTATTGTACCTGTTTATTTATATAATAGGTTTTCTATACCGCTTTATCCTACAGTCAAAGTGGTTTACATTGAAACAAAAAGAATTAAATTCACTCAATCTATTTTTTATAACCTCAACTCAGTATGCTACCTTGCCAACGGTCTCAGATAAACGGTATATTTTTGACACTTATTTGTGGGTAATAAAACTCTCCCATATAGTGTCCGTTTACATCAATGACCTCAGGCAAGTGTATTTTAAATTATTTGTCTTATGTATTGCTCTTTTTTTATATTATATTTATATATATGTCCTTTTCTTATCTTAAAATAGCTTCCACCACTCTACTTATCTTATGCAGAATGGCGTCAGCGGATGCCCCTTTCCATTTACAAACAAAAGAAGAACCCCTTGAATTTGTCACATGCCTCTTTGCTTCTCACCACCACCAAAATATTGTCTATTAGACAACTTTTTGGTGGTGGTGAGAATTGAGGAGGCATGTGACACATTCTATCTACCCTTTTGATGTCTAGGACATCTGCACCTTGCCCACTCACAATCTTAAATGACAGAGGTGTAAGGCAGGGGTCTCCAAATCCAGCCCTAGAGGGCCACAAACCAGTCAGGTTGGCAGGATATCTCTAATGCATATATATCTCATGCATATTCATTAGGGCTATCCTGAACACCCGACTGGCCTAGGGGTTCAAGGAGGATTGGTTAAGAACCACTGGTCTAGAGTCTGACAGCTGTGATTTAGGGGTATGTTTACTAAACTGCGGTAATCGTGAATAACGCACGTAATGTAATGTTAATGATCGTTCGCACGTCATAACGCGCGTTATGACGTGCAAACGATCGTTAACGTTACATTACGCGCGTTAACCGTAGTTAACGATCGTAAACTCCCGCGGCGTGCTAAAACACCGCAGAAGGTAGAGAGAGGGCGGAGAGAAGGGGTCAATGGGCGGAGAGTGGGTGGGGAGAGGCTCCATTCATGCTAACGCGCTGATCTGAAGAGCTGAATCCCAATGCGAATGAAAACCTACCGTTAAATGTACATTTGCAAGGGAGAGAAACCATTTCAGTGTCAGCAATGTACAGCATAGGCAGGGAAACCTCACTCCCCTCTTCTTCTGTTGTCACCCTTGTTCTGTCCCTAGTAATAACCCGGTTAGATTATTGTAACATCATATATGCAGGTCTCCCCGCCTCCCAACTCCGCCGCCTTCAGGTCGTTCAGAATGCCGCTGCTCGCCTAATCACCGGTTCCCCAGCACGCTCACATGTGTCCCCCTGTCTTCTTGCCCTGCACTGGCTTCCAATTAAATTTCGTTTTATCTTTAAAGTCCTCATTCTAACACACAAGGCCCTCCACTCTAGCACTCCTCGATACTTATCAGATGCTATCCATCTCCAGCCCTCTCCCCGTCTTCTTCGCTCTGCTTTCGGTAACCGCCTTTTCCTCCCCTCCCCTTCCCAGGCTCACCTAGAATTAACCCGTCACTCTGCTTTCTTTTTCCTGAGCCCCGCCCTTTGGAATTCACTCCCGTTGTCCCTGCGCTTAGAACTCTCCTACCCCCACTTCAAGACCCTTCTTAAGACACACCTTTTCTGTCAAGCCTTCGACCTTCCTCCTCCAGCTAACGGTGTTCTGTCCCCTGGTCGTGCTCTCCCTCCATGATTACTCCCCTGACAGGCCCTTCCCCGTTTCCTTCCTTTCTGCCCCCCCCCTCTCTATGCCGCTGCCCTACTGGGCTCTTTGCTTATTCTGCCTTTATTCTATCCCCTTCTATCCTATCTACTTTGGCGTTCCTTTCTGACTTTGTTTTCGGTAGCCTATGATTATACTGTACACCGCCCTGACGCTTCGGCCTGGGCGGTTAATCAAATGTTACGAATAAAGATAAAGATAAAGATAAAGATAAAGATACATGAGCACAGAACAAAAGGTCACATAAACATTGAAAATGACCCCAACAAACTGGAAAAGAACCATAACCAAGCTGGCCAATAGTGATATCAATGGGAAACACCAACCCCCCCCTCTGAGAAAGCCCCCAAAAAAAGATATTAATCGTGGAAGGGGCTATGCTCCGTCCCCATACAAGTTGAAGGAGCCCACAGTGAAATAGCGCTGATCAGGGCTTTCCCTTGTCAGTGAACAGGTGTCCTATGGCATGCACATGTTCCGCAACAGCAGGGTGGGCATGTCGGAACGGGCAACTGGACAGATGCCGGAAAAGGGGATACAGAGGGCCACAGGCGGCACATGCTGTGGTGCAGCTGGGCCACAGTGCGGACTAGGGTGATGCCTAGCTGGCCCATACGAATGCTGAAACAGTAGAGCAGCCAGACAGCAACTGCTGAAGACCCAACATGGGCACGACTGTGCTTTCCATAGTGTCACAGGGGACAGTACCCAGCAGCTACCCCCAAGGGCACGGAACATTGGCGGGCGGTGCTGGGGGGAAGCGTGGACATCTATGCAGGCATCTGTACCCCGGAACCTGCACCATAGGCAGCCGCCTACCTGCACACTGGATGGCCTGAGACTGCGCACCACCAGCTCCACCAGCAGAAGGGCATATCAGCATGGTGGCTGAGGGATACTGGTGGTGGAGGGGGCAGTGGCAACTGCCCAGAGCAGACCGTGGCCTAGCCCTGTGTAGGTGGGTGCCATGCACTGCAACAGACAGGCCCTGTCTGACCAACAGTCATGGTATCACCAGGGAATGCACCATTTCTGTGATAACATGGTGGTGCAGTGCACAAAACCAGTGTATTCAGAAGCAGAAGATCACAGGTTCAAAGTCCCAGCTGTGGTTTCTGCCAACCCAGTCCTCATATTTTACCCACTACTATAACATGCTAATACAGACAGAACCTTTCTTGCAGATGACCGTGAACATGCCCAAAACACCTACATTTTACCATACAGAGCACAGACACCATAAACATGCACATTACCTAGAGCAGAGCCTCCCAAATGCAGTCCTGGAGGGCCAAACACCATTCAGGTTCCATGCTGCCTCTGATAAAGATGCCTGTGATGCATTTCTATGCGCCACCCCCATGGTATGCAGATGTATCTCATGCATATTCATGAGGGACAGCATGAAAACCCGAACAGTGTTTGGCACCGCAGGACTGGAGTTGGGAACCTCTGCCGTAAAGCAGCAGCCAACAGGGGCAGACACACCCGCACCCACAGGCCCCATTAGCCAAAGCCTCCTGGAGAGGCAGGACTTTGGGCTCTGCGTGCATCTCCCAATACTAGCACTTGCATACCTTAGTAATGCCACCCTAAACCTGGGAATATGGTATACAGCTATCAAAAGGTTGCTATGATGAGGCAGATAGCAATTCCTAGGTTAAGTACACTTTTCTGAGTGAGCTGCATCATAGCAACCTTTCTGATGTCTGTGGAGTGTGCTACAGGTCTTGTGTCTGACAGTGTTTACCAATCTGGGGAGTGACTCCTACAGTATTGCGTACCATAGCCATGCCTGCACTGTGCCAAGGACTGGTGTGGTGGCCTGGGCTGCCCAACACCTCTATAGTTGCACAATGCTGGCATAGGTGTGGGGAGTGTGTGTCTGTCAATCCAGTGTGTGGTGGCTGCAAACACCCTCCACAGCCCACACTGCTAGCACTGTTGCCAGTATTGGCCTGCCAATGTGCATAATGAGGAGCAAGGCACTGTAGGAATAGGCTAGATAGGGTGGCCTGGCCTGTCCGCATCTGCACAGGGCATAGGGCAATGGCCGGACATTGTAGTGCCCGATACCACCTGCACGGACAGGGTGGCCATACCATGTCCTGCTGGGAGGTCACTCTCACCCTGACTGAGCAGTGACCATGGCATGGCTAGGTTCCCCCATAGTGCTATGTAGTATTTTTCTTGTGTGATGTTTAAGGATTTCCTTTTGGGACCCAATCACTGACTTATCTGCTTGGTGTGTATGCTGATAGTCCCGTTTTGGGTACATGCATCTCCTCCAGGACCATGCACTATGGACTAGCTGGCGGACTGTCTGCAGCTAGTATGTGTCTTGCTTGAACACCGTGCAGGGTGCAGCGGCTGGAGGCTTGCTGCTGGAGAATGTCAGATAATGGTGGGGGGCAGCTGAGCATTTCCAGACCTGCCATCTGTCTGCTATTGCGTTATGGATGTGTACTGCTCTGCATTGCCTGCCCTGTAGGGTGTTTGATTCCTAGCAGGACTGGGGTGATGGTCCCCTCTACTGCCACCATTTCAGGGGGTTGAAAGTGGATCTGCTGGTGGGAGATCCTGTCCCCCACCCTGAGCACCAGAGGGTGCGTTGGGTGGTGGTATGTAATCTCCCTGGTAACCCCAGCAGAATGTGGGTGTGGTGCCGTGCAGTCCTCCTGTAGCCAGCCAGGTGTTTATTAGCAGCTCTAGCCCACTGCTTACTTCACTGCCCATGGAGCCAGAGGTCATAGGTTCACAACCCACAGTGGGGTTCATCGATAGGGCTGTCTTAGGCATTGTCTATTTTTATTGTATATTAGTGCTGCCAGCAGAACAACCCTCAGGGTACTGTCACCTTAGGGTGGCTCATAAGGCGCCCTATAGGGCGCCTTATACGTCACCCTATAGGGCGCGCCTTACACTTCGCCTTATAGGGAGCGCCTAAATATTCCTATCAAATGGTATATAATACATGACCATGTCAGAGGGAACGTCACTATTGGAACATATTACATAAGACGGGTACAATTTTCATGACATATGCAAACTTTAACCCTGCTGCAGACTGTGGATTAAAATATTATAGTCGGCTTTCAAAGGGTTACACATGATGCCTCAGCCAGCCTTATTCATTAGGCACACTGGGGAATCGAACCCATGACCCTTGTATCATCAGTCTGTGTAGTAAGCATTGTGCTACAGCTCTGTTTCTGTGTTTGGGTGTCTGTGCGCCACCTTGTGCTTAATGCGCAGTAACGCGCCCTGTAACGATCGTTGCTGCGCGGTGCGTTATAGCGCGTGTTATCACTAATGATGTACCGCCCATGTCCTTTTTTGGCATTTCTTCCACTAACGCGGCTCCTAATGCGAATCACACTAACGCAGTTTAGTAAACATACCCCTTAATGCTAAAAAATGTAAGGTTATGCATTTGGGCTGCAGCAATCCAAGGGAGCAATATAGTATAGGGGGTGATGTAGTTTTGTCAGCTAAAGAAGAGCGGGACCTAGGTGTGGTTGTGTCTCATGATCTTAAAGTAGCTAAACAGGTAGAAAAGGTGACAGCAAAAGCTAGAAGGATGCTTGGGTGCATACGGAGAGGAATGGCTAGCAGAAAAAAGGAGGTGACAGTGCCTCTGTATAAGTCTTTGGTGCAACCTCATTTGGAGTATAGAGTGCAATTCTGGAGACTGCACCTTCAAAAGGATTTGAACAGGATGGAGTTGGTGCAGAGGGTGGCTACTAAAATCATTAGTGGTCTTCATTATAAAGCATATGAGGACAGACTTAAGGATCTTAATATGTACACCTTAGAGGAAAGGCGGGATAGAGGTGATATGATTGAGATGTTTAAATACCTCCGTGGCATAAATGTTTAGGGGGAGAGCCTCTTTCAATTGAAAGCAAGTTCTGCTACAAGGGGACATGGGATGAGGGTGAAGGGGGATAGATTCAGGAGTGATTTGCGGAAATATTTCTTTACGGAAAGAGTGGTGGATCTGTGGCATAGTCTCCCAGTGAAGGTGGTAGAGATGAGGACAGTAACTGAATTTAAAAAAGCATGGGACAAACACAGAGGGTCTCTAAATGAAAAAAGAGGTCTGTTGTAGTTGTTGATATGGAAGGACAGACTAGATAGGCCATGTGGTCTTTTTCTGTCATCATATTTCTGTTTCTATGTTTCCACTCATACCTCTCCAACCAGCAACAACAAGTCAAGACCAGTTGCAATTCATCCCTCTCCTTTTCACAAACCCAAGGCATTCCGCAAGGCTCCTCACTGCCACCTCTCCTCTTTAATATTTACCTTCAACCACTATGTTCAATCACCCAGTCACATAATATATCCTTTCATATCTACATGGACAATATAATGATCTATGCACTATTCGATACCAACAAACCAGAACACGACGGAATAACAAGCGGATTCTCAGACATATCACATTGGTTGTCTAACAACTTCGTACATATCAATTGCAAGAAAACCAAAATACTATTCATAACCAAAGATTCCAGGTTCAAAGTACCAACATCTATAGTGTTAAACAATACAAGCATGGATGTAAAACAAAAAGTCGAATACTGTTGATCAACAACTCACCCTGAAACCACACATAAATGCTACAATAAAACTAATGTATCACAAAATCGGAACTCTCCAACATCATCGTTCCTAGTAGATCCAGCCAACCTTCGCAGTGCCTTTCAAGCTATCATAACGCCACACTTTGATTATTGCAATTCCATTTATCAAGGATTACCTAAAGCCAAATTGCTTCCCCTCCAAACGGCATTCCACACTGCTGCACGTATGATCCAAGGAGCATCAAAGCATGATCATATTACACCCATTCTAAATCAACTCCACTGGCTCCCATTACACAGCTGAATATGCTATAAAATCCTTCTCCTGACCTTCAAAATTATCAACAACCAGTCATTACACTACCTCCAAACTCTCCTAAGCTCCTCCAACACAAACAAAGCAAGAAGACAAAACACAATAAACATCCTAACTATATCTCATGAGAAAATCAAAAGCACTCAGTATGCCTGCAATAGAGCATTGAATTATATGCTCCAACACTCTGTAACTCTCTAACAGGATATCTCCGAGCTCCAAACGAACTCCCACATTCAAAAAGCTCCTCAAAACCTACCAATTTAATGAACACTTTGGCTCCATCACATAACTCCTCCCCTCTCATCCCTCCCCCTTCCTGTCCTCCCCCTCTATCCCCGGCAGAAAGCAAATAATCTGTTAATATATATATAACATGTAGATAAAACCTAATACCTCAATGTAAATAAGTTCTTTGTTATATGTAATAAGCTGTGTTGCATTTGTTCAATTTGTTTATGTATATAAGTTCTCCTTGTTCTCTGTAAAAAATGTTGTTGAAATGTACACCGTTTTGCCCCAGTGAAAAGCGGTATAATAATCCAGCCAAATAAATAAATAAATCTAATCATCGGGAAAAGCCCCCAATGCCATCAAAATACTGTTGGGGGCCAGTGCTGCTGACAGAAAGTGAATCCCCAACCCTAATCCCTCTACTCCCCTCCCAACTAAAAAATAAACCTGGTGGCCCAGCGGCCCCAAATTCCCGCCACCTCCACCCAGCTAAAAATAAACCTGGTGACGCAGTGGATCCAAACCTCCCACCTCCACCCAATTAAAAATAAATTTGGTGGCCCAGCAGCTGCAAACCGCCCACCCACCACCCAAATAAAAATATACCTGGTGGTCCATGGGCCATGATGTCCCCACCCACTCCCACTAAAAATAAACCTGGTGGCCCAGGGGCCCCGAACCCCCCCCCCCCCCCCGGTACCTTTACAAATGAGCAGAAGCACTGCCCACATTCTCCAGCTGTTACCCTGCCATCTTGAAAAATGGAGGAACCTGGCCCCACATGGTACATACTGGGGTGCACTGGGTGGGGTCAGACTGCCATATAAGGCACCACATGGGCCAGGATGTATCATATGGGGCTAGGTGCTGCCATTTTTCAAGATGGCAGCGCAAGAGCAGGAGCACGTGGGCAGCGCTCCCATTTGTTTGTAAAGGTACTGGAAGGAATTGGGGGTTTGGGACTGCTGGGCCACCAGGTATATTTTTAGTTGGGTGGGGGGCGGGGGGTTCAGGGCCACTGAACCACCAGGTTTATTTTTAGTTGGGAGGAAGGTGGTGGGAATGGGGCCACTCTTCTATCACACTAAACATCCTAAAATCTAACATAAGTAGGAGGAGAGCACAGTCTCGCCTCCTCCATCTCAGAGGACTACTAAGGGAGCTGTTTACTAAACATTTGCTTTACACTAATGGGCGTTAGTGTGCTATCTGCTACCGTGCCCTTAGGAATAACATGGGTGTGTCAGCAGATAGTGCATGCTAATGTTTAGTAAACAAGCCCCTATGTGCCAGTGGTACTGAAAGCCTGTTGGAACTTAATATGGCATTATCCCAAGATTGCCACTAGAGCTCATTGGCACCATTTTGGAGAGGAACCACATGCAGAGCAGAAGTGATCGGGCCTCACTCCTGCTCTCGCTGAACACCAAAGACCCCGGTAAGCCTTGGGATGTTCACTGTGGAGGGAGCATAGGCAGTTGGGGGTGGGGATTCAAAGGTGGGTTGCTGTTTTGCTTTTGGTTTGGGAGCCTTCAGTGGGAGGTGGGATCGAGTTACTACTTTGGAGGATAGGAGGGTGATCAAAGTGATGCTTCGGGAAGGTGGGAGGGAGGGATAGAGTTGCAGTTTTTTGGGGGGGGGGGCATGAGGAGGGGAATACGGTGATACGTCAGGGGGGCATAATTGGATAGGGGCAGGTAGGAGGATCCTGGGGTCTGAAGTGTGGGTGGGGGTCCCGATCTGTAGTGCTGCACCCATATACCATCTATTCTGGTGCAGCGATTTTAGGAGGCTGTTCCTACAACTAAGTGGGTGGGGAAGATCAATTTCTACAACTCTTTTTCCCCATTTGCAGATTCCTAAAATTGCTGCTCCTGCCGGATATGCAGGGGCATATCTATGCAGTCCTGCTACTATTTTACACGGGGCTCTACATTTAGCAGAACCTCTTGTAAAATACTGTCTAATTCTCCACATCCTGAGATAGACACGGGACTTCCCCTCTCCACGTCCTTTCTATAATTGCCTTTCACATATCCTTGCCATGGTACTTTCATATTTAAAATACGTGGATTCATGTAGGGGCACGTCTGGGCCATCCAGGTGGCCCTGAGCAAGACAGGCCCATTTGGACCTGATTCTGAACCACAAGAACAAAATGTTCCTGTGGTGCATCGAATCGGGCCCGTGGATGGTCCGGCATGCCCCTGCCACCTGCGGGATTTATTTTATTTATTTATTTAAAAGGATTTATATACCGCTTTGTCCTGAAATCAAAGCGGTTTACACTTCAAACAATCAATGATCAGTGTCAGTAGGGGTAAGCATGCAGTGTTAACACATGTGGGTATTTGTGTGAGTGACGGGAATGATTTCATGGTGTGCTATTTACAGGATGGGCTATGTACAAGGGGTTATATACAGGGAGGATAACATCATGTTTTAACAACTTAAACAGACTTGTAACTTCATGCTCATTTTACAAGGAACAATCAATTGTAAATTGAAACATTGCATTTCAAAGTCCTAAATTGTCTTGTAATTTCCTTCAGTACGATTGGGATTGGTGGTCTTCATTATAATGTTCAATGAATAAGGTAGTCTTGAGTAACTTGCGAAAGTCTTTTAAATCAGTTGTGGATCATAGCTTTTCTGGAAGTGCATTCCAAATAGTAGGGGCGGTAAGGGAGAAAGCCCATATGGATGTGGATTTATTGGTTTTAGTGAATAAACTAGGGGGTATGTTTACTAAACAGCGCATTACAGTGCGAGAACGTCACATATCGCGCGATAACGTCTCCGGCGGCGGTAAGGTGCGCAGAGGGTGGAGTAAGGCTCCCCAGGGGCAAAGATAAGGGGTCAATGGGTGGAGAGTGGGCGGGGAGAGGCTACATGCATGCTAACACTGTGAAATGAAGGTCTGAAAAGTAGCGCCAGTGAAAACCTCGCGCTAGAGGCACATTTGCAGGGGAGAGAGACCATTTCAGTCAGCAATGTGCAGCAAAGGCAGGGAAACCAAGCATGTGCAGCAACATCATAGTGCCCAAGTACAAGAGGGCACTACTGTAAGGCTGCAAATGGGGTACAGGGGGCTGCAGGCGGGACATGCAGTGGGGCAGCTGGGGCACAGGGTGGGCTAGGGAGATGCCTAGGTGACACATAGGAATGTAGAAGTGGAAAACCAGCAAGACAGCAACTGACCAAGGGCAAACATGTCCATGAGTGTGTGTCCCACAGTGTCCAAGGGGACAGTATCCAGCAAGTACCCCAAAGGGCACATAACATTCGCAGGCAGTGCCAGGGGGAAACGTGGATGTCTAGGCAGGCACCCCACCCCATATCACACACCATAGGCAGCTGCCTATTGGCACACTGGATGGCCTGGGACTGTGTACCACCAGCACCACTGGCACAAGGGCATGTCAGCATGGTGGCGGAGGGGTGCTGGTGGCGGAGGGGGCAGTGGCATCTGCCCACAGCAGACCACGGCCAAGCCCTTTTAGGTGGGTGCTATGCACTGCAACAAACAAGGTCTGTCTGACGAACAGTCATGGTATCCTCAGGGAATAATCTGCCTTTGTGGCAACAGTTTGGTGCAGTACACACAGCCAGTGTGTTCAGGAGCAGAAAGTCACAGGTTCAAGTCCCAGCTGTGGCTCCTGCAACCATGTCCCTATATTTCACCCAGTACTAAACCATGGTAATAAAGACAGAACCTTTATTGCAGATTAAATAAACATACCATAAATGCCTATATTTTATCCTACAGAGCACAGACACCATAAACATGCGCTATCCCTAGAGCAGAGTTTCCCAACTGCAGTCCTGGAGGGTCAAACACCATTCGGGTTTCATGCTGTCACTAATAAATATGCCTGTGCTGCATTTGTATGCACCACCCCCAATGTATGCAAATGTAGCTCATGGATATTCATTAGGGACAGCATGAAATCCTGAACCATCTTTGGCCCA
The DNA here is from genome assembly GCA_033557465.1 of Ichthyophis bannanicus. Classification (NCBI taxonomy): domain Eukaryota; kingdom Metazoa; phylum Chordata; class Amphibia; order Gymnophiona; family Ichthyophiidae; genus Ichthyophis; species Ichthyophis bannanicus. Next base: position 888,168,368 of record CM066035.1, on the reverse strand, counting down.
CCAGGACTGAAGTTGGGAACCTCTGCCCTAGAGCAGCGGCCAACAGGGGCATAAACACCCACACCCACAGGCTCCACTATCCAAAGCCTCATGGAGAGTCAGGCTGTTGGGCCCTGTGTGGAGCAGCATCTCCCAATACTAGCACCTGCATACCTTAGCAATGCCATCCTAAGCTTGGGAACACGTTACACATATATCAAAAGGTTTCTATGATTAATGGCAGATAACAAATCCTAAGTTAAACACAATTTGTTGACAGAGATTCATCATAGCACCCTTTCTGATATCTGTGGAATGTGTTTCTGTTTTTGTTTCTGAGAGTATTTACCACCTCGGGGAGTGACCCTAGTACCATAGTAATGCCTGCACTGTTTTTGTGTCTGACAGTGTTTACCACCCCAGGGAGTACCATAGTAATGGCTGCACTGTGCCCAGGACTGGTGTGGCGGCCAGGGCTGCCAACCACCTCTATATTTGCACAATGCTGAAATAGGTGTGGGAGTGTGTGTATGTCTATCTGTTGTTCCCTTTTCTGGGGCCCAATCACTGACATACTTGCTTGGTGTGTGTGCTCACATCCCCTTTGTGGGTGCACACAGTTCCTCCAGGAGCATTTACTAGCTAGCAGACTGTCTGCACTTAGTATGTGTATGGCTGGAACACCTTGCAGGGTGCAGTGGGTGGAGACTGACTGTGCCCTCTGCTGGTTAAAGTCAGATAGTGGTGGGGGCAGCTGAGCTTTTCCAGGCCTACTGCCTGTCTGCCAGTGCCCTATGTGATGTGTACAGATCTGCATTGACTGCCCTGTAGGGTGCCTATTCTGCAGCAGGACTGGGGTTGATGGTCCCCTCTACCGCCACCATTGCAGAAATATAGAATGTGGATCTGTTGGTGTGGGATCCTGTCCCACAGCACCCACAGAGAGGAGGGTGGGTTGAGTGGTGCTATATAATCCGCCTATGGGTCCAACCACCACCCTTCTCTTATAACATGTGACCATGGTAACCACACAGGATATGCACTATTCTGGGTGCATCATAGTCCACAAGGGCTAGACGTGACTGGGAAATACGGATGGACACAGGTATATCTTAGGAGTGTCTGCAAGGACTACCTATCACACACTGGCACTGATGGGGACTTCAGTACAGCCTATCTTAGCCAAGCCAGGTGCTGCGGACCTGGTGCTGGGCTCCCCACTTCACCCTCTGGGTGAGCACAGGAACCGCACAATGTCAAGGTCTGTAGCTACTCTGTGCCTGTAACACACACGGTCATTTCCCTCTACCAGGCCAGGGTGCTATAGAGGCGCATACCCCATCTTTTGAGCAGCTGTAGGCTGCTGATCTGCATGTACAGTGCAGCATGGGTACTGATGGATTTACTCTCTCCTGGTAACCACAGCAGTCTTTCTGTAGCCAGCCAGCGGTGTGTTAGATGCTATAGAGATGTAGCCCACTGGTTACTTCAATGAATGTGAAGGCAGACGTCATGGGTTTGATCCCACAATGGTGCTATTTCATAAGGCTGTCTGAGGCTGTCTTTTAATTTAAATCAGTGCTGCCAGCAAAAACACCCTCACAGTGCCGTAGCCTAAGGTGCCTCATAAGGCGCCCTATAAGGCACTCTATAGGGCACATTATAAGGTGCCTTGGCAGACAGTGCACTTTATAATGTGCCCTATGGAGTGGCTTATAGGGCGCCTTATGCTGCACCTTAGGTTATCCAAACACAAGAAGGCAAAAACACCAAGCCCAGGAGCCAAACCTCACCCAGCTCCTAATAATAGACCCACAAAAAAGAGTGAGGAAAGAAGATGCAGTCTTCTCAATTATCCTTAAAGAAAGAACCAATAAAGGTTTAAACTCTGGTACAGTTTTTTGTCGGACCCTTCTCTTTTTGGATTGGCTGTTTGCATGGGATGACGTCAGACGCCGTGTTTTAAAAGATCTTTCTTTTGAAGTTTTCTTCTCCTTCATACTGACGGCTATTTGATTGGTGATGACAATTTTGGCCTGAAGCAGGGCGGATTAAAATGTGAGCCCGAAACACAGGACTGTGTCGTGTCTTTCACCTTGATGATGTTTGCCGTGGCAGTTAAGTATTTTTGGTTATGATTTACTGCTGGTTTGAATAAAAGGGACTGTTACCTACCGATGTCTGGGAGTCTGTGGTGGTGACCCCGGTACTGGGTATCATACGGTCCGACAAAAAACTGTACCAGAGTTTAAACCTTTATTGGTTCTTTCTTTAAGGATAATTGAGAAGACTGCATGTTCTTTCCGCACCTTAGGTTATGGCACTGTGAGGGTGTTTTTGCTGGCAGCACTGATTTAAATTAAAAAAAGGAAATGCCTCAGACAGCCCTCTTACATAACACCACTGTGGGATCAAACCCATGACCTCTGCCTCCACAGTCATTGCAGTAACCAGTGGGCTACATCTTTATAGCTTCTAACACTGCGCTGGCATGAACTTAGGGTAGTGGGCGCGTTAACATGCCACGGCGCCCACTATCGCACGATACCGTTTCCTTGCAACCTCACCTCTGGACCGCCCACTACCTTATATGGCATTCTTCACATTAACGCTGCAACTAACGCCGGTAACATTAAGACGGTTTAGTAAACATACCCCTAGGAGTTGATATTGTGTTTTTAGTGCTGTTCCTGCCCGGTCTTTTTATTGCTTTGGTTCCGATGATGCCCTCCCCACAGGTGTTCCCAACTCCCGCGGCTTCGGCCCCTCTTTTCCCCACTGCCTGACCCACGGCTGGCCTGCTGGGGCCTGGATCAGGTGGTGGGGACCCCCCGCACTCAGCCCCAGCTCAGGGGTGCATCACTGGGCCTGATCACTGGGTCCGTGCTGCTTAATCCAACTTTGAGGTAGAATAAGCAGCATGTCCCCTTTGCCCTGGCAGGATATACAGGGCTGTGACCTGAATCGGCCCTGTACGTACTGCTGGGCTGGCCCACGCCCGCTCCAGCCCACTCCTGTCCCCTCTCATCTTCTGCCAACTATCTCTGTCCTGCTGCATAGGACACTCAGGGAGATCCGGAAGGGAATTGGGCCCAGATGACTTGCGGAGCTGCACGTCCCAGAGGGACGTGCAGCCTTGCAACTTGCATACCAGAATTGGGCCCATACACACCATATTCATCATAGATTAACATCTAACCTATCCAAATTTTTCCAGTTACTAATTATTAATTTGAGAGTTGCTGAGCTTTCATAAAAGGTCCTTTTTATCCAGTCATTACAATGGCTAGCTGCTGCTGCTGCTGAATATCAGGCCCGTAAAACAGTTTTATGCACAGACATACCTTATAAAGTCACCCTCTAAGACGGTAATTTTATGACAGGGCACCTTGTCTGTGAAGTCCCTTAGCTGTTTATGTTGTGCCTGTTTTATAGAGACAATCATCAAATATCAGGGGAACCTATCAAAAAGGTGGCTATCAGCCTGACAGAGAAATCTACAGTTGAGTAGGTGCAGTGTGGGTGAAAGAACCTGCACCTAATAAGAATAGGGTTAATTTTATTTTTATAAAGTTATTTTAGTGCATAGATGGAAATATATGCACATACAGTACAATTACAGTAGGTGTAAAACTATACATGGTGGTTTGAATGTACATTCTTGTACTGCAGATGTTGCCAGGGATGTGGCCTGGGAGGAGTGCCGGCAATGTTGCACACTGATAATAAAATGCGCTACTCTGCACATGAACCTGTGTAGTCTATGTACAGATGTTGATACCTGCTCGGGAGCAGATGGCATTGTCCATGACCTTAGTAGAACTACAATTGCATTGCTCTAGTATTTTATAAAGACCCATCGGCACGTCTCTTTATAATATTGGACCAACATAGGTGCCTGACCATAGGTGCCTGCTTGCCTTCTAAACCTAAGCACCCTCTTATAAAATGACCCTCTAAGTGAATACATTTTTCTTGTTAACAATGTAAAGCCCTTGAATTCCTGTGCTCATTCCAGATGCAAACGCCATCATTAACAGTTTGTTAAAGACTCTTTCTCAGAACGCTAAAGATAGAAAAAAACTTTGCTTCGTTTTAGCTCACAACAAAGCTAAGGTGAAGCAGTTGCCTGCAGTTTCCTATCGCTGTGTTATGTCAGCAAGAATGCTGTCTTCTCCCTGTTCTACAGTCGTGCACCATTAATATGAAATATGTAGGTCGTTGGATGATGCAATATTTATTGGGCTTGCCTTCGTAAAGCACACGCCTAGTTTCGAAATAAATAGCAACTTCATTGCCTGTATTAGTCCTGAGAAGGTTGCTGCAAGTTACAAGCTCGCTGATTATACCTCCTCCTCTCCCTGTCCCTGGCCTTTGGGTGCTTAGCCACTCTAAAAATCCTTTTAGGAGATTGGTTTCATACTTTACAACTGTCATTACAGCAGCACTGCTTTGTTCATCAATTCATTGAAGAATGGTCTTCTGTCCCATCTCCTAAAAAACAGCAATGAGATACCAAGGGCCCAATTTATCAAGAAGACCAGATTCCTAGAAAACTGAAATGTTTTCAGGCCCAACACTGAAATCTCCGGTTGGTAATGCTGATTTATTCCTGCAGAGAGAAGCAATAAAAGTGCTTTCTTTAAATGGAGCACTGTCTAGCAAAATTTCTCCAAGGCCCTCTTCTACATTGATCATGTCAATGATATTTGAAAAGGGAAGTCCCACGAAATGTTGTTTTCCTGTGGCTGTCTCATGCTGCTTTCCTGACATTTCTCCCATTTTGCTGCTCTGTTTTTGAAGACTTCTATGTCATTATTGACTTGATTTTGATTAGAATTTCCATTGCCCTCGGGGCATAGTTGATAATTGACTTTCTTTGAGGTCATGGATGACTTTCTATTAGTAGATCATTCTATTTTATACTAAGGATGTGTGGAAAATTTGAGATCAGACACAAACCAAGGAAAAATGTATCCATTAATGCATAGCGTCCCCGAAAGGGGGACGCTCAAATTTTATGCCTCAGGTCATATGAAACCACGCATAAAACAATTCAATCACACAATATTTTATTAGGAACAAATGTAGAATTCATGCATTAAAGGGTTAATTCATAAAGGGGACTAGTTTTTAAGCTGTGTTAGAAATGGAATGGTAATGTGGATTTTCAGACAGTTCTAAATCAGGCTATGCTTACTAAGTTAATGAGATGCAGAAAGCAGCTCAGGTTACAACAATATCACCATGGGAATAATGTCACAATCAAAAGCTTTGAGGTTCCTTCGCTAATTGGCCCAAAGTTAAAAGGTCAGTTAGCTTTGAGAAACCTTGTCTCAACCACTCAGGATCTCCTTTCGTTTACCGAGATAGAACCTTTAATCACCTAGCAGGATCTATCCCACACACCAGAATCCCTATCCCCAAGTGGGGTCTACCTCCAAAGACAAGCTCCCTTCTTAAGGTAGAATCTTCCCCCAGAGATGGAATCATCTTCTCCCAAATAGGATCCTCCCAAGTCAAATTCCTCCAACGAAGGATCCCCCCAGATAGACTCCTAAACCCTCCTTCAATGATCACAGGTAGTGATCTCTGAGCCTCAAAATCTTCAGCAGAAGACTGGCAACTTCTGCATCCTGCTGGCACCAGTACCAAATTCAAACAAGCCACACATTCAAGTCAGAGTCACAGGTTTAATTTTGAATTAACTGAAAACTCCTGAAGTTTGGATGGTCTTACAGGCTTGATCATTGCACTAAATGATGTATTGGAGGTGACTTTTGCTTCAGAATGTCTATTGGAGAGAAATCAGCCATCAGTTGAGGGTCAAGGTGCATAGTTTAAAGTTGGTTGAAGCTAATTCACTAGGATCTTTTGTAAGAGAGGATACAATAGAGAATAGTTCCCTAGGTTGGTTTAGGGATTTCATTATGATGTTATTTATTTATTTATTTATATTCTCTTATATACCGTGCTATTCTGCATCAGTGCGGTTTATATTGAACAAACTGAAATTACATTGAACAGGGCATTATAACTTGGAGATAACTATTTTTGCTAGTTGCCATAGTATTCTTTTTTACAATTATTTATCAGATAAGTGTAATTCTATAGTTTTGTGACATAAGTATCTTTAAGGTATCTGTCTTTTGTTCTTCTCCATTTTCTTTCAGTGTACTTGAGTAGATGTCTCAGTTTTCTGACCCTGAGGGAGTACCAAGATGGTTGTGTTTGATTAGAAGACGTGGTGTTACTTTTTCGTGGCGTGATGGTAATGGCATTAGCCATAATGTTATTCCAAGTGGGTAGCAAGTTTTCTAAGTCATGCGTATTAAAGTTGAGGTGTGAAGAGACATCATATAGGAATGATTGCTTGTTAAAAGTTTTGAGGTGCCCTTTACTAGACTGTTGCTGTGATAATGTGAAGAGTGAAGAATATCATAGCATGATCTGACCATGGGACAGGAGATATGTGAATGGAGAGCTGGGTACTTAATAGATATATAGGGGCGAGCGCAAGGTCTAATGTTGAACCATTTATGTGGATGAATTCTTTGATGAGCTGAGGAAGCTGAAGAGCTTCCATTGCATTTAAGAAAGACAGGGAATGTTAAGGAGAAGTGGTTGGAAGGTTTATATCACCAAGGAGGAGGAAGGATTTGTTTGTCACAGTATGTGTGCACGACTCCTTTAGAAAATTTGACAAGTCATCAGGTTGGGGAGTTGGAGGTTAAACAGAAGGTGAAATCTTTATTTGAAGCTGTGAGAATGTCCAAAGAGTCTGTATAGCAGGGACTAAGCATGGGGAGGTTTAACTGTTTGTTTGCAATGATTAAGATACCTACTCCTCTTCTTTCTGACCTAGAGCAGTTGAATAGCTTATAATGAGGAGAAATAAGTTGGTTGAGAAGGTCGTTGTCCATAACAGATAACCAGGATTCGGAAATACACATTAGGTCAATACTGATATCATGTATCTAGCTGAGTGAGCATTAATGGGGGAACATTTGATGGGTACTGTAGATGGAGTTGATGTCGGCATGTATTGTAATGTTTCAGAGTGGTTCTGATCTCTATGAGTCTGCGTATGATCCTATCCCGTGGTCTCTTGAGATATATGTGTGTTATATGATGTCTTATTCTGTAGAGAGTAGGCATGGAATTATACTGCTCTGTAGCTGTAGAAGAGAATAAGAGCAAAGATAAGAGATTCAGAACCCTTAGCTGGCCAGCCAACAGGAGGCGGTCTGATTAAGGGTGCTGACTGCAATATTCAACGGCACTATCTGTACAGAGCCATTGATTATTGCCATGGACTGCCCCAGCACTATCTGGTTAGTGCAAGGGCAGTCCATGGGCACAGCAAGGGCAATGTCGGCATTATCCAGATAAGTGCTGACTTTATCCAATTAGCAGGATATTCAGGTGGTACTTATCCAGATAACTTAGGCTGCATGCAAACTGTCCTAAGTTGAAATCTGTATAAGTGTGGGCTGAACCGGATAAATATTGGCACTTATCTGGATAATGCCACTTAGCTTGGACATTCAGTGGTAGCCCCTATTCAGATACTGTCACAGAATATCCCACCACTATTTAAGCACTGCGACTGATTGGTATGGCATTTAAATATCAGCTCTTTTGAAAATTGAGCTTATTATTATTATTATTCATTGTATTCTAGGCTTCAGATGACTTTGACTTCATAATTTGGACACATCATACGAAGAGAGAGATCATTAGAGAAAGACATGCTTGGCAAAGTAGAAGGTCAACGCAAAAGAGGAAGGCCAGCAATGAGATGAATCAATACAATAACAGTAGCTCTGTCAATAATGAGCCGCCTGATTGAAGACCGAACATAGTTTAGGACAACTATCCAGAGGGTCACCATGAGTCGATACCGACTCGACAGCACTTAACAACAACAACGTTCTGGGCTTAATTTCACACAAGAAAAAAGATGTATTTTGCAAAAGGTCAATAGAAAGTCACCCAGGAATGAGAGAGAGCCCTTAAAGGTACTATTGCTTTGTGAAAATGAGGCTTGAGTACTGCCCATAACCTCTGTTCTTCAAAATTCCTGAGTCACAAAAAGGCCAAATATCTGGAATACACAGAAATAAAAACAAATAAAAAAAGAATATAAGGTGATACCCTTTGTTGGACTAACAATAATCCCATTCTTCAATTCAGGAGAACAGAAGTTGTAAAAGCTGGTAATACAATATAAATTGCTTATATTTTCTAGTATGACTCCTGAATCGTTTTGCTTGGCTTGTTAAATTACAGTCTATGATTAAGAGGGTGATTTTTTAAAGCATTTCTGTGGGCAAAGCAAAGCTTTATATACAGAAATGAGCATTTATAGAACTGCCCTCTCGATATGCATGGAAATTTATGTTTGGATAGATTGCCTGTGTTTATGTTTATGCAGACTGAGAGGAGGGATTCCAAGGGGCAAGGTGGGGGAGGGGTTAACGTTGATCCGCAGAAGTTAGAAAATAGGCCTGTACTATAGGTGCATAAATGAATCCAGCAAATTTGTAATGGGGTAATTTTCTCACAGTACTTTTTGAAAATGTATATATTTAGTTGCATTTATTGACTGCACCACTGGAAATCTGCCCAGTGCAGTTTACAACAATAAAATCATAAGAACACAATACAAAAGCCCATATACATACATCCCAACCTAAGAAACCAACCCCTGTAGCAACAGCCTATTAAACCCTTAAAATATTACCAAAAGCATTCCATAACAAAGGGTCCTGAACTGAAAAAGCCCTAGTTCTTTGCCAGACCTTCCGTAAAACCAATCACCAACTGCCTGTCAGACTGAGAAAGCAATACACACACAGGGGAATAAGGGACCGATCTAGCACATAAATACTTTAATGCCAAATTAAGCAAGGCTTTAAAGACTGCTGCATATCTACACATACAGTTAGGAGCAGTGGGACATCTTTTGGTTGGAGGGGGCCAAACAAACCAAGCTCCAGCCCTGTCCTCAAACTGTCTAGTTGTTGATGCTGTTTTGGGCAAAATATTGGTGGGGTCATGATCCCAGCGGTCCACCTCATTCAGTTGCCTATGTGTTTAGTTATAAAATGACCTCCTAGGTGACAATGGAGATAATTTTCGATGTCTTCTGTGGCTTCTACATATGCAAGTGCCGATTGCGAAATGCCACTGTTCATGTGTATAGAAGTCACATGAACAGGGGACCATAGATTTGAGGGGGGCATGTTTTGGGCAAGATTTGGATGGCCTAAAAAAATATACATATATTTTCCATTTCATATCCCACCCTGGACATCTTTGGGAGCTGGTGCAAAGGTACTTGTGTACAATATGTATGGGCACACGTATTTTATGAAGAACGCAGGTAAATCACAACTGCCCATGCTCTGCCAAAACTTTGCCCAAACACACCTACACCAGAGTTATATATAAGTGCAGGTCTAAATGTGTATGTGTACTTGATACGTATACTCAGATATTTCATAAAATACATAGATACATCACAACTCAACCCAAAGCACATCCCTGAGAACACCTACACAAAACATGGATGTAAGTACTCACTATCTTATCACCACACCCATGTTGGGAGTACTTTTATAAAAGGTCTTTTTCATGTGTAAAACAGCCTTTACATGTGGAAATCCTTTATAAAATTAATCCCATAAAGATAATGTTATAATAGGCTTCCTATGATTGAAGGCCAAGTAGTTGCCAATTTCAAGCCTATTTTATAAAGGCATTTATGCGCCAATGGTGAATTTTTTAGAAGTCCTGTCTTGATTTGTACATCTGAAAATGGGCATGCGGTGTCCAAATCAAGGAGACATTTCTGGAGCCATTTTACAAAATGGGTATGGAAACGTACATTGTGCAGGTATGTCCATGTAGGACAGGGTGTGGTGGAAGAATGTCTAGGGTGTTCCTCCGAGCATAGACATGTGTGCCTGATTTCAGAAAGGCTGAACATGTCTCTACCTTCAACGAAGCCTAGACCTGCTCCAGTGCATGAATAGGCATCAGGAAAGTGCTCATTCCGCCAGGAAAACATCTGGAGAGTGTACAAGAAATAGAACTCCAAGATCTCCAGTACTGTCCCCAACCATAGAGAGACCTGGTGGGAAAAGTGAAACCTTGTAGTGTGATTTCATGCTGCTGAACATCTTGCTATTAGTCAAGACTTGGTGGTTGACTAGGGTGACAGCTTCTGAGAGATGGCAAAGAGCAGCAACAATCAAAGTAAAATGATAGATTATGATAGCCACAGAAACTCAAAGAGCCATCAGTACATTCTTTTACCTGCAGAGAGAGCAGACGCTACCATTCTTACAAAGCAAAAGTTTAATATTTAGAAGTTTAGAGGGGAATTTTAGAAGATCCGTCTAAATGCAATCTGGAACATCTGAAAAAATACAGGCATGTCCAGGTGCAGTCGTGATTTCACAAACCTGGATGTGCCTTAGGGATGACTGCAGGGCATCTACTTAGACAGCCCCAGGACTGTAGGATAACATAACGCCAACCGCCTATATCTCCCTTCCATTTCTCAAGCCCAGCTAAATCAGCAAATTGAGCTGCACCATAGCAACCTTTCTGATGTCTGTGGAGTGTGCTTCAGGTCTGGTGTCTGACAGTGTTTACCACCCTGGGGAGTGACCCCAACAGTATTGCTTACCATAGCCATGCCTGCACTCTGCTCAGGACTGCTGTGGTGGCCAGGGCTGCCAAACACCTCTATAGTTGCACAATGCTGGCATAGGTGTGGGGAGTGTGTGTCTGTCTATCCAGTGTGTGGTGGCTGCAAACACCTTCCACAGCCCACACTGCTAGCACTGTTGCCAGTATTGGCCTGCCAATGTGCATAATGAGGAGCAAGGTACTGTGGGAATAGTCAGGATAGGTTGGCCTGGCCTGGAACCATCTGTACATAGCATAGGGCAATGGTTCGGACATTGTAGTGGCCGGCCACCACCTGCATGGACAGGGTGGCCACAGCATGTTCTGCTGGGAGGTCACTCTCACCCTGACTGAGTAGTTACCACGGCATGGCTAGGTTCCCCCATAGTGCTATGTAGTATTTCCTCCATGTGATATTTATGGGTTCTCTTTTGGGGCCCAATCACTGATTTATCTGCTTGGTGTGTATGCTGACATCCCAGTTCTGGGTACATGAATCTCCTCCAGGACTATGCATTATGGACTAGCTAGCAGACTGCCTGCAGCTAGTATGTGTCTTGCTGGAGCACCTTGCAGGGTGCAGCGGCTGGAGGCTTGCTGCTGGAGAATGTCAGATAGTGGTGGTGGGGGGCAGCTGTGCATTTTCAGGCCTACTGTCTGTCTGCTATTGCTTTATGGATGTGTACAGCTGTGCATTGCCTGATCTGTAGGGTGTCTGTTCCCCAGCAGGACTGTTGTGATGGTCCCCTCTACTGCCACCATTGCAGGGGTATAATGTGGATCTGTTGGTGGAAGATCTTGTCCCCCACCCTGAGCTCCAGAGGTTGGGTTGGGTGGTGGTATGTAATCCGCCTGTGGGTCCAACCCCCCCTCACTTAAATCATGTGACCATGGCACCCACACAGGGTATGCATTTTTCTGGGTGCAGCATAGTCCACAAGAGCTAGATGTGAAATACAGATGGACACAGGCATATCCTAGGGGTGTTTGCAAGGACTACCTATCACACATTGGCACTGATGGGGACCTGCAGCATAGCCTATCTCAGCATAGCCAGGTGCTGCGGAAATGGTGCTGGGCACCCCACCTCACCCTCAGGGTGAGCACAGGACCCGTCCACTGTGATGGACGGTAGTCACTCTGTGGCAGTAACACACACGGTCAGTACCCCCACCAGGCTGAGGTGCTGTGGGGTTGCACATGGTCAGGACACCCCACCAGGCCGAGGTGTTGGGGGGGTGCATACCCCATCTTGTGTTCATCTATAGACTGCAGATCTGCATGTGCAGTGCACCATGGGTATGAGTGGGTTAACCCAAATCCTGGCCACCACAGCAGACAGTTTGTGTGGTGACCTGACGTCCTTCAGCTGCCAGCCAGGGATTTGTTAGTGCTGGGGGAACAGGCATCTGGCTAGTCTGTATCCACGTATTCATAGTAAGTTGAGCGTTCCCTTGGATTTTGCCAGTAGCTTTCAGTGTTAGACAAGGTCGGTGATGTTATTGGGCTTTTTGTTTTTGGTAATGATCTTGACCTTGGTCTTGATCGTGTTTGCCATATGCCCTTGTTTGCTGAGACCTTGGTTTGTTTGATTGGCAAGCATTCTGTGTTTGTACGTAGAGAAACTGTTGTTGATCTGGGGTGCGACTTTTGAACATTTGACAGTTATACTCCATAGGTTGACCGCATCGTTATTAGGGATTTGTTAGTCACACTAGCGATATAACCCACTAGTTACTTCACTGCCTGTGAAGCCAGATGTCATGGTTTTGAGCCCACAATGGGGTTATTTGGTGGGGCTGTGTGAGGCATATTCTTTTTGTTATTTAAAGTGCTGCTGCCAGCTACATCACCCTCACAGTGTTGTCTCCTTACGGTGCCTCATCAGGCGCCCTATACAGTGCCCAATGCGGGACCCTATACTGCGCCCTGTGGGGTGCCCCATAGGGGACATTCTAGGGTGCCTTGGCGGACAGTGCACTTTATAATGTGCCCTCTGGGGTGCCTTATGCGGCACCTTAGGTTACGGCCCCGTGAGGGTGTGTTTGCTGGCAGCACTAATTAAAATTAACAAAATAACTGCTTCTGACAGCACTGATTTAAAGTAAAAGGTGATGTTTCCGCCAGCTTTACTCATTAGACCCACAGGGGGATTGAACTCACATCCCCTGCACCATTAGTCAGTGTATTAACCATTGTGTTACAGTTCTAGATGCCTTGCTAGACACCTTATCAGACGCCTTATGGGCGCGCGTTGCGTGGCGCTCTACACGATGTTTTTTAACGCTCGTTAGGCTATGGCGCCTGGTAACGCGTGTTATCAGTAACGATGTACCGCCCATGTCCTTATTTGGGATTTCTGCCTGTACCGCGGATCCTAACGCGAATCACACTAACGCAGTTTAGTAAACATGCCCCTAAGTTCAAGTCATTGCTAAAGACCCACCAATGATGCCTTGAACCTGCCAGTTCTCTGGTTCTTTCTTCCCCTCCCAAACCTCAATGTCCTCCTCTCCCTTTCTGCCTACTTCCGTTCCCTCTCCCCTCCTCCCCCCATATGACAGGTTATCTTTAGACTATTCTGTCATGAAATGGCGTTCTGCTCTATCTTTTTATATCTTATTTTAAGTTGTTGTTAATTTTGTTTTTACTGCTGTTGTGAATGGCATTTAAGCAAATGTAAATAAACATAAACATAAACTATGCATGCGTCAGAGCAGGTCTAATGTTAGACATGATGCAGGATGTCCATGGCGTTTCTGTGATCAGGAGGAGACGTCCTGGTCCCTGTGAATGCCCTTTCCAGGTTCCTGGGAATGCCCCAGCCAAACCTCCTCCACACTCGCATTCATATTCAAACATCCCCAGAGTCAGCTTCTAAAATGGCTATGGAGACAATTTTTGTGATTTGGCTGTCTCTATGCTCGTTCTCGTACATCCAAAGCACGGAGAGGGCTTCTAAAATGTCCACCCTGGTGTCTAAGTATGTATTATTGCAAGATTATTGTGGGAGGCGCAGCACTGAGAAGACCATGATTATTGAGTTTAATTATCAAAATCTTGGGGGCGTGCTATAAAGCCGAAGGTTTGCCTAGAAAACCCAATATTGCACACTGGCCCTGGGACTGTATCTATAACATACTCTACTGCTCCAATTATCTCCCCTCATGGAGATCTATAATACCCGATAAGGGATTCATGAGTTACCTTCACACTTTGAACTGAGATCTTTAGGAAAGTTATAGCTGCTAGGATCAAAAACATTGCATTGGCAATTTATCTCACAGCAATTTTCAGTATTTAAAAGCATTTATGAGTTCGGAAGCAGTGCCAGTCTCATACAATAAATGCATTTTGTTAAAACAAACCCATGCCACAGTAAAATATTGCATTTTAAAGCAACATTATTTACCATTGGAGTCACTAATCTACAGTAGCACCACAGGTTAGTAACTCCAGCAGTAAATGAATAATGCAACTTGGATTTATCCTTGAAAAATGAATTATTTCTGGAAAAATAATACTCCTGGTGTTATTTTCCCTCCCCAGAAACATTGGGCTAATGCTTCAGGAAGCCTTCTTAAAGGGGCCGGCAGTCTTTCAAGGATCATGCCCAACCCCAGTCTTCTCCCAACAAACAGCCCCCATTACAGCTCCCCCCAACAGATACCCTCTGATTACAGTCACCCTCCCTCTTAGACAAATTCAAGCCTCTTCTAATTCAGTACATCGTTTTTATAATATTTTAAAATTATGATAGTATGTCATGGATTGTCACAGAGCTTTATGACAAGAAACAGAACATGGAAACTTCAGTTAATTTCTGCCCCAGACACTTAACAACCGTGTGTTTCTTCCCCGGTTTATTTTAGGATTTTTAGACTGGTCTCTCAGCATCTCGTGGTAAATAGCCAAAGTGCTCAAGGTGTAGAACACTCGGATGCAGGATGAAAAATTGAAACATAGACCATTTCAGCCCTAAAGGAGGGGAAGAAAATGGGGTTAAATAAGAAAAGATAATAATTCAGACCCAAAATGGGAGGACTAATAACCGCCATGTAGAAGTATTGGGAAAAGCAGAGCAAACCAAGGGCAAACCCCCCTGCAAGCCACAGCTGTGAAACAGCACACTTTTTCAGAAAGATTAATTTCCTGTAACTCCGTGAAAGGAAAACTTCCCATGGAAGTAGCATTCACGCAGCAGGCTCTGCAGGCAAAGCCATTTGCCAGGTTCCCAGATTTCGATCACAGAGGGCAAAATCCTCATGGTATTACATTTCTTTGTCTACACATATTGGCTCCTACAGTATTTTCAGAATATTCTTTACAGGAATGTGAACTCTTGGGCCAACGATGCATTATCTCACAATCATACTAGCTTGAAGGCATTGGTTTGTCTTTGCCTTGCTTTAACCCAGTCTTTTATTATGGTCCTTAGCCAGTGGTCCTCCAGTTCCTTTGTGTACAAGTCAATTGCACGTCTTGTTTTTAGGATGCTCAGACAAAGGAGAGGGGTAGTTACTAATGTGCAATAAGGAAATCTGCCTCTACAGATGTGTTAAAGGGCAAAATCATGCACTATTTTACTCCAGCATGTGTTCAATAATAATGAAGTACAACGCACGCAAATGTATGCAAAACACATGGTAATAGAGTAACATAATATATGACGACACATAAAGACCAGTATGGTCCATCTGGTCTGCCCAGCAAGGTGGCTAGAATAAGTGTATCCGCTGCTCTATGCAGGTCACCCCCCTCTATGCCTTTGTTTAGGGTTGTACCCGCCGCTCTGTGCAGTCCACCCCTCCCTATTTGCTGAGGTATAAGAAATGTTTAACTTTATTTTAATTTTATCTTCTTGCTATAAATGGATCCACTTTGTCTGTTCCATGCTATTTTGAATTCTGTCACTGTATTTGTCACCATTTCAGTGAAAAAATATTTTATGACATTGCTTTTAAGTTTACCTCCTTGCAGCTTAATTTTATGCCCTCTAGTTTTACAGCTACTCCTTCTTTGAAAAAGGTTTGTTTGTTCATTAATACCCTATAAGTATTTAAACAGCTGTATCATATCTCCTCTGTTCCTCCTCTCCTCTAGGGTATACATATTTAGGTCTTCAAGTCTCTTCTCATACATCTTCTGGTGCAGGCTCCAACTCATATTGGTTGCCTTCCTCTAATCTGTTTCAAGTCTTTTTATATCCTTTGTGAGATATGGTCTCCAAAACTGAGCACAATGCTTCAAGGGAGGCCTCACCAACAACTCCTTTCTGCTGTTTATTCCTCTCTATATGCAACTCAGCATCCTTCTAGCTTTGACCACTGCCTTGTCACACTGTTTCACCACCTTGACATCATCAGAAACAACCACCCAGTGGTCCTTCTCCTGGTCCATGCACAACAACCTCACACTCCCTATCGCATACAATTCCCTTGGATTTCTGCACCCCAAGTGCATGACTCTATACTTCTTCACATTAAATCTTAACTGCCAAGTATTAGACCATTCTTCCAGTTTTTGTAGATCTTTCCTCACGTTATCTA
The DNA here is from genome assembly GCA_033557465.1 of Ichthyophis bannanicus. NCBI lineage: Eukaryota > Metazoa > Chordata > Amphibia > Gymnophiona > Ichthyophiidae > Ichthyophis > Ichthyophis bannanicus. The sequence goes on along the minus strand of CM066035.1, from coordinate 888,152,139 downwards.
CTCCTTCAGAGGAGTCTACTCTGTTGCAAATTTTTATGTCATCTGCAAAAAGTCAGACTTTTCCCTTCAATCTTTCAGCAATAACACTCATAAATACTTTGAACAGTACTGGTCCCAGGACCAATCCCTGGGGCACACCACTACCCACTTTTCTTTCTTCTCAGTGCTGCCGCTATTCGCCCTGATTATTATGTAAATTGAGTAACTCAGCTAGCATTGAACCAAAAGCTGCATTATTCCAGGGAAAAATAGAGGATGTTTGCCCCATATGGCAACTCGAACCTCAAGACTACCACTAGGGTTCAACCCATACCGTTTTGTACCCAGTGCCAGATGGGACAGGAATAACTAGGGATCACTCCTAGCTCTGAACCTTAAACCACAAGGGATGGCCCAAGTAAGAACATAAGATATGCCATACTGGGTCAGACCAAGGTCCATCAAGCACAGTATCCTGTTTCCAACAGTGGCCAATGTAGGTCACAAGTACCTAGCAATTTCCTCAAAAGACACAGATTCCACAATGCTTGTACTGGGTCAAGCATTGATATCCTGGGTTCCTTCTTAATAATGGTTTATGGACCTTTCCTCCAGGAACTTGTCCAAACCTTTTTTAAACCCAGCTACACTAACAGCCTTTACTACATCCTCCGGTAACAAATTCCAGAGTTTGATTACACGTTGAGTAAAAAAATATTTTCTCTTCTTCATCTTAAATAAGTTACACTGTAGCATCATTGAATGTTCCCTATTCTTTCTATATTTTGGTGGCTTAAACAATCAATCTACGTTTACCCGTTCCACTCCATCCATAAATTTGTAGACCTCTATCGTATCTCCCCTCAGTCGTCTTTTCCAGGTTGAAGAGCCCTACCCTTTTTAACTACTACTACTACTGAGCATTTGTATAGTGCTACAAGATATACCCAATGCTGCACAGACATGTACGTAAGAGACAGTCCCTACTCATCAAAGTTTACAGTCTAGTCAAGACAGATAACACAGTAGGTGTAGACACGCGATACTTCTAGGGGGAATGGTAAGGAAACACAAAGGAGATCAGGTGAGTCAAGACCCGAAAGCGGCAGCAAAGAGGTGAATTTTTAGCCTAGATATGAAAAGGGCCAAAGAAGGTGCCTGACGTACAGACTCGGGTAGTTTGTTCCAGGCATAAGGAGTAGCAAGGTGAAAGGAGCGAAGTTTGGAGTTAGCAATAAAAGGGAAGGGCACAGATAGAAGTGATTTGTTAGAAGAGTGGAGTTCCCGAGGAGGGGCGTAGGGAGAGATAAGAGAGGAAAGGTAGTGAGGAGCTGCAGAGTGAGTGCACTTATAGGTCATCAGGAGAAATTTGAACTTGATGCGGAAATGGATAGGAAGCCAATGAAGAGACTTGAGAAGAGGGGTAATATGAGCATGATTGGTCTTAGCGGTATAAAAAGTTTTATAATAAAGATAAAGATAAAGATGATGAGGCTGGCAGAAGATTAGCCGCGCAGCAGTGTGTTGAACAAACTGAAGGGGAGAGAGTTGATTTAGCAGGAGACCAGCAAGGAGTAGGTTACAATAGTCTAGATGGGAGGTGATTAAGGAGTGGATAAGTGTCTTAGTACTGTGTTCAGAGAGGAATGGGCAGATTTTGTTGATGTCATAGAGAAAGAAATGGCAGGTCTTTGCTATTAGATGGATGTGTGTGGAGAAGGAGAGAGAAGAGTCAAAGATGACCCCAAGGTTGCGAGCCAAGAGAACAGTGAGGAGTAGAGAATTATCCACATAGACTGAGAAAGGAGGAAGAGGAGATAAGGTTTTAGGGGGAAAAATAAGAAGCTCAGTTTTTGCCATGTTCAGTTTCAAGCAACAGAAAGACATCCAAGCAGCAATGTCAAAAACCTCTATTCATAGGGCTATCCTTCTATCCCCTTTACCATTTTGGTGCTCTTCTCTGTATCTTTTCTAATAACGCTATATACTTTTTAAGATACGGTGAACAGAATTGCACACAATATTCAAGGTGCGGTTGCACCATGGAACGATACAGAGACATTATAATATCCTTTGTTTTATTCTCCATTCCTTTCCTTATGATTCCTAGCATTCTATTTGCTTTCTTGGCCGCCGCTGCATACTGGGCAGAGGGTTTCAAAATATTATCCACAATAACGCCTAAATCTTTTTCCTGGGTGGTGATTCCTAATGTAGAACCTTGCATCGTGTAACCATAGTTTGGGTAGTCCTTTCCTAGGTGCATAACATTGCACTTGTCCACATTAAATTTCATCGGCCATTTAGATGCCCAGTCTTCCAATTTATCAAAGTCCTCTTGCAATTTTTCACAATCCTCATGGGTTTTAACAACTTTGAATAATTTTGTGTCATCTGCAAATTTCATTATCTCACATATTATTCCCATTTCCAGGGCATTTACGAATATGTTAAAAAGCAGCGGACCCAGCACAGATCCCTGGGGTACACCACTATTCATCTTTCTCCACTGGGAAAATTTCCCATTTAGCTCTACCCTTTGCTTTCTATCTTTTAACCAGTTCTTGATCCACAATAGTACACTGCCTCCTATCCCATGACTTTTTAATTTCACCAAGAGTCTCTCATGAGGGACCTTGTCAAAGGCTTTTTGAAAATCCAGATACACTATATCAACCAACTCACCTTTGTCTACCTGTTTATTCACACCTCCAAAAGAACATAACAGATTAGTAAGACAAGACCTTCCTTGGCTAATGCTATGTTGGCTGTCTCCCATTAAACCCTGACGTTCTACATGTTCAGTAATTTTGTTCTTTATAATGGTTTCTACCATTTTTCTTGGTACTGGCATCAGGCTCACTGGTCTGTAGTTTCCTGGAACCCTTTTTAAAAATTGGCATTTCTTTGGCCATCCTCAAATCTTCAGGTATTACAGATGATTTTAATGATAGTTCACAAATCACCAACAACAGATCTGCAGTCTCATATTCCAGTTCTTTCAACACCCTTGGATGTATACCATCCAGTCCAGGTGATTTGCTACTCTTCAGTTTATCAAATAGTTGTAATACATCTTCCGGGTGTATAGCTATTTCTTTCAATTCTTCTGCAGCATCACCTTTAAATACCATGTCAGTTATGAGCAACAGCATTCAGTCTCTTCACTATGGCTTTGTCCCCTCTTAGTGCCCCTTTTATCATCTAATGGTCCAACTGACTCTCTCAAAGATTTTTGCTATGATTGTACTTGAAAAAGTCTTTATTATGCATTTTTGCTTCCACAGCAAGCTTCTTCTCAAATTCTCTCTTTACCTGCCTTATCAATGCTTTGCATCTAACTTGCCAGTGCTTGTGTTGTTTCCACTTTTCATGATTTGGCTCCTTTTTCCATTTCCTGAAAGATGCTTTTTTGGCAACAACAGCCTCTCTGACCTCACCTTTAAACCATGCTGACAGTTTTTTGGACTTCCTTCCACTTTTCTTAAAGCGTGGAATGCAGCTGGTCTGGGCTTCCTAGATAATATTTTTAAACAACACCCATGCTTGATATAAATATTTAACTTTGCAACTCCTCCTTTTAGTTTTTTCTCCCTTTTGAAAGTTAAAAGGTAGTACTATGGATTTCCTTGTCGTCCTTCCTCCATTTATTAACCCTTTGAAGGCCTACTTTAAATGTTTAATCCACATTCTGCAGCCGGGTTAATTTTTGCATATTTCAGGAAAATTGTACCCGTCTTATTCAATATGTTCTAATAGTGATTTTCCTTCTGCTATGTTCATGTATTATATACCATTTGATAGGAAGATTTAGTCAGAATTTTGGATCCCAAGAGTTTTGGGCTCGGCCTGGAAAGGGTTAAATCAAACGCGATCATGCTATGATCACTATTGCCAACACCCTTATCTCTTGCACCAGATCTGGTGTTCCACTAAGGAGTAGCTCCAAAATGGCTTCCCCTCTGGTTGGTTCATGAACCAGCTGCTCCAAGAAGCAATCATTTATTTCATCTCGAAACTTTATCTCCCTAGCATGTCTAAGGGGGCCTACATGGGCTGGGGATGGGGGGGGGGGGGCTCCTGGGAGGGGGAAGTAGGGCCAGGGAGTCTTCAAGGAGAAGAAGGTTAAAAGAGGGAGAAGGGTGCATGGGGGAGAAGGGTACACAGGTGCACTAGGCAGCAGCTGAATATTGCCGCTACCCAGTTAGCTTCTCAGCAATCCGGGCAGCCGGATATTCAATGCCAGAGCCCAGATATGGCCTTGTTATTGAATATCCAGGTTTAAAGTTCAGCTCTGATGGTTAATCACTTTAGCAGCGCTAGCCACCAGCACTGAATATGGGGCCCCAAATCTGTTGGCTCATGGGGACAAGATTTGGGGATCACTTGTTTTGGAGTATCAGATCCAGTTGTTTTTAAACAACTACAGCACTAATGAAAAAAGCATGGAGAAGAGAGAACTTAGGAATAAAGTTTAGAACCTTTAAGCTCTATTTGTACATATAAAAAGGGTTTTTATACATATCAAAATTTTGATATTTAAATTCAACAATCACGATCATCCTTACTCCACCCTACGTACAACAATCCTGCAAAAATGTATATTTGGGCATCACAAAACTTTGCTTGGTGTGTATGTATGTGGGTTCCTGCTCTCCCTATGGGTAAAAGATTGTGCCGAGGGCTCTTTGAGTTTGTGTGGTTGTCAGCATCTAATATTTTGCTTTGACTGCGGCTGCTCTTTTCCACCCCTCAGAGGCTGCCGCCCTAGATGACTGCCTGGTCTTGCCTGATGGTGGAGCCGGCCCTGCATGTTGCCTTTATAAGATAGGCATTTTCTGTACTTCTCCAGTAGGCATCCTGTTATAAAATCAGGCCCTTACGTAGAAATTCTAGAAAAGGCGCTACTTCGGCACATACACGGCAGCACGCAGTGATGTAAAGGACGAGTGCTCTGGGTAAGTCTTCTAGGTATAAGCGCATTCCCTATTTTAGAATGATGGTATACATAGAACTCAGACATTTTACATGTCGGCGTTTACACCAGCTTCAAGTCACGCATGACCCCCGGTTAGCCTGTCTTTTAGACCGGGGGCTTGGAGGAGTGCTTGAGGGGTGATTGTGCTTACGTCTCAGACACTGACAATTACGGGGCTGCTATTCAACGGCAGCAGCCAGAGCTTTTTAAGCAGCTGGCCATTGTCGATTTAACTTAACGCAGATATTCAATGACAGGGTCCTATCCGGCACTGGCACTGACTATGCAGGTTGCCCGGTGAACGATTTATATAACCAGTTATCTGCAATACTCAGTCAATAACCGGTTATCCTTAACTGGGTAAAGTTAGGGCCGCCTTTTACCTGTCCAACTTTACCCAGTTAAGGATAACCGATTATCAATGGAATACCACAGATAATTGATTATTCTAGAGGACCGCCCTTGGAACGTTCTGATGCTAGCCGGTTAATGTTGGAGCATGTACATGGGCTAGAAGGGAATATTCAGTGGCACTAACCAGGTAAATGCTGCTGAACATCCCAATGAGTAGCATTTACACGGTTTGCTGCGTTTACAGGACTTCAAAGTGCATAAGTGCCTTTAAGTATGCCCCCTATCTTCCTTAGAACAAAGTTTGGGTTCGAGAGGTTGGCTCCCTAATTAGCTCCTCTTGGGACGTTCAAGTGGTAGCACTTTCACACATACTTAAGTTCAGAAATCATGCCTTATGTGTGTCTGCAGTACTAATCTGGGTATTAACCCCCTAGCGATATCACTTTTTTTTTAATGTGTTCATATGAAATGGCCTTTTCTGTTCTGTGAGGCACCAAATATATGTGTTTCTTTGGCAACGCTTGACTGTACCTATTTTATAAAAGGCCCTTCACTTGCTGGGACATCTATAAAATACTGGCATAGTTTTAAACAGGCAGACTTAGGCGTTCATTTCTCTATCTACCCAATCTACACATGGTTCCCCCCTTACTCTGTCAATGTACCAGACTATAATGAAATTTCTCACTTTCGACAGGTTGCAAGTTGATCCAGGTCCACCCGTACAGGATGTTCCAGTTCTGGTTTGGTCCCATTGCACTTGTGCATCTGTAGCCCCACCTTTCTCAAGGAACTTGGATTTATAAGCTCATGAATGCAGTGGGGTTATCAGAAATAGGTCAGTTGGCAACTCTATTTTCAGCCAAATGATCGGGGACCTTCTTTCTCATTTTCTTACTTTTCTTTCCACCTTAAGTACTGTATAGGGATATGCACAGGCAAAAAGGTTTCAATTCGTTTTCAGAAAAATAGGCTCCGTACCTTGATTTTCAGTCATTTTTTTTAAGTTCATTTCACACATTTGTGTTAAAATATTTTTAACCTGCATTAGAGCTTTTTAATGTTCAGAAATTGTATTTCCATTAATTTGTAGGTTAAGATGCATCAAATCAATTTTGCTTTCACTAATGTTTTTATGGCATCTTAATGAAATGAACAGGAGCTAGCAAGTGCATATCCTTAGTATTATAAAATTTGTGCATAGATTTTTTTTTTTACCTGAGTTCTTCATACTCATGACTAATCATGTTGCTCTAATTTGAGATATAGGTGAGATCATTCAGTACAGCCGAGGATTTCCCAAATCTTTTTCTGGTGATTCTGTATTCAGCCAGGATTTTGAGATCTCTACAATGAATATGCATGAGCTTAATCTGCATGCATGGGAGATTTAGCATATGACTGTGGGGTCATTAGGACAGGTTTGGAAAGCCCAGATGTACACAAATCTCTGAGTTAGCATTTTTCCCCATAAGACTTGAGATGTCTACATAACTGTAGAGGCCTCTTAAGTTCTGCTCTTTTAACAAGTAAAGACCTCTAGTGGTCCTACTAAAATAGTACAATATAACCTATATTTGGCCTAGCATTTTCCAGAATAGGGGAGGCTACTTCTAACCAGTGGTATAAAACTGAAAGGAGACTACACTGGAAGGGAAAATCTGGTTCATATATAAACCTCTCCCAAAGGCAGTACCTTTTCTTTTGGCAGCCAGCCACCGTACCATGGAGGGGTAGAGGAAGTCTGCTCTTACAGGAAGAGGTCTTTGGCAGCAACCAGTGCACCATGAGGAGGGAGTTAAAGCCTCTGCTCTTATGGACAGTAGACTGTGGCTATCCCAAGCCATCTGGAGGGAGCCAAAAGACCAAGCTGCAGGAAGAAAGAGCAGTGGAGTTAGAAGATGTTTTGGGCTCAAGCCTATACCAACATTCCTCTGTGGCTGTGCAAACTCTGCAGCACCCCCCACTAGCTCAAGAGGAGAGAAGTAAAGCCAGTGACAAGGACCCAGCCACTATAGAGAGGAAGGGGGGAAGTAAGCAGAAGAACATCTAGCAGCCCAGTGACCCCTGAGCCAGGATTACCCGCAGAGCAGTTTCAGAGCTCTGCCTCTACAGAAGTAACCAACACCAAAATATGTGGTTGTCTCTGTCAGTTGTATTTTTGCTATTGTTATCGGTGACTCTAAAGTTCTTTCAGTAAACCCTTTAGCTCAGATCACACATTCTGGTCTGGACTCAGTTAATTTGAGAAGGTAAAGAGAAGTGAATGGAATTTAAGTGTCATAGGCCTCCCAGTATATACTGGTGTCATTCAACGAACCCACTAAATTATTCCCAGGAGTCGAGGCTGAAAGGCTGAATTGCTCTTGGACGGCTTGACCACTGTCCTACCAACCAGCAGGTGAAGACGCTACAAGGGGAGGGTTACATAGCATCATGAATAACCATGACCTCATTCGATAAATATCTGCCAAAGCTGCAGTCATGTAGTAGGTAAACCAACTATCCAAAGTGATATTTGAGAGGAAGAATGCTAATTATCAATTGTCCAACCTAAATTGTGAGACTCGGTTTGATTTCTGTTAATCGTCAGACAGATTTACAATGTAAAAGCATAGGTCAGTGCTTGTAAAGTGCCTAGCTGTCCTGGGAAAAAATGAAACCATATATTCAGCAATGGGTGTCAGATTCCACAGGCGCTGAATATCCAGTTTCGCCGCTGACCTCCGTTGCTATCTGGTCAGTGGTGATATTCGACTGCTAACTGGATAGCAGAACCACATAAATTTGGGATAGCCATTGACCTGTCCTAATTTGATGTGGTTACCTATCTGGTTGGTGGGCTGAAAATTGCTGCTGACTAAATAGGTGCCAGGACCACCCAACCCCACTCACAAACTGCTCTGACACTCTCTGGATTGTGCCAAGTTGGTCTGTAGGGTAGCAGGTCCTGCTAACCCCATAAACTCTTCTGAATCTCTGGCCCATAGTCTGAAAGTAGACATTACTGAGCAATAGAAAGGGAGAGAGAATTTTGTAGGAAATGACTAAGAGAGGCAGAGATGCATTTGCAGAAATTACAGCCTGAATCAGAGGCGACTTGTGATGATAGTGACAAAGGAGTATTAGCATAAAGAAGAGTCCTCTAGAGGAACCGGTCAAATTGAGTGCTGAAGTAGCAATCTACAAATGCATTATATTAACACAAAAAGACAGTCATAGTACCAGGCAATAAATTAAGTCCAGTACCGAGAGTTAATTTCTCTTGAACTGCAGCAATTGTTGGCACCATTTTAATAAGGGTATCAAATAAAAGCTAGTTATGATGCCTTATTTCCCAGTAGCACTGTTATCATTGGATGTATATTCATAACAAAGACGTTCACACTCCTTCTTTTAACTGGCAATTGCACCCCAAACCCAAACCAGCACTTTCCTGCATATATCATTCATCAGACTCAAGGGTAATGGCAAAACTCCCAGATTGGCTTAAATTATGACTAGATGGTAACATAGTAATCATATGTGTAAAGGCATTCAATCCCCAAGTCTGTGGTGTCACCATGCTAGGGTCTGTTTATGAAACTAACAGAGCTTTCTGCAAACCCCCAACTACATAGTAATGATGTCCACGATGCTAGAGGCTATGGTCTATGCTCCACCCCATCACTTCCCTTAAATCACTCTGAGAGCCTAGGTAGCAAGTGATGTCTCTCCTTCACATGGTGATATCTTCATGTCCCTATCTCCCAGCCCATGAGCTGCGATCTTGAAAGCCTTACCATTCCCTTTCAACAAATCCTGTTCAGTGCTCAAAAAGATGTCCTGGCCGACACCCAACAAATGGATGCCATCCAGGAGAATCCACTGAGTACTAGCCCCCCCAGCAGCAGTACAAATTTTGAGATTTCCACATTCACACATCTGTGCAACTTTTCAACTGCTTTAGTTTTAATGACATCACACCACATCCTCCTGTTGAAAATTTGAGACCAGAATAGTGACGTAATGAAAATAGCATCAAATGAGAAAGAAATCCTGTTCAAGTGGATGAATATATATTGAGGAGAGGAAGAATGGTGAGCCTCAAGGAGTAGAGATACAAACTGGTACCAACACATACCTCAAAGTCACTGTAGGCACATGTCGTCGGATACTAGGCCCAAATGCAGCCCCTGTCTCAACTCAGTCACCTTCTTCCTGACCCAGAACACATATGAGTGTCCGCACATCCAAACAAGAAACTCTTGAACTATGGCACCATAGCAGAGGGTAAAACAAAATAACAACAAAGGTTCCCTATTAATAAATGCAACTCTTAAATCTTCCTGAAAGCCAGCACCCCAAATGCTGAATGGTTTGTGCTGAGAGATCCCACTGGGCAGAAAAGGATGCTTCGGCAAGGAATGTGTTCCAAAATAACCAAGGTTGAACCCTGCTGTCATCAAGCTGTGCTTTAATACTGTCTCAAATCCAAAACATGTTAACATTGACCCATCTGCATGGCTTCATCAGAACAGGCCCCGTTCTGGCTTTAGTTCTCCATAAGCACACGAACAATTAACTGGCACATAACCATCCCGAGTATGAGCTGTAATGTGACCCAAGTAGCTCTGCCCAGCTGATCTGTCTTAGGTCATCTGATCCTCAGTGCAACAGACCTCACATAAACCCCCACATCATCCCACAGCAAGCCCATATAACCCTCCGATAACTTGGCTAAAACTACCAGCTCACTCACTCTTAAGGCAGCAAAGAAAGGGAAGATAAAAGTAGCTTGAAAAAGCTTCACTTTGTAAGGAGAAGAACACATTGATGGCTTTGAAGAACTTGAGCAACACCTCATATACAATGGGGTGCTGCAGAGCGCACCCTCTTTTTAATGCTTTGCCCTCTTGAAGCCCTACTAAGAACAAAGCAGAAGGATCACAGTATGAACCGCAGAACCGCTCTCTGACAGATGAGTTCTCCAAGCATGGTCCTTTCTGCTGGTGCCGCATCAGTGACATGTCACCAGCCTGCTTCAAATGCTTTCCGTATACCAGCTGACTTTTAACAGTCTTGCAAGCAGTCTAGAATAAGTGCCCATAAAATTTTCGGGCAGCTGCGAAGGCCACTCGTCTGCTCCAGAAGTTAGGGAATGAAACCTGGTCTATTACAAGCGAGACAAAGAATTTGCTACAGCATTATTCACTCCTGGTACATGCTTCATAGTTCGCATGACATTAAAATGTAATCAGCACAGTACTAAAATATGCAACAATTCCAGCACTAACAACGAGGAAGCTGATTGCCTATTAATGGTTTGCACCACTGCTATGTTGTCAGAATGCATGATAACCTGCTTATGCCCCATCTGGATACCTCATACTCTGCAGGCTACCACCATGGGAAAAATTTCCAGGAATGAAATGTTCTGCACAAACACCTCTCCATCCAACTCTGGCCACTCTGAAACACCATACACCCTGCAAGTACATTTGAGACTCTAAACCATCGGCGCATCCAAAATCAATTTCAGATCCTGGTAAGTCACAGTGAGGACCTGCCATACCCGCATGCCATTAAAGTCTTCTAAGAAGTCTGGAAAATCTGCCTTCAGCTGCCTAATCATCCACACAAACTGATGCTTCTTCCATAAGCCCTTTATCAGCAGAGCTAACTGACACGTGAAAAAAACCTTCCCATGGGAATTGCAAGGCAAGCAAAATTGAAATGACCCAATAGCCCTTAGACTTGCCCAACGTCACTTTAGGCCAGGCACAAGCTTGTTCAATCAACTCATTCAACTTCTGGATCATATCCTCAAATGTTGAGTGAAAAGATATTTTCTCCGATAGTCTTAAAAGTGACATTTTACAAATGACGTCGAAGTGCAATCTGAGACATCCAAGCCAGAAGGTCTGAAAAAAAAGCAGCTGCTATTAAAACTCAAGTATGCATTCTTCTTCCGAAATATATCAAAAAACAACAACAAGGAATGACCTCGGTATTAAGGATTCTAGGGCTACAGTGTCATAGTTCATGTCATTTCAGGCTATTGGTATGTCCGTCTTCTATACCATCATAGGTCTATCCCTCCCTTCAATAAGATACATGTCTGTTACACATAGAAAAAATAATACACCTATCTCCACATCTTACAAGTTACAGATAGTGTCCCGTTGCCCCAATGCTGTCAGTATTTTGCCCATTGCTTCATTAGGAGGCACGATTAAGGACTTTTACCAACGTACTGTAGCTCCATACAGGTTCTATGCACAATTATACATACAGACAAAAAGGTCTAGGCTCCCATCAGGGAAAAAAAACCCACACACATAGGGAGTAGTGGTCTAGTGGTTAGGACAAGGTACTTCAGGCCGGAGGGCCATGGGTTCAAGTCCCACCTGGGGACAGCAATCTAAGGCCGGAGGGACTGGGATTTCTAGTCCTATAGGCACTTCTTGTGGTCTTGGGCAAGCCACTTAACCCTCCATTGCCCATGTTCCCTGTAAGTATTAGTGTATGTGTCTCCTATCCCCTCGTGTTAAATGTATCCCCCAATTGACCGCTTTGACCTGGTGAAAAGCAGGATATAAATGCAGCTAAATAAATAAAATAAACACACACAATCTGTTAGCGGAGGGAGAGAGACGCTGAGCAGGTGACAGCACTATGGGAGCCTAGCCTTTTTTATCTGTATGTATAATTGTGCTGAATGACATGAGCCATGTCCAAATTCAGACACGATTTCACAAACATGGACATGTCCAATATGGACATCTGCGGAGGTGTCTAGATAAATGTTTCCAGACTAGTATTCCAGACTATCATTGTGATTGTACAGAGTACTGGGGATAGTGGAAAAACATCTTCTCTACACCTCTGGATGTTTTAGGGCTAAAACGAGCACTCTCCCAATGCCTATTCCTGCCCGGAGCAAGTATAAGCTTAGACGTGACTCTGGACATCCGGGATGTTTCTGAGATCCGGTGGTGACGTCCAGGTCCTTGAGAATGCCCTGGCCATGCCTCCACCATGCCCAAGTTCAGACTTCGACATCCTCATACTGGGGACGTCCGCAGACCCAGCTTCTAAAATCCCTCTGGAGATGTCTCTATGCCCGTTTTCAGACATCCAAAGCATGAACAAGGCTTCTAAAATAACCCCCTAAATGTACTACTTTGTAGTTTCATTGCTTGTCCCCTAGTCTTTACTTTTCAAAGGGAGTAAATAACCAATTCACATTTACTTGTTCTACTCCACATTATTTATAGGCCTTTATCATATCTCCCCTCCGCCATCTCTTCTCCAAGCTGAAGCCATCCCTTCTCCAAGCCTTTCCTCATAAGGTTTTCCTTCCATCCCCTTTATCATCTTGCTCGCCCCTCTCTGTACCTTTTCCAATTTTGCTATGTCTTTTTTAGATATGGCAACCAGATTTGCATACAATATCAAGGTGCGGGCACTCCACGAAGCATATAGAGGCATTATGGTATCCTTTGTTTTATTTTCCATGTCTGTCCTTATAATTCTTAGCATTCTATTAGCTTTCTTGGCTGCCGCTCTATACTGAGCAAAATATTTCATTGTGTTATCCATGATGACACCTAGATTCTTTTTCTGGGTGGTGATAACTGCACTTGTCCACATTAAATTTCATCTGCCATTTGGACGTCCATCTCCCTGTTTCTCAAGGTCTTCTTTCAATTTTTCACAATCCTCTTGCAATTTTACAATTTTGAAAAAAATTTGTCGTCAGCAAATTTGATTACCTCATGTGTTGTTCCAATTTCCTGGTGCTTTATAAATGTGTTAAAAAGCAGTGGGCCCAGTAGAGATCCCCGCGGCACAATACTATTCACCTTTCTTCACTGAGACAATTGACCATTTAATCCTCTCTCTGTTTCAATCTTTTAACCAGTTCCCAATCCCAATCCCATGACTTTTTAATTTTCTAAAGTCCTTCATCAAGGACCTTGTCAAAGGCTTTCTGAAAATCCAGATACACTATGGGGTAATTTTAAAAGCATTAGTTTCAATATGGACATCCAAAAATGTGCTTGCAAATGTACAAACCTCACATATTTCCCTAGAAACATTTCACAAATGACTTTTGAAGATGTCTTTGGTGCAGGGACGTCCAAGTATGAAGGGGGTGTGTTGGAGTTGTGTCTGGGGTGGTGAAATGGACCTAAATGTACCTGCTCGATTTCAGAAACGTCAGGGATGCATGCAACCCCATCCAGGCATAACTGGGCATGGGAAAGTGCTCGTTTTGGCAGAGCGTATCGAGAAGATGGCACTCTACCATCCCTTGTACTTTTTACAATCACAGTGATAGTAGCAGTGAGATATGAACGGTGGCATCCCTGTTCTTAGCCCACTAATCTAACCATTAGGGTATTCCTAGATGCCACCAGTCTTAAAAGTTATTCCGGGCACATCTATGTAGACTCCCCACAGACATCCATATATGGAACATCCAGGTTTGTTAAATTGTACCTCAACTTGGATATGCCTGCTTTTTTTCCATATTCTGTCTTGAACTTCCCAGATGGCACTTGTATATCACCTTTATCTACATGTTTATTCACACCTTCAAAAAAATATAGCTTATTGGTGAGGCAAGACTTCCCTTGGCTAAATCCATGTTGGCTTTGTCAATTAAACCTATGTTCAGTAATTTTGTTTTTTATAATAGTTTCTACCATTTTGCCTGGCTCTAATGTCAGGCTTACTGGTCTACACTTTCCTGGATCACTTTGCCATTATGTTAGCCACCCTCCAATCTTCAAGTGCTATAGATTATTTTAATGATAGTTTTAAAATTACTAACAGCAAGTCTGTAATTTCATTTTTCAGTTCTTTCAGCACCCTGAGATATATACTATCCAGTCCAAGTGATTTGCTACTCTTTAGTTTGTCAAATTACCCTATTATATCTTCCAGGTTCACCAAGATTTGTTTCAATTCCTCAGATTCATCACGTTTAAATATCATTTATGGCATGGGTTTCTCCCCTACATCTTTTTCAGTAAAGAATGAAGCAAAGAATTAATTTAGTTTCTCCTCTATGGTCTTATCCTCCTTTAGTGCCCCCTTTACCCCTCTGTCATCTAATGGTCCAACTGACTCCCTTACAAACTTTTTGTTTCAATTGCACCTGAAAAAATTGTTATTATGAGTTTTTACTTCCTCGTCAAGCTTCTTTTCAAATTCTTTCTTTGCCTGCCTTATCAGTGCTTTGCATCTATCTTTCCAGTGCTGATGTCATTTCCCGTTTTCTTCATTCTGATTCTTTTTCCATTTTATGAAGATTGTCTTTTTGGCTATAACAGTCTCTCTCAGGATCATATCCTCAAATGTTGAGTGAAAAAATATTTTCTCAGATTAGTTTGGCCTTTCTAGCACGTTGGTTAAAGCATCGACTACATCTGGTCTGGGATTCCAAGATGACATTTTTAAACAATGTCTAGGCCTAATGTAAGCTCTTAATCTTTGCACTTTTTTCTTAACCATTTTCCTCATGTTATCAGTCTCCCTTTGAAAATTATATTGTATTTATTTATTTACATCAGTGCTTGTAGACTGCAGATCTATTACATACTCCGCTAACCGTGTTAATTCCTTTGACTATCAGATCCTGCATATATATATTCCCCATTTCACAAATGGAATCCACGTATAGGGCAAAGGATTTTGACATAGGGAAGCACAATTTGATTTTTAGGAAGTGCTTGCTTTGGCCGGTGCTTTTCACAAGGGATTAAGGGAGTTATTCTCCTTACACCCTCCCCCCCCCTTTATTAATTTCCTCTTCGAAAATGAAAATCTGTACAAATTGTGGCCTCAGTACTTAATTGATGGCATGTATATGTACAAGTATGCAAAATGGACCAGCTACACGGGTAAGTACTGGCATTTACAGGTGGACATTGCAAAATTACTTCCACATGGAAGCTGCCATGTTACTTATGCTCCATTTTCCCACATGTAGGTTTTCAAGATGACTCCTCTCTGTGTAGCAGCAGCAAATCCACTTGTATTCCTCCACTTCTTCGTATGTATTTTACAAAAGGCTCCGCAATGTATGGGAGAGCCATTTATAAAATACTGCCGGAACTGAGCAGGTCCTCACTTGCACATCTCAATTCCAATTGGCCTTTATGCATCTTTATAAAATATCCTCACAAAGCCTGCAACAGTTGTGAGTAAATGCACTCATGTACATCGAGAGTTGGTGTACATTTATGTGCATTTTATAAAATATCTGCATAATTCGTCACTTTACTTATGCTCAGCCTAAACCTCTCCCCTAGACGTGTCTATACTCTGGTTGCACAAAAATAGGCACAAACATTCTCCAGGTCTGCTTTAGATGAATATTACTACTGGGGTAGTTTTAATAAAAGCACTTTTCTGTGGGTAAAACAAGCTTTGCCCATGAAAAATTAGAAAGACGTGTATAAACAAATCCCCATATTGACTCTTTCCTATAATGAATCCCAGCATGCTAAAGCCTCGCCTCACTTTCTCTAGTAGAAAAGAAGCCGCTCTACCCACAAGCCACTTCCATCCGTGTCCCTGAGCATTCAGGTCTTCGAATCCATCTTTACGAGGGGATTTTAGTAGCTCATTTTTTGACCTAAAGGTTTACCCTAACCTCTTCTCTTGATTTTCCTGTTAGGTTTCCTATTCTCAGGTTCACAGTCTCCTTGTTCTTAGCTCGCTCCCCCTCTTTCATCTAAAATACATGATTCAGAAATGCTAAACTATAAGAAAAAAAATATGTCTATCCAAAGAACTGAAGACATGCTGTAATTGTTTCCAGAAAATTTAAAATAAAGACATTACAGTGCTAACAAAAGACAGAAGGGAAGATAATGAAGTAGAAAAAGCTAAGTCATTCAACTGAGAATCAACACAGGATTCTTGAGGCCTAGACCACTTAACGGGGAGGGATAGACCTCACAAGTGTCAGAGGTCATGATAACATGATTACATAGAATAGACTGCTCTTGTAGGCACATTTGAAAAAAGTTCATCCTCACCAGATGCTAGATAGAGAAAATGCTTTAAATGTAATATCATGGTGGTACTTAACTCTGCCATATTATGCCACTAGTCTTAGTTTCATTCAATAGGATAACACAAAGATACATTAATCGTTATTTCAGAAGTCTTATTTGCAATTTCCATGAGAAAAATCCAGCATTTACAAGAGAAAATGGCATCTATGTGCGATTTTAGAAAAGGCTAACTTTATGTGTGCATGTCCATAACATATAGATATTGCAAAGTGGTGTGTTGAGGGTGCGGCCTGGGCAGGTCAAAAATCTACACATGCATTCTGCATTTCATATAGGGAATTCATGTGTAGGACCAAAATTGTCCATGCCAGAATTTACAGCTGCTTTCTGGCATGCATAGGTTTTTGAAATGTGTTCATTTTGGTTAGTCCTTTACCAGAGGAATTTAAGGGATTATCTTCCTTAATCCCCTCCTATTTCCCACTGCAAATATAATCAAAGAAAGACAACAGACTCTGTAGTTAATTGGCAGCAATTAATGTATAGGTGTACACAATATCTACGTACTCGTGTAACTTACACATATACCAATTTACATGGCAGTTACAAGTGTAAATTGTAAATGATCAAATTACACATGCAAGTTGCCAGGTTTCCTCTGTTGATTTTATGCACATGTAGATTTATAGAGCAGCTCCTCTGGCTTTATGCATTAGCAAATAAAGGTGCTACTGGGCATTATTCCAGCAACCTATTTTATAATGGCATATACCGGCATTATGTTACCTTTTATAAAAGAGGCATTACATTGGTGTGTTTTTGGACTTTTTTATAGGCGCCCTGTTATAAAACTACCCTCTTTGTATGGTTCAATATAAAAAAGGAAAAAAATCTAATGAAAAAAAAACATGGGAGGGATATTCAAAGGCATTTATACAGTTTGAGGCCAATTCTGTAGGTGCACGTATGGGCGGTCCGAATGTCCAGATATCCAGATGGCCAGGAGATCAACCCAATTCTGCTCCCATGGGGGCTAGATGTCCCTGCAGGAGCAGAATCGCAGTACATGGATGGATGTCTGGCAGGTGCCCCGATTCAGGCACCCCAGATGTCCAGCCACATCCCCGGCTTAGTCAGCCAGGCTTCCTCATGGAACAGCAATGCCATGGCACCGTGGCTCCATGAGGGAGCTGCGATCACCGGCCACCAATAACCAAAGATTCTTTCCTTGCAGCCAAACCCCCAATCCGGCCTTCTGTGACCAAGGTTGGGCTACGGGGAACTCCCTGCACCCCTCACCTTTCTGTCTCCACCAGCCTCTGCTGTCCACCCACATCCAGGGGGACTTATTCCAACATCGAGGGAGAATAGGTCCCCCTTCTAATTGTGTTACCCCTGAGCATACAGGGCTGACCTCAGAATCAGCCCTGTATATCTGGGATTGCAGCCCTG
This sequence comes from Ichthyophis bannanicus, assembly GCA_033557465.1. NCBI lineage: Eukaryota > Metazoa > Chordata > Amphibia > Gymnophiona > Ichthyophiidae > Ichthyophis > Ichthyophis bannanicus. The sequence continues at coordinate 888,134,361 of CM066035.1, read as the reverse complement.
CCTGCCACCCACCCTCGCTCTTTCCCTGGCCCACCTCCTCCCACCCACAAACACAGCTCCCTGCACAAGTGGCCTAAATGTGTGCGAAGCTCTATGGCCACCAGTGGAATCCAGACATTTAGTGGGTCTGGACGTCCAGATCTGACGTCCAGACCCACTAAACGAGGATCAGAATGATCCCCTTTGCAAATATCTGCAACACATCTGCTGCAATGTGCCCCAATGCTGACTGGTTAGCATCAGGGAGTGCTGGAGATATTTTGGGGTGGCACCCATCGCTAACTGGGCAGCGGCTCAATATCGTTGCTACCCAGTTAGTGATAGGCAGCAAAATTCAGGCACACGAAACCCTAACTTAACTTTCACCACAGATGCTAACTGGGCATCGACTCAATATTGCCATTGTCTGGTTAGCTTCTCAGCAATCTGGGCAGCCTGGATATGGTCCCCGCAATGAATATTCGGGTTTTAAGGCAGCATCAGCAGCTAACCGTTATAACAGTACTAGCTGCCAGAGCTTAATATCAACTCCATTAATTCCTTCAGAAATAAAATGTTATGATATGACTATAGGGTTTACAATAAACTCTAACATGCACCCTAAGGGGGTTAGTTTAGAAGCTCTATTCATGATTTGGACTTCTGAAAGTGGGCATTCAGACTTGCAAATCATGGAGACATCTCTGGGGCCATTTTAGAAAGCTGTGTATATAGATGTCTCCGACACAAGCATGTCTATGTAGCACAGGTGCATGGTGAAGGCGTCATAGGGCAGGGGGGGGGTGGAGGTGGGCAATGGAAATGCACATTGTGATGCTATTTCAGAACAGCACAAGCACAAGCACGTCTTGCCCTGGTTGTTGAGGCTTCCAGGCCTATACCTGCTGCCAATCACAAGCAAAGTGCAAAAAAGTGCTCATTTCATGGCTGCAATGTTTCCAGGGGGAAGAGCAAAATGTGCTTTGATCACCATAGTTAATATTTCCTGGCCCGCCACTGCATGTCTGATTATCTGAAATGCCTGACAAGGATGCGCAAGTCTCATAATATAGTCACCATCCTTCTGAAATGTCCTTGCCAGCAGATCCAGGTACCCAGTTCTGTGGCTGTGCAACTCAGGGATGTCTACCTTTGTGAAATGGCCTACATCTATGCATGTACCCAACGTTGCTATCGTAGCACTGTAGAAAGCAGAACTACCACGTAAATATGAAGAAACAAGTCCAAACGTGGAGTAGGGAAAGACCAATCTTTAATGTATGTGGCTAAGATCACCCAACACAGGCCGTGTTTCGTTGCCTTCGTCAGGGGTAATACACCTGGCACACTAAAATCATAAATACATAAATAACAATCTAAAACCAGCATTAAAAAATGATATAATAATACAAATAAATACATGAATAAAACCAAAATTATGCTTATAAGTAAATATAAAAACAAATGAATAAAAACAAAGAAATTATTGATCACCTACATAGTTAAAATATAACAGCAAACAGGACATAGAGGATTATGAATACCTCCATATATAAACAAAGGAAACAATTACATTAATGCAAACAATAATTAAATGACTATGTAAATTGGAGCTAAAAAAGTTAAATAATGATAATAAATAAATAAATAGATAACATAAATATAATCTCATAGTTATATAAACGTTAGTAAAAACCATTCAAAATATATCAAAAACCATATAAGGTTGTACCTGAGATTGGATATCAACTGTAGCGTAACTTGAAAATGTCAAATTGCAACGAAATACCCAAAAGGAGGTAAGTTATAAAACTAAATAAAACAAATGAAAGAAATTAAAACGATTTGACCTGATGCAGGGGAAAGTGCGGATCCCCGAAACGTGACACGTCGTCATAATTGGTCGTTGGATGATTTTCTGCAGCAGCCTTTTCAGCTAAGTGACATTGCCATACAGCTTGTGTTTAAAATTATGTCCTAAAATATAGGGCTTTCAAATAAAATAAAATGGATGGGCCGCGGTGGTGTGAGGTGAAGTCCTCTACACTGTGACAGCTTTTCCGACGAAAAAAAGTGTTTTTCTTAAGGCGGTTTTTGGTTTCATTCACCAGGTGTCCTCTATTGTTGCATTAAAAAAGGTTTGGACAAGTTTCTGGAGGAAAGGTCCATAAACCATTATTAAAAAGGGACCCAGGATATCAATGCTTGACCCAATACAAGCATTGTGGAACCTGTGTCTTTTGGGGAAACTGCTAGGTACTGTCACCCATGAAGGTCCCCAGAGGCCATAAGCATGGGTTAATTCAGCGGGGCGTGTTCTTTAGTAGCTGTGGAGTGTTATAAAGGCGTTGCAATGCCCCTTGGTACTTGTAGTTCCACACACTAGCAAAAGAATGTAGTTGTAGTCAAGAGGTAAGGCTTTAAGACAGACAGGACTTTTTATTCCCCTTCCCAGGGTTGGATTCTCAGCACATTGAAACAAAGTAACATAAGGACCATGCGTCTGGTACTAAATTAAAGAAACATTTGAACCAAAAACTTTGCTTAACTCCAGCTTTGCAAAGGGGAAAAAGAAAACAGTCTCTTTCAAAAGCAATCACGTTTCTTCCTGTTTTCTTTTACAAACACTTTACAGTTCTTCAACACAAAGAAGTGACACCCTCAGCCAGGGTATACGTACAGTCCATGCAACTGTCATCAATAGGTCCCTCGTATGACTCACATTGCATATCTTCAACCCCGGAGTAAGTTTCTCTTGGACTGAAACCTCCGTTATGGTTGCAAAGATCCTCCCTATAGCTCCGGCAGTTCCCCTCCTCCTCCTGACTAGAAGGGAATGGATAGCTACTGTATTCTTTGTATTTCTCTTCAGGAGAGCCACACAATTCTTGGTAAGTGCAGGGCAATTCATCATACTCAATTCTCCCTCTATTAGGATCAATAAGCCTACCTTCCAGCACTCTCTCTTCAGCGTCTCTCAGCCGAGCAGAGCTGGCACATATGAAAACCTTTTACTAGGTTTTCTTTTCAGCTTCCCTCTGATTACAAAACTCTCTTCAGGATAGGAACCCTCTCCCTCCTGGTACCTGGTACTGGGCAACTTGACTTTCCTCAGCCTGGTTCCCGGACTACCTCCTTTGCTCCCTCCATAGCAAGGTTCCCTGGGACAGTGTTCAGCTGTGCACTGCTTCCCAAAGCAGTCCCTCGAGGATTCAACAGCTCTGTACTTCCCTGGTAGTCTTTCTCTATCAGCCACAGTTCCTGAATTCTCCGATACTCTCTTGCTCTCAGCAACAGTCCTTGAATTCCCTGGTGGTCTCTCCTCACTACTCCCTGGTAAGTGATTTTTAACTGCGTAGGCTCTGGTGTCTGTTTGGGCTCCACCCCTTCCCAGCTGCTCCTCATTTCCTAATGAGTTCTGAGCTAGCCTAGCGTTTGTGCGTTCCCTCACACCTCGTGCAGCAGCTTGTGTACGTTGCTCATAGCAACCTTGGGCCATGTGTAAATCTGATCTGTCAGCATTAGCTCTGTTTTGATCAGAATTTCCTGTTTCCATAGGCTCTGCCCTATCTACCCCATGACAGATCCCCCCCCCTTAAAATATTACGGGCTGCCGAACCTTCAACCGGACAGCTCGTAATTCGGGAGAGCGCATCTGCGTTCCCATGCAGTTTCCCAGCCCTGTGCTGTATGGTGAAATTGAATGACTTCAGCGCCAGATGCCATCTAGTTAACCTCGCATTGCTATTCCTCGTCTGGTTAAGCCACTTTAGAGGGGCGTGATCCGTAACCAGGAGGAATTTTCTACCGGTGAGGTAAAATCTTAATGCCTCAATAGCCCACTTTATGGCCAGGCACTCTTTTTCAACCGTAGAATAGTTTCTCTCTGCTCTCGAGAGCTTCCGGCTGAGATACGTAACCGGGTGCTCCACCCCCTCAAACTCTTGCGACAATACTGCCCCTAACCCGGACTCTGAAGCATCCGTCTGTACTACGAAGGGCAGACTAAAGTCTATCCCCCGCAGTTACGGGGCTTTACACAGTTTTTCTTTAAGGGAGGTGAATGCCACCTCAGCTTCTGGGGTCCATTTCACGTTATTGGGAGCGTTTTTCTTAAGCATCTCTGTGAACAGAATACTTTCCTCCGCGAATCGAGGAATAAGCCTCCTATAATAACCAATTAACCCCAAGAAGCTGCGTATCTGCTTCTTTGTAGTTGGTCGGGGAAAATCCCTGACGCACTCAATTTTATTTGCTAGGGGTTTTACCATTCCTCTCCCCACCATGTGGCCCAAATATTTTGCCTCCTCACTAGCAAACACACATTTTGCCGGGTTGAGAGTCAAATCCGCTCTGCGTAGTGCCCTGAGCACTGCCTCTACCCTAGAGAGGTGCTGGGTCCATGTGGTGCTATAGATGACAACGTCATCCATATATGCCAGAGCATAATCATGGTGAGGCCTCAATACCTGATCTACCAGGCGTTGGCATGTGGCTGCCGCCCCGTGCAGCCCGAACGTCATCCGCCGAAATTGGAACAGCCCTATCGGGGTGCTGAATGCCATTTTAGGTTTTGAATTTCGTGTAAGAGGTATCTGCCAATACCCTTTTGTAAGATCCAAGGTAGTTAAGTACCTTGCCTGACCCAAACGGTCCAATAGATCGTCGATGCGAGGCATCGGATATGCGTCAAACTGTGAGATATCATTTACTTGCCGGAAATCAATGCAAAACCTGAGGGTTCCATCCGGCTTTGGAACTAAAACTATGGGGCTTGACCAGGGGCTTCTTGACTCCTCAATTATGCCCATAGCAACCATTTCTTTTACTTGTTCGATTACTTCATTCTTTTTGGCCTCAGTCATCCGATAGGGGCGTTGTCTAATTATCCGCCCTGGTGTGGTAATTATTTCATGGGCTACCATATGGGTTTCGCCCGGTTTTGTTGTTAGGACGTCAGCAAATCTCTCTAATAGCTGGGTCAACTCTTGTTGCTGTTGTGAGGATAGCCCAACGCCTAACCTAGGTTTTGGCCTTTCTTTCCAATCAGCGGTCTGAGGACCGAGATCTTCCTCTCTCCTCTCCTCCGCTAGGGCCGTCATGCCCTTAATCTCTCTCTGGCCAGTGGAACCAAACCCCCCTGTTCCTCTAGTAGTGGGTGTCAATGCTGGAACCTCTTCTACGGTGGGGAATCCTACACGCTCACAGACTAACTGGGCGATGCGATCACCTACCTGTATTTTAAAGTCCTTTTCTCCAAAATTAAAAATTAGGACTTTTACAAGGCCACGATAATCGGGGTCTACCACCCCAACCCCAATGTCTACAAAGTGTTTGACAGCTAGGCCCGACCTCGGCGCTATACGCCCGTAACATCCCTCGGGTATCTTGACCTGTATCCCGGTGTTAATCAAGGCCTTCCCCCCTCTTACAACTACTGTCTCCTCAGCGCTGAAGAGGTCATATCCCGCTGCCCCAGCGGAAGCTATCTGTGGGCTTTTGGCTTGCGGAGAGGCCTTGCAAAATTGTAGCACAAATTTCTGCTTCCCAGGAGGCGCTTCAATGACACGGGCCTGGGATTGGGTGTTAGCCTTCTTTGTTTTCCCAAACAGGGGACCAGGGACTCTAGCTGTTAAAGCTTCTAACCTTGTTCCTGTTGTCCCTGTCGGGGGTTGGGTGGACTCATGGCCAAGTTTATTCAGATCTTTTTCTATCTCCTGGCAAAAGGGAGGCCAATCTCGCCCCAAAACGATTTCGTGTGGCAACTTCGGAACGATGGCTACTAGCATTGGTTGTGTCACTCCCAACCCTCTTACAGATAACATGTGTAAAGGATAATGGGAAGATGCGCCGTGCACGCATCTTATCCGCACCTGGCCCTCTGCTTGACTCGGGGCTGACTGACGGCGCTCCTCAATGGCTTCCCAGAGCTTGCGCGAAACCATGCTCTGGTCAGCCCCCGAGTCAAGTAGTGCCAGTGCCTCTACCCCCTCTACCTGCACATGTAGAAGGAATCCATCTTGCACGGGCTTCTCAGCTCCAGACACGAGGACAGTCCGCTCGGTGCAGTCCTTCTGGAAATGTCCTGCTTTCCCGCACATATAACATTTCCCCTTACATGTAAGCAAAACATTATCATTAACATTTTTAACACCCACATTGTACATTTTTCCATTATGATACCTTCCCTTTTTAAAATCTGCCATTCCAGCTGCCTTCAATACACCTAGCCCTGAGGTGTCAGCCATCTGCGCCTCAAAATATCGCTCTGCCAGACTGGCTGCTTCCTCAGTGGTTTGGCAGTTTTGTAAGGTAAGGTAAGTTTTCACCTCAGTGGGTACAGCCTGCATAAACTGTTCCAAGATAACTGTGTCCACAACTGATTCTAAAGTTCTCCTCTCAGGAGTCAACCATTTCCATGCCAAATTCTTTAACCTTTGATGCAAGGCTTTAGGGGTCTCCTGAGACTTTAATCTGGCTTCTCTAAACATTCTCCTATAATGTAGGGTAGTAAGCCCTAGTCTGTCCTTGACTGCTCTTTTTATTTCATTATAATCAGCAGCAAGGGTAGCAGGCATTGCTTTGTAGGCAGAGAGAGCTTCGCCAGTAAGCGATACCGCAAAGCGGGTTGCCCACTGCTCTCTAGGCCACTTCAAAGCTTCCCCTATTTGCTCAAAGGCATCTATAAAGTCGTCTAAGTTATCATGAGGACTTAACAGCCCCAAAGAAAATGCATGGTAAGCACTTAGTCCTACCCCTGGAAACATAGAGGGGTTAGCAGTCCCAAGCTCCTGTGGCTTTTTCAGGAGTGCCTCCATAGTGTCCAAGAGTGGCTTCTGCTGGTCTCTGCTCCTGGATATGCCGAGCCAACTCCAGCTGCTTATCCCACTGGAGCTGCATCCATTGCATCATATCTCTGGCGTCCATTCTTTCCATCTGCGACCCTGTGGAGAAAAAGAAACAGAAAAGGCCCACCAAGTGCGGCACTTATGTTCTTTCACCCCTTATTCCTCTAGCACAGCAGCGCCCCCTTCCTCACCCGAATCCTCCTACACATATGCCCTAGGTAAGCTTTACCTTAGCCTTCGTGTAGGATCCAGCATGTAAGAAAGGTCACTGTGCTCTTCACCTGGCCGGTCTGCCAGCGACTTGCTTCTCGGGGTCTCCTGGTACAGCAGCAGTTTCTTTAATAATGTCCTTTATTTCAAGGCAAAAATCCTAAAAACTACGCCAGCCTGTCACCCGTGAAGGTTCCCAGAGGCCATAAGCATGGGTTAATTCAGCGGGGTGTGTTCTTTAGTAGCTGTGGAGTGTTATAAAGGCGTTGCAATGCCCCTTGGTACTTGTAGTTCCACACACTAGCAAAAGAATGTAGTTGTAGTCAAGAGGTAAGGCTTTAAGACAGGACTTTTTATTCCCCTTCCCAGGGTTGGATTCTCAGCACATTGAAACAAAGTAACATAAGGACCATGCGTCTGGTACTAAATTAAAGAAACATTTGAACCAAAAACTTTGCTTAACTCCAGCTTTGAAAAAGGGAAAAAGAAAACAGTCTCTTTCAAAAGCAATCACGTTTCTTCCTGTTTTCTTTTACAAACACTTTACAGTTCTTCAACACAAAGAAGTGACACCCTCAGCCAGGGTATACGTACAGTCCATGAAACTGTCATCAATAGGTCCCTCGTATGACTCACATTGCATATCTTCAACCCCGGAGTAAGTTTCTCTTGGACTGAAACCTCCATTATGGTTGCAAAGATCCTCCCTATAGCTCCGGGAGTTCCCCTCCTCCTCCTGACTAGAAGGGAATGGTTAGCTACCGTATTCTCTGTATTTCTCTTCAGGAGAGCCACACAATTCTTGGTAAGTGCAGGGCAATTCGTTATACTCAATTCTCCCTCTATTAGGATCAATAAGCCTACCTTCCAGCACTCTCTCTTCAGCGTCTCTCAGCCAAGCAGAGCTGGGCACATATGAAAACCTTTTACTAGGTTTTCTTTTCAGCTTCCCTCTGGTTACAAAACTCTCTTCAGGATAGGAACCCTCTCCCTCCTGGTACCTGGTACTGGGCAATTTGACTTTCCTCAGCCTGGTTCCCGGACTACCTCCTTTGCTCCCTCCATAGCAAGGTTCCCTGGGACAGTGTTCAGCTGTGCACTGCTTCCCAAAGCAGTCCCTCGAGGATTCAACAGCTCTGTACTTCCCTGGTAGTCTTTCTCTATCAGCCACAGTTCCTGAATTCCCCGATGCTCTCTTGCTTTCAGCAACGGTCCTTGAATTCCCTGGTGGTCTCTCCTCACTACTCCCTGGTAAGTGATTTTTAACTGCGTAGGCTCTGGTGTCTGTTTGGGCTCCACCCCTTCCCAGCTGCTCCTCATTTCCTAATGAGTTCTGAGCTAGCCTAGCGTTTGGGCGTTCCCTCACACCTCGTGCAGCAGCTTGTGTACGTTGCTCATAGCAACCTTGGGCCATGTGTAGATCTGATCTGTCAGCATTAGCTCTGTTTTGATCAGAATTTCCTGTTTCGGGGGGCGGAGCCTGAGCGGTTGCAGGATGGCAGCATGAGAATCTAGCTCCTCGGTTCCCTGGCTAAAATCCTGAGAGAAATTGAGAATCGGAGAGGGCTGTCTGTAAGGAAAACTCCTATAAGTGCCTAACGTGTCAGTGGGTATGGCGAACTGCAAACCAACTAAGTTGGAGTTTGCCGCTGGGAGTAATTCGGGCTCGAAGAGGGTAAAATCGGACCCTTTGTCCCCGCACAAAATGGCTGCCACAAGAGAGTCGGAAGAGACGCTACGGGAGCTGCTGGGAGAGATTCGCTCTGTGAAGGATCTTGTCTTGGCGAATGGTGAAGCGCTGGGGAAGGTACATACTGAAATGCAGGATATGCGTGCACAAATGGCGAACTTTACCAATAGACTGGATACTCTCAGTGAGAAAGTGGCAGCTCATGATGGGAAATTTGCAAAAATGGATAAGGCCATTAAAAAGTTTGAAAAACTGGAATTGAGCCTGGAAGACCTTGCAAACAGGACTCGTAGGAATAACGTACGAGTCTTAGGGGTCCCGGAAGGCGCTGAGGGGACGGACATGATCTCTTTCCTGGCGGGCACCTTGCCCTCGTTGCTGCGCTTGAAACTGCCAGGGCCGCTTGTAATAGAGAGAGCGCACCGTGTCCCCGCCCAGCCCACTCTACACGCCCGGGGGCCTAGACCGATCATACTCTGCCTGTTGAGGTATCAGCAGGCAGTGCAGGTTCTGGAGGCTGCCAAAGCCATGAGGTCGGTATCTTATGAGGGACATAAGGTATCCTTTTTTCCTGATTTTTGTAAGGATACAGTGGAGCGGCGGAAACAATTCCTTGCCTTGCGGCCCCGTCTACAGCATTTGCAGGCCCGTTATGGTTTATTTTACCCCGCGCGTCTCAAGATTACTTTAAATAACCAGACCAAATCTTTCGATGTCCCAGCGCTGGCAGAACACTTCATAACAGAGCAAGAGGCGCTCCAGATGCAGTAGGCTACAGCAGCTGAAGCTGGGCGGTGGCTGAGGATTGAAATAGAAGGCGGAAGAAATGCCGGACCAAGGTTTTTCAGGGCCTGACACCCCAGGTCTGCAGGGCTCTGTGGGACTCTCTCCTTTGTTTTTCTCTATGTGCTTCATGGTCTTGATTTATGCTGTGGAGAAATTTCTGAATTATGATGTTTGATAGAATTGTCACTTTTTGTAATGTGTGGGTGCATAGACGGAGGATCTGGTTGGGAGTGTATTGCGCCCTGCGCAACGGGGGTCTTTATTTATGCTATATGATTGGGAGGCCTGTGACCGGGAGGTTTGATGGATGCTGTATGGCAATGTATAGGGGGTTGTTAGCGGTTTGTAACATGTTATAACTTGGGAGACATGGTGGATAGTATGATAGACAGTCCTCGATGCTCACCCAGATGATGTTTTCTCTTTCTGTGCATTAACACTGTGGTTGGGGGCGGGCTGGGGTTCTTTGTGGGCCATTTTGTAAGTGTATGTGCTCACCCAGGTTGTTTTTCTCCTTAAGGGAGGCTTTTGTAACACCTTGCAAGTCTGTGTGGGGAACGTCCTGCTCGGGTGGACTATATAATGTTAGTCGGAGTGCGCAGTCCATATTAGAAGAAATGCAGCGCTGTGAGGCTTATGGGGCTGATTAAGTGTTTATCCCTGAATGTCAAGGGAATTAATCACCCTATCAAGCGCAAAAAAATATTATTATACTGTCAGAAGCAGAATGCAGACTTAATCCTACTCCAAGAAACTCATCTGAATACCAAGGAGACAGAAAAACTAGCATTAGGGAAGTTCTGCTTAGTGACTCATGCGCCCGCCTGTCAGAAAAGAAATGGAGTAGCGGTACTGCTTAGGAAATCCCTGAAATTTCAGGTTCTCTCGTCTCGATCTGATGTGGAGGGCAGATGGGCTGGGGCACATCTATTACTGGAAGATCAGCATCTGTCTGTTTTTAACGTATATGCCCCTAACAATGATAATCCTGCCTTCTTCCATTCACTTGCCAAGGTAATCCAGGAATTTACGCAGCATCCCCTAGTTATTGGAGGAGATTTTAATCTGGCATTAGATCCTCTACTGGACCGCAAACCTATTAAGAAATATAGAAAGGAGAGAGCCTTGGAGGTGTTAAACTCGATGGTGGATGATTTTGGAGTGGTGGATGTTTGGAGGCTGCACCATCCTAACGAGTTGGATTTCACTTTTTTTTCTTCACCGCATGGCTCCTACTCAAGAATTGATTTCTTTCTAATCTCTCGAACATTGGTTCCATATGCGGCTTCTTCTGATATCCTAAGTACTAATGTCTCGGATCACGCTGCGGTAGGGCTTCTAATAGATTTTAGAGATGAGAACCGCAAGCATACGACCTGGTCCTTTCCGAGATACCTATTGGCTGAAGAGGCCTTCAGGCACCATCTTCAGGAAGTCCTGCGAGATTATTTTGCGTCAAATGCGCTGGCTGACACTCCAGTATGGGCCTGGTGGGAAGCATTTAAGGCAGTCCTGAGAGCGCGGATCACTAGCTATGTGATTGCCAAGAATAGGGCTGCCCGAATAGAGCTCGAAAATCTAGACCAGCAGATACGAGCTGGGGAAAGACTCCTGCAACGCCAATTCAACGATCAAATCCTGCTTCGACTGCAAAAATTACGCTATGCTTATAATTCGGCTCTTAGTTCTGAAGTGGAACGGGCATCTTTCCCACTCCAGGATAGATTCCATGTGGAGGCAAACAAGACGGGGAAACTTTTGGCCTCGAAACTCCGGCCGCGCTCTGATAAAACAAGGATAGTTAAGATAGAAGATGGACGCACAGGCCCTCTTTATAAGGATCAAGATATTTCGAACGCATTTTCTGAGTTCTATCAGCAATTATATACGGCTGGAAATGTCAAGGAGGAAGACGAACTGAGGGATTTCTTAGACCAGATTGTTCATCCACGTTTGGAGTACGAGCAAAGCGCAGCTCTTGGTACATCGATCCATCTAGATGAGCTCAAGCGGTCATTAAAGGAGATGGAGCGTGGGAAAGCTGCAGGCCCAGATGGCATCCCAATAGAGTTCTACCAGCTATTTGTAGCAGACTTAGGTCCGCACTTGTTGACCTTCTATCAGGGCTTACAGGATCAGGCGGCTAATCCTGGGGCCTTTGCGGAGGCCACTATAGTAGTACTCCCTAAGCCTGGAAGAGACCCCGGGCAGGTGGGCAACTACCGGCCCATCTCGTTACTGAATGCTGATTATAAGCTATACTCCTCTATTTTGGCGGCCCGTTTAAAGGGTGTATTGGAAACGTTGATACATCCAGATCAGTGTGGCTTTGTAGCTGGGAGATCTACTAGTGACAACGCTCGGCTGCTATGTAATATTCTGGATATCACCGATTCCCTGGCTGACCCTTATATTGGCCTCTCGTTAGATGCTGAGAAGGCCTTTGATAGAGTGGAGTGGCCTTTCTTATTCCAAGTCTTACGTTGGTTTGGGATTCCTTCTCAATTCATTGCTATGGTCAAGATGTTATATACTAACCCTACAGTTCGGATCCTTGCGAATGGAGTGTTATCTCAATCTCTTGCTCTACACAGGGGTACGCGACAGGGTTGTCCAATGTCTCCTCTGCTATTCAATCTGGCCTTAGAACCACTGATGCTACTAATTCGGCAGACAGCAGAGATAAGGGGGGTGGAAGTCAAGGACCTCCATGTGAAAGTTTCTGCATATGCGGACGATCTTCTGTTGTTTCTCAGACCAGAATCTATTTCCATGGTAATGCATCATATTGGGCGCTATTCTGAATTGTCCGGTTATAAGGTCAACTGGACCAAATCTGTAGCCTTTCCTCTCAATAAATTTGGGATCAGGTCAATGGTGCAGCAATTTGACTTCAAATGGGAACCGGGAACAATAAAGTATCTGGGGGTTCAAGTTGGCGCCTCACTGGCAGAAGTTCTTCGAATAAACAGTGAAAGTCTGAGGGAAACTATTCGCGGTTTTACTGTAAAATGGTCTCCTCTACATATCACGTGGTGGGGGAGACTGGATTCCATTAAAATGGTGCTGGTACCGAAGATAAATTATGTGCTGGGGATGATTCCTGTGTTATTCCGAGAGTCCTTCTACGTAGAGCTTGAGAGGCTTTTGAGCCGTTTTCTCTGGAATGGGAAAACCCCCAGGATCTCGATGAAGAAGTTGAAGGCCTCCAAAGAAACCGGAGGGGTGCAATTCCCGGATTTTTACTGCTATCATTTGGCAGCTCTCATAAGCCAGGGTGCCTTGTGGACAGCTGAGCCTGGAGATGGGCCGAGACCTGTGTGGGTGGACCTCGAGGAGCGAAGGGTCACTCCATGCCCACTAAATGTGGTCATGGGGATGACTTTTTCGGAGTCTTCTACTGCAGGGAATATTGTTTTCCACACGCAACGAGCGTTTCATACTCTGGCTCTCCGCTTTGAGAATCCTAAGTCTATAGCTGGAGAGATGCCTATTTGGCACAACCCTTTTTTTAAAATCAACAAGAAGACAATCGCCTGGAGGATATGGCAACATTGTGGAATCTGGAGAGTGAATCAGTTGGTGGGAGCGGCGGGTTGGAAGTCCTTTTTAGAGTTGCAAGAGGAATTTTCCTTGCCAAATGCTTGCGCATATCAATGGTTACAATTAAGACACTGTGTGAGGTATGCAATACAGAGTCGTGGCCTGACACTGGATAAATGGGACCTGGCAGATTTTGTTGTGGAACTACTCTCGAAGAAAGGTCGGATCTCCAATGTGTATGGCTTCCTCAGAAACCAGATGCCATTGCAGCTATTAGGCCTGCGATTAGTATGGGAAAAAGATCTGGATATGTGTCTTCCTCAAGAGTCCTGTTTTGCTCGGTGGGGGCCTTTGGTGCGGTCCTCCAGATCGGCCTCCCTCACTCAATCAATGTACTTTTTTGCACATAGGGCGTTCTGCACACCAGTTAAATTGGCTAAATGGGACAAGAGTCTGTCTCCGAACTGTTGGACTTGTGCTGGCAGTGCTGGAACGTTTAGGCACATGTTTTTTGATTGTCCCTGTATTAAGAAGTATTGGAATGATGTCTGGGGGAAGATCCAGCAGGCCTTAAGTTTTACGAGTCCCCTATCGTGGAAAATAGTTGTGCTTCGATCAGCGGCATGAATTCCTAATCTTGCCAAAGAAAATCATTTTGCGCTGAACTACACACTGGCGCTTGCCATTAAGGTAATTCTTCTGCGCTGGAGAGACGCTGAGAAGCTAAGTTGGCTGCATTGGTGGCATTTAGTCTGTTTATACAGCCGATATGAGAAAGCCTATGATAACCTTTTTGCCTCAAGGGGCCTCCCAATTGAAAGTAAAAAGTGGTCTGCGCTGGATCAGTTTGCGGATCTGGCTGAGCACTGAGCAGGAAGGATGTTTTTTCTTTATTGGACTTGCAAGGTGTTAGGGGTGGGAGGGGAAGTTAATGTAAGGTTCTAGGGGGTGCCCGTGGTTAGGGCACATCCCATAATGAACGGTATTTTGTAAAGGTTTGAATTTGTTGTGTCTTTTGTTTGTATTATAGTGTCATGTAAAATTAAAATATATGCAATAAAAAAAAAAAAAAAAAAAAAGAATTTCCTGTTTCCATAGGCTCTGCCATATCTACCCCATGACAGTACGTATGACCTAGATTGCCACTGTTGGAAACAGGATAGTGGGCTTGATGGACCTTGGTCTGACCCAGTATGGCATATCTTATGTTCTTATGATTCTCTTGGGTCTTCATTCTCATTTTTATGGTTTTATCAATGTATGTTTATAATATATAAATATATGTTTGTATTAAGGCCACAGTCCTCTGCAGAAGTCCAGATGGCTGAAACACGTGTTGGGCAGACCTTGACATCAATAAATCTCAGGTCTTCCAGTGGTGATTGTCCTCCTGCCTTTTTCTGTGCTGCTTTCGACTAGCAAGAGGGGTGATTTTCCTGGAAGTTGGATGTGGAATCAGTTGACTAAAGATATTATGATATCACATTTGTGTCATGTTGTAAGACTCAAAGGGAGAATGGAGGAAAATATGTGCTGTTATAATGTATCTAGCAGTGTCTTTTAGCCTTTCACTCAATCACTTAATCTCAGAAAACAAAGGTCACAGAACGGATCGTCACATATTCCGCTGTTTACAAAAATGACCACCCCATGGGATATCAGCGAGGGCGTAACAGGACATGTCATGGGCGGGGTACCTCACAAACTGCATAATGTACATATTCAACGGGTATGACTAGAGGGGAAGATGGACCTGAAGAGCCCAGGCACAGTGGAGGCGGCAAAGGGAACAACAACTGGAGCAGGTAGGCAGCCAGGACCAGAGTCGCAGGTACCATGTCCCCCAAGTGCTCAGGCCCAGAGTAATCTACCTCCAACTAATGGAGGAGGAGGTCTACCAGTGGTACAGACCAAATGATGGGACAATAACAGAGTTCTGTGCCATTCCCAATCAGGACATGGAGCCAGCCACAGACAGAAGTCAGGCACTTCCACTTGCCGTGTGGATCACCCGAACCCTTGTTTTCTTGGCCACTGGGAGCTTTCAACAAAATCATTGGGGACACGGTCGGGATCACCCAGTCCACTACCAACCAATTTATTGTTGCTGTCTGCAGTGCCTTGCTGCGATGTCCGGGGCACCTTATTGCATTCCCCATGAATTCAGAGGAGTGCCAGGATACAATGCAGGCTTTTTTATGACATTACCAGCTTCCCCTCGGTGCTTGGGGTGCTGGACTGCACACACATAGCTCTGAGGGCACCCAGATAAGAACAGAGGGCCTACAGAAACCGCCACAATTATACCTCATTGAATATGCAGCTGGAGGTTAATGCAAACTTGTGCATCATGAATGTGTACGCCAGGTTTCCTGGCTACTGCCATGATGCATTTATCTTGGCACAGTCAGGACTATGCCATGCAACTGCCAGAGGCAACCTTGGAAATGGATGGCTGCTCAGTAAGTGCACACAGCATCAAGCCAAGGTGTAGCAAAGTGCACACCGCAAGCAGCCCTGTGTAGGGGCAACACAGAATTGGAGGCCCATGAAGGGGCAGACAAATGCTGATATGCCCCCACACATAAATTGGAACCCAGCAGAGAGCTTGTAGTTTAAATTTAATAGTCACTCAGGGCCTAGCATCAGCAAAGTACTTTTAGTTTAAATTTAAAACACAGAAGAGAACTTTCTGGTTACACTTCATACCCAGAAGAGAGCTTGAAGTTTAAATTTCATAATAAGTTAGAGCCTAGCAGCAGCAAAGAGCTATAATTTAAATCAAATCAGAATAAAGCTTACCTCAGCAGCACAAGACAGGGTACTGTGTAGCAGCCCTCTTTTAATAAGTGTTATTTCCCTCTCCCTCTCTCCCTCCCCAACACCCACCCACCCCTGGGATAATCTTAGCTTTATAGGTACTTACACATCTTAAAAGACAGGAGGTGCTCTTAGGTGAAGCTCATTACCCAAATCAGTCTTACACTAAGGACCTGAGATTAATTAAGCTTCAGGTGAACAAGGTATATTAAACGTATTAGGTACAGTTTTATTAGTATAAATATCCATAGCAACCCTTAGTAAGTAAAGAACTTAAAAATCTAAACACAAACTTAAAACTAAGATGCAGACAGCAGTCCAGCAGCAGGATGGGGGCTTTCCAGTCTTTTGCATTGAGTATCACATGTATGATTTTCTCCCAGTTGGTGAGAGGTCTTACGTGTGCACTAGGTGCAAGGGGCTCTTTGCTCTCAGGGAACAAGTCTGTTCTCTAGAGGCTAGAGTAGCAGACTTGGAAAACATAAGAAAGACAGAGAGGCACATACAGGGATATAGTCCTGAAGTCCCACCTCCAGTCTGGCAGCATCCCTGTTGCCATGGAGGAGAGAGGCCACGTGACAGAAGAGCATCACCCTGGTGTGACAGAAAGTGATCCTGTAATTAGGACCTGTTCTCCACGTGATGCAAAACCCTCTCGCACCAAAGAAGTTTCTCCAGCACCATTTGCCCATGAGGGAAGGGTTAGGACAGCCGTTATAGTTGGTGATTTGATCATTAGGCATGTAGATATCTGGGTGGCTGGTGGACGTGAGGATCGCCTGATAAGATGCCTGCCTGGTGCGAAGGTAGCGGACCTCACACGCCACCTAGATAAGGTCTTAAATAGTGCTGGGGAGGAGTCTGCTGTCTTGGTAAATGTCAGTACCAATAACATAGGAAAATGTGGTAGGGAGGATCTGGAGGCTAAATTTAGGCTTTTAGGTAGGAAGTTGAAATCCAGAACTTCCAGGGTAGCGTTCTCCGAAATGCTTCCCTTTCCACGCGCAGGACCCAAAAGGGAGGCAGAGCTCCGGAGTCTCAATGCGTGGATGAGACAATGGTGCAGAGATGAGGGTTTTGGATTTGTTAGGAACTGGGGAACATTCTGGGGAAAGGAGGGGCTCTTCCGAAGGGATGGGCTTCAGCTTAACCGGGATGGAACAAGGCTGCTGGCATTAACCTTTAAAAAGGAGATAGAGCAGATTTTAAATTAGATAATAGGGGAAAGGCGACAGTCACCCAAGAGTGGATGTTTCGGAAGAATGTATCCTTGAAGGATACTACCAAAAGCAGAGAGGTTCCAAAAAAGAGTAAAGTAGCCAAAATGCCCTCGAGTATGGAGGAGATAGAGCTTAAAGATCCCAAATTACCCATGTCTACCAATAGCCTAATTAATATGAATAAAATACAGTCTCTAAAATGCTTGTATGCAAATGCTAGAAGTCTAAAAAATAAGATGGGAGAGTTAGAATCTATAGCACTAAATGAGAGGTTAGATATGATTGGAATATCAGAGACATGGTGGAAGGAGGACAACCAGTGGGACACTGTGATACCTGGGTACAAACTATATCGTAATGATAGAGCTGATCAAATTGGTGGAGGGGAGGCGCTCTATGTTAGAGGGGGCATTGAGTCAGAAAGGATTAAAGTTTTGAAGGAAACAAAATTTGCTGTTGAATCTATATGGATTGGAATTCCATGTAAAAAGGGGAAGGCGATGGCAGTGGGGGTGTACTATCGACCGCCTGGCCAGAATGAACAAATGGATGATGAAATGCTCAAAGAAATAAAGGAAGCTAACAAAGGTTACAGTGCAGTAATAATAATGTGTGATTTCAATTAACCCGGTATCGACTGGGTCAGTGTCACGGCAGGACATTCTAGGGAGATAAAGTTCCTAGATGAAATAAATGACTGCTTCTTGGAGCAACAGGTTCATGAACCAACCAGAGGGGAAGCCATATTAGACCTAGTCCTTAGTGGAACACCAAATCTAGTGCAAGAGATAAGGGTGTTGGGGCTACATGGCAACAGTGATCATAGCATGATCGCCTTTGATTTAATTAGTGGAGGCGGGATAGTAAGGAAATCCACAGTACTACCTTTTAAATTTTGAAAGGGAGACTATGATAAAATGAGGAAAATAGTTAAGAAAAACTAAATGGAGCAGTTGCAAAGGTTAAAGACTTACATCAAGCTTGGGTGTTTTTGAAAAATACTATCTTGGAAGCCCAGACCAGCTGTATTCCACGCTTTAAGAAAAGTGGAAGGAAGTCCAAAAAACTGCCAGCATGGTTTAAAGGGGAGGTCAGAGAGGCTGTTGTTGCCAAAAAAGAATCTTTCAGGAAATGGAAAAAAGAGCCAAACGACAAAACCTGGAAACAGCACAAGCACTGGCAAGTCAAATGCAAGGCATTGATAAGGCAAGCAAAGGGAGAATTTGAGAAAAAGCTTGCTGCAGAAGCAAAAACGCGAAATAAAGACTTTTTCAAGTACATTCGTAGCAAAAAACCTGTGAGAGAGTCAGTTGTTCTATTAGATGATAGAGGGGTTAAAGGGGAACTAAGAGGCGACAAGACGATAGCGGAGAGACTGAATGAATTATTTGCTTCAGTCTCCACTGAGGAAGATGTAGGGATGTTACCATGACTGAAGTGGTATCTAGAGGTGTGGAAGAATTGAAGGAAATATCGATACATTGGGAAGATGTATTAAACTATTAGATAAATTGAAAAGTAGCAAATCACCTGTGCCGGATGATATACATCCAAGGGTGTTGAAAGAACTGAAATATGAGATTGCAGACCTGCTATTAGTAATCTGTGAACTATCATTAAAATTATCTCTAATACCTGAAGACTGGAGGATTGCCAATGTAACACCAAATTTTAAAAAGGGTTTCAGGGGTGATCCTGGAAACTACAGACCGGTGAGCCTGACGTCTGTACCGGACAAATGGTAAAAACCATCATAAAGAATAAAATTACTCAGCATGTAGATAGTCATGGCCTAATGGGAGACAGCCAACATGGCTTTAGACAAGGAAGATCTTGTCTTACTAATCTGTTATGGTTTTTTGAAGATGTGAATAAACAGGTGGACAAAGGTGAGTCGGTTGATATAGTGTACCTGCACTTTCAGAAAGCCTTTCACAAGGTCCCTCATCAGAAACCTTTGGCAAAACTAAAGAGTCATGGGATAGGAGGCAGTGTACTACTCTGGATCAGGAACTGGTTAAAAGATAGAAAGCAGAGGGTAGGGCTAAATGGCCAGTTTTCCCAATCGAGAAAAGTGAATAGTGGTGTACCCCAGGGATCTGTGCTGGGTCCTCTGCTTTTTGACATATTCATAAATGACCTGGAAAGTGAAATAACGAGTGAGGTTATCAAATTTGCAGATGACACAAAACTATTTAGAGTTGTTAAAACCCATGAGGATTGTGGAAATTTGCAAGAGGATCTTGATAAATTGGAAGACTGGGCATCAAAATGGCAGATGAAATTTAATGTGGACAAGTGCAAAGTTATGCACCTAGGGAAGAACAACCCAAACTATGGTTACACAATGCAAGGTTCCACATTAGGAACCACCACCCAGGAAAAAGATTTAGGCATCATTGTGGATAACATGTTAAAACCCTCGGCCCAGTGTGCAGTGGCAGCCAAGAGAGCAAATAGAATGCTAGGTATCATAAGGAAAGGGATGGAAAATAAAACAAAAGATATTATAATGCCTCTATATTGTTCCATGGTGAGACCGCACCTTGAATATTGTGTGCAATTCTGGTCGCCGTATCTTAAAAAGGATATAGCTATATTAGAAATGGTTCAGAGAAGAGTCACCAAAATGGTAAAGGGGATGGAAGATACTCCTATGAAGAAAGGCTAAAAAGGTTAGGGCTGTTTAACCTGGAAAAGAGACAGCTGAGGGGAGATATGATAGAAGTCTATAAATTAATGAATGGAGTGGAACGGGTAAACGTAGATCGATTGTTTACGTCTTCAGAATATAGAAAGACTAGGGGGACATGCAATGAAGCTACAAGGTAAACTATTTAAGACTAATAAAAGAAAATATTTTTTCACTCAACGTGTAATCAAACTCTGGAATTTGTTACCGGAGGATGTAGTAAAGGCTGTTAGTGTAGCTGGGTTTAAAAAAGGTTTGGACAAGTTCCTGGAGGAAAGGTCCATAAACCATTATTAAGAAGGGACCCAGGATATCAATGCTTGACCCAATACAAGCATTGTGGAACCTGTGTCTTTTGGGGAAACTGCTAGGTACGTATGACCTAGACTGGCCACTGCTGGAAACAGTATACTGGGCTTGATGGACCTTGGTCTGACCCAGTATGACATATCTTATGTTCTTATGCTCTTAAGCAGATCAGATGAGTGAGCTGAAGAGCGATAATGTGCTGATGAAAGAGATGGAAGAGGAGGAGGTAGAGTGGAGATGGAGGTGGAGGGAGGGGGTTAGGTGAAGTGATGCTGAGGAGGGGAAGTGGGTGGGGGAAGAAGGATTGGAGGGGGAGGTCTGAAGGCAAAGTGGGAGGGGGAGGTGAGTGGGGGAGGATGATGTGGAGGGGGCAGCTACCCCAACACACCATGGAGATGCCACTTGTGCTGAACACAACACCCCAACTCACACACAATATCCTGGGCCACCAGCAACATACATAGCACAAATACCATGCAAAGCATACCAAATCTGGGCACCCCCAGGTGACCCTCCTGGCCTTGTGCCCACACACAGCACATGCCCCTGTGAAAGTCATACCAACCAACTGCACCCCCCTGCCCCCTGGGTTGGTATGACCACCACATGCACATATTAATTTTATTTATTTATTTAGGTTCTCTTCTATACCGCGCTGTTCAAATCAGTGCAGTTTACATATAACAGAACCGCATACAATGCAGTTAGGCTGTACTGTATTTACAATGAACAGGAACTATAACTTGGACATAACTGGGGTAACTATCTACAACTTATATACACTAGTAACACTATTAATAATCTGAGCTTACTAGTATTTACATGGAGTGGTGTTGGGGTTAGCTGCAGGAGAGTGTGCTGGGTGTGTTGTTGGAGAAGTCCTGTATCTTGGGGTGTCTGTGAGCTGTCTTCTGGGAAGTATTGCAAGAATAGGTGGTGCTTCAGCGCCTTCCTAAATTTGGACAGGTCAGTGCTTGCTCTAATGGCTGTAGGGAGGGCATTCCAACATCTGGGTGCATAAAGCATGAACGCCCTGTTGGATGTTGCGTGGTTGCATTTCGTTATTGCATTGGGTGTCATCAGTTTATTGACAGCTGTGGATCTGGTCTGGGGTGTGGGGTGGATTAGCCCAGTGATGGAGGTGGTAGGTTGGTTGTTTATGGCCTTGAAGGCCATTACTAGGATTTTGAAAGCTTGTCTGCCGTGGATTGGTAACCAGTAAAGTTGTTTCAGGATTGGTGTGATATGTTCTGTTCTTGAGGCTCCATAAAGAATTCTGGCGGCTGAATTCATTGCCAGCTAGAGTGGGTTCAATGCTGCCTGTGGGAGCCCTATAGAATTGGATTAGCATAGTCAAAATGTGGGAATATGAGGGCTTGGTAGATTGTGCGGAAGTCATCTGGGTCCAATAGAGGTTGCAGATGCTTAGTGTCTGTATTTTATGGTATATTGCCTTGACTGTGTTTCCTATGTGGATTTTCAAGTCCAGTCATTGGTCCATATGTCCATTATCACAGTGCCCATGTGCCCTGGAACAGCACTCACACAACATGCAGCCTTGAGGGCCACCCATTCACAGCCTGAACCATCAAAAATGACCCTCTTGAACTGCCAGTGCACCCTCATGCACCCTCTGGTCCCCCCTCCCTGCCCATACCCCTGGCATGACAGGGCCAGCCAAAGTTAATGTGATATAGCCCCTGTTTTATCTGGGACATCAGGTGATTGTTGTGATCACCAGCCTGCTGCCCATGGTCAAGGTGTCCTGACAACAAATGTGAACAGGAACACCCATACGTGTTGTGTGCTGATGTGTGCATCCCTCCCTGCCCCCACGGGTGGCCGTGAGTACCCCTTGAGGTCATGGCTGCTCACACCACTGCGACATTTGCAGACCCCTCAGAAGGATCGCTACAATGCTGCACAACTAAGGACCAGGGCTGTGGTGGAATGAGCCATAGGGATCCTGAAAAGCAGATTCTGATGCCTGGACTGGAGTGGGGGTGAGCTGCTATATAGTTCGGAGAGGGTCTGCACAATATTCATAGCATTCTGTATAATACACAATCTGGCATGGCTGCATAGAATCCCCGACCCAGAACCAGAGGTGGCAGGCAACAATGACACCATGGAGGCAGACAATGTGAGCATGATGGAAATAGGGTCCCAACAACAGATGGCTCTGGCACTTGACACCCTGAACAGACTCATCAGGGAATCATTCTAGTTAGCAAGTACACATATTGAGTAGGGATGTCATGACTTTATTGACCCACAAGCAGTTACAGAGTCTGTGTTGCCCCAGTTGCTCCATAT
The DNA here is from genome assembly GCA_033557465.1 of Ichthyophis bannanicus. Taxonomy (NCBI): domain Eukaryota; kingdom Metazoa; phylum Chordata; class Amphibia; order Gymnophiona; family Ichthyophiidae; genus Ichthyophis; species Ichthyophis bannanicus. The sequence goes on along the minus strand of CM066035.1, from coordinate 888,111,948 downwards.
CTGGCCAGGGGCACTTTACTACATGGGTGCTCCTGTAATGGAGCCGTGTCCGATGTTGTGCTAGCCACATCATCCCCCTCCTCTTTGGGCTGGCCCAGCTCAGGCTGCTCACAGCCATCTGGCTGTGTCAACAGGCTGGCCCCTTGCCCACAGCCCTCTCCCTGTTCCCTCAGTTCTGTCACCAGCTTGTGAAAGAACCCTGCCATCCTGGCCTGGTAGGCTACCATCTCCTGAAGAAGATGCAGCAGTACCTCCTAATAGTGCTGCACTTGCACATGGTGCTTGTGCATTGCCTGATGTGTATTCTCCAGCTCCTGATGTATGCCCTGCATCTCTCCTCGAATGATGCGGAGCTCAAATAGGATCCCCTCCGTGTGTTCCAGTATGCATAACCCCTCTCAGAGCAATTCTTGGTCAACATCATCTGGACCACTGTTGGATGCCTCCTCCAAAATGGGGAATGCAAGGTCTGCTGCTGGCTACTCTTCCTCTGCTGCACTCGCTGCCCCAGTGTCCCCCTGGCTCATTCTGCAACCTGGATTGTCATGGCCAGCACCAGCGACAGGGGGTGCCTCGCCAGCAGCCTAGGAATCCACCAGCTGGCATGATCCAGCTACTGCCTGGACTGTGGGAAGGCAGAATAGACACAGGTCAGGGCCAGCATCTCTGCCTGGTGTAGCAGTGGGGGTGGGGATATAGCTGCAATAGCAGTGTGACTAAGTGATGACAGCAGCAGATGGGCACACACAACACCACAGACTGCCCACATCATGTGCATTGAAGTATCTACTCACCCTCCTGTGTGGCAGGTGCAGAGCTATCGCAGCCAACAACCCTAGTGATGGTGACTTCATCTACAAACTGGAGAACCTTTTCCTCAAGGGGGGAGCTTGTGCTGGCAGACTGGGAGAAGCTTGTTGTTCACTGCCCTCTTTTCCTTGGCTGTTTGCTGCGCCACCCGCCACTTTTTCTTGAGGTCCTCAACATCCCTGTTGTGGTAGTGCATCACATTTGCCTTCTTCACGATGTCCTGCCATGTCCTCTGTGGCTTCCTCAGCCCTAAAGAGGGTGGCATGGTGCCTCACAATGAGACCCATGGCCATAGAGGTCTCCAAGGGCTGAAATTTGCCTTCCTGGCATGCTTGTGATTCTCTTGCATGGCCTGTGACATGCTGCTGGTAATGGACTGGCGCAGCAGTGAGTTACCCGCATATGGCATTTTGTACTCAGCGGGTATGATGCTAAGGCCAGACACGCCCCATCCAAGCCCATAGGAGCTACCCTGTAGAGATGTACGTACGAAGCGTATGAATATGTGCGTTAGCAAATGGTGCTGGAAGCCGTCATACCCATGCAGTGGCATGAACTGGGATTTTAGAAAAGTTACATGGTTATGATGGAGCAGCGGCCCTATATGGGTAAGTATAATATCACTCTATGTGGGTAGGTCCGTGATCCCCATGTCACATTACATTACCCATTGTTGGCAGATCTGTATTCCGGCACATCCAGACCTGCAAGTGTGGGTCGGTCACCCACTCCAGGGGTCTGTGGCACCCTACACAACCAAACATGCTGTCATTCCAGGGGCAGAGTGCATGCTACTGTGGACAGAGCCCCCAACAGAGCCAGCTAGGCACATGCCTATGTGGGACCCATTGTTGGCAGCCATGTCCCCCTGCTGCGACAGTAGAGTGCCACACACATCACTGCATGGTCTGTGGTGACTGCCACTCCCAACACCTGGCTCCAGCAGTATTGTGGTGGCACCATGTGCTGTCACGATGCCTGGATCAGTTGCACCACAGATGATCTGCCATTGGCAAATGCCACCGATACCAACACAGTACTGTCTGTGGCTGGTGTCCTGCTGGAAGGTGATGGCCCAGTGGTCCCGTGGCCCCTGTACCATCCTCCACTCCATATGACAACCACAAGGGCCCACAAGAATACCTTGTGTTCCAGTGGCCCTCGGAGCAACACCCCCCTCCCAACCAGTATTGTAACATATGTATGGGCACTGTCTACACACACCCACTATGCACCTGCCAGACTGGGAACTGGCAGTGACGATCCCCATGTAGTGCAACTCGGGGTACACCGTGTGGGGTCTGACCACCATAGACAGCACTGTCCACCAAATATAAGGGTCTGCACACAAATGGTGCCTCCCAGGAGGCACTGTGCGTTGGTTGATGCTGCCATACATAGGGTCAGCAGACACAGAGCAGGGGTGTGAGGCAATCACCCAGCCCTGTAGCTGTCTTCAATGAAGACATGCTCAGGTACAAACATACAAATATACAAACACCTTTATTTTACAACAGCAGAGGTAGAAACACTTACATGGTGCCTAACAACTTGTACCAAGCCCACGTCAGCTAACACACCTCCACCATACATTGCCTGTACTCTCCCTATGCACCCTCCATCTGCCACTGCTGGCACAGACATGCCCCTTAATGAGCAACTGGCCATGTCAATTACCAGCACACCCCTTCCTACTTAGCAGCTGACCCCTTTGGCTTTGGGAGGTATGCACCATGGCTCCCCAGCACTGCTGCTATGGCATGTAGGTGCTCCACAATTGCCTGGCTGGACAGGCACATCTTCTGGCCAAGAAGCTGCATCTCCATGACCAGGATGTCCTGTGCCAATGGCAGATCCTGTAGTCCAATGGTAGCAATGGCTGGGCTTGGCACAGGCCTCACATGGTGTGGACCTGGGACCACTGTGCCTGAGCTGGCTTCCCAGATTTATATTGCAGCCGCTGTGACTGCAGTGGCTCCAACTCCTCCAGGGATTGGCTGCACCACCCATATGTAGCCTGCATGTATGGGCATGCCATTGTGGGGGGTTGGTGGCACTGCAGACATCTGCAGCCCCTCCTTTATGCACTGGGGCAGCCAGCAGGTGGCTGCCACCCTATCTCTGGACACATAGGGGACTGTTGGGCAACCAGGTCCCCTCCCCCATGGCCTCATCTGACATGGTGGACATCTCAGATTCTGTGTCAGAGACCAAGAATGTGCTCTCTTCTCCCTCTTCCCCTTTCTCCACCCCCCACACCACCTCTTCCTCTGACCACTCCTCCCCATCCCCTCCTGTCCCTCTGGGCTGCCAGGGATGTCAGTGTGTGTCTTTGCAAGGCCAGACAGGCCTGCCACATGACCCTGCCCCTATGCAGGGCCACCCTTGTGCCTTAACCCATCATCCATGCATGCCCATGCATTCCCACTGCTGGATGTCTGTCGGTGTGTTGGCTGTGGCCTGCACCTCTGCCCCTCCACCTTTCCTGTAACCCCTGTCCCTGCAGATCCCATTGACTACTCACCTATGCAGATGGAGCTGTATGCCCCTCCAAATGGCTGTGGAGAGGCACATCTTGGCCGTTCTGCTGCCCCTGGGGTACAGCACACCCTCAAATTTTAGGACCATCCTGGCCAAGGCATATGCCTCATTGGGGCTGAAATTCGCTGTCCTCTGGGCAGCCATTCAGATAATGTTTATTAGTCAAACCCAAGAGGGCTCCTGTGCTGGCAGGGTGTGTCTTCTTCCTACCCGTGTACAGCAACATGTATCCCCTGCATCCACGTGGGTGTGCAGGCCCATGTAGTATTTGCTGATTGTCGGCATCCCTTTCCCTTGCTCATGGAGTGGTGTGACAACAGGTTATCTCCTTTCAGCGCACTGCATGGGTATATGCATCAACCTGGGTAGCTGTGTGCCGGGGCAGCACTTTGACCATTTGACACCTTGCCTGGGTAGTTGCCTTTGCATGGGTGGTAGTGCACAGGACATCATACATCCCTTGGGCGGCATAGCCCGGGTTTCATCTGCCTCCGCTACACGGGTAGGCTGGAAATCTTTCTCGTGGCCAGTGCGGCTCGGTCTTTTACCTTCCTGGAATGGTGGGGTTCCTTGCGCACATTTTCCATACTTGCAGGACAGGTCACCACCTTTGTCGCTATCCATGCCCTTTTGCTGAATGTGTAACTTTAGCTACGTTGTGTCTCCTTGGGCTCCTCATGCAACATCAGGCCCTGGGTTCTTGGCTCTTGAAGAGTTCTTCTCCATTACATAAGAACATAAGAACATAAGATATCCCATACTGGGTCAGACCAAGGTCCATCAAGCCCAGTATCCTGTTTCCAATAGTGGCCAATCTAGGTCATACGTACCTAGCAGTTTCCCCAAAAGACACAGATTCCACAATGCTTGTACTGGGTCAAGCATTGATATCCTGAGTCCCTTCTTAATAATGGTTTATGGACCTTTCCTCCAGGAACTTGTCCAAACCTTTTTTAAACCCAGCTACACTAATAGCCTTTACTGCATCCTCTGGTAACAAATTCCAGAGTTTGATTACACGTTGAGTGAAAAAATATTTTCTTTTATTAGTCTTAAATAGTTTACCCTGTAGCTTCATTGCATGTCTCCTAGTCTTTCTATATTCTGATAACGTAAACAATTGATCTACGTTTACCCGTTCCACTCCGTTCATTAATTTATAGACTTCTATCATATATCCCCTCAGCCGTCTCTTTTCCAGGTTAAAGAGCCCTAACCTTTTTAGCCTTTCTTCATAGAAGTATCCTTCCATCCCCTATACCATTTTGGTGGCTCTTCTCTGAACCTTTTCTAATATCGCTATATCCTTTTTAAGATACGGCGACCAGAATTGCACACAATATTCAAGGTGCAGTCTCACCATGGAACAATGTAGAGGCATCATAATATCTTTTGTTTTATTTTCCATTCCTTTCCTTATGATACCTAGCATTCTATTTGCTCTCTTGGCCGCCGCTGCACACTGGGTCGAGGGTTTTAACATGTTATCCACAATGACGCCTAAATCTTTTTCCTGGGTGGTGGTTCCTAATGTGGAACCTTGCATTGTGTAACCATAGTTTGGATTGTTCTTCCTTAGGTGCATAACTTTGAACTTATTCACATTAAATTTCATCTGCCATTTTGATGCCCAGTCTTCCAATTTATCAAGATCCTCTTGTAATTTTCCACAATCCTCTTGGGTTTAAACAACTTTAAATAGTTTTGTGTCATCTGTAAATTTGATAACCTTACTCGTTATTCCACTTTCCAAATCATTTATCAATATGTCAAAAAGCAGCGGACCCAGCACAGATCCCTGGGGTACACCACTATTCACCTTTCTCCATTGGGATAATTGGGCATTTAGCCTTACCCTCTGCTTTCTATCTTTTAACCAGTTCCTGATCCACAATAATACACTGCCTCCTATCCCATGACTCTTTAGTTTTGCCAAAAGTCTCTGATGAGGGACCTTGTCAAAGGCTTTCTGAAAGTCCAGATACACTATATCAACCGACTCACCTTTGTCCACCTGTTTATTCACAGCTTCAAAAAAACATAACAGATTAGTAAGACAAGATCTTCCTTGTCTAAAGCCATGTTGGCTGTCTCCCATTAGGCCATGACTATCTATATGCGGAGTAATTTTATTCTTTATGATGGTTTCTACCATTTTTCCCGGTACTGACGTCAGGCTCACCGGTCTGTAGTTTCCCGGATCACCCCTTGAACTCCTTTTAAAAATTGGTGTTACATTGGCGATCCTCCAATCTTCAGGTATTAGAGATGATTTTAATGATAGTTCACAGATTACTAATAGCAGGTCTGCAATCTCATATTTCAGTTCTTTCAACACCCTTGGATGTATATCATCTGGCCCAGGTGATTTGCTACTCTTCAGTTTCTCTAATAGTTGTAATAAATCTTCCCGATGTATCAATATTTCCTTCAATTCTTCCGCACCTTTAAATACCACTTCAGTCATGGGTAACATCCATACATCTTCCTCAGTAGAGACCGAAGCAAAGAATTCATTCAGTCTCTCCGCTATCGCCTTATTGCCTCTTAGTGCCCCTTTAACCCCTCTATCATCTAATGGACCAACTGACTCTCTCACAGGTTTTTTGCTATGAATGTACTTGAAAAAGTCTTTATTTCGCGTTTTTGCTTCTGCAGCAAGCTTCTTCTCAAATTCTCCCTTTGCCTGCCTTATCAATGCCTTGCATTTGACTTGCCAGTGCTTGTGCTGTTTCCAGGTTTCGTTGTTTGGCTCTTTTTTCCATTTCCTGAAAGATGCTTTTTTGGCAACAACAGCCTCTCTGACCTCACCTTTAAATCATGCTGGCAGTTTTTTGGACTTCCTTCCACTTTTCTTAAAGCATGGAATACAGCTGGTCTGGGCTTCCAAGATAGTATTTTTCAACAACACCCAAGCTTGATGTAAGTCTTTAACCTTTGCAACTGCTCCTTTTAGTTTTTTCTTAACTATTTTCCTCATTTTATCATAGTCTCCCTTTTGAAAGTTAAAATGTAGTACTGTGGATTTCCTTACTATTCCTCCTCCACTAATTAAATCAAAGGCGATCATGCTATGATCACTACTGCCAAGAGGCCCCAACACCCTTATCTCTTGCACTAGATCTGGTGTTCCACTAAGGACTAGGTCTAACAGGGCTTCCCCTCTGGTCGGTTCATGAACCAGCTGCTCCAAGAAGCAGTCATTTATTTCATCTAGGAACTTTATCTCCCTAGTATGTTCTGCCGTGACACTGACCCAGTCGATACCGGGGTAATTGAAATCACCCATTATTACTGCGCTGTAACTTTTGTTAGCTTCCTTGATTTCTTTGAGCATTTCATCATCCATTTGTTCATTCTGGCCAGGCGGTCCATAGTACACCCCCATTGCCATCACCTTCCCCTTTTTACATGGAATTTCAATCCATAGAGATTCTACAGCAAATTTTGTTTCCTGCAAAACTTTAATCCTTTCTGACTCAATGCCCTCTCTAGCATAGAGCGCAACCCCTCCACCAATTTGATCAACTCTATCATTACAATGTAGTTTGTACCCAGGTATCACAGTGTCCTACTGGTTGTCCTCCTTCCACCATGTCTCTGAGATTCCAATCATATATAACCTCTCATTTAGTGCTATATATTCTAACTCTTTCAACTTATTTTTTAGACTTCTAGCATTTGCATACAAGCATTTTAGAGACTGTATTTTATTCATATTAATCTGGCTATTGGTAGGCATGGGTAATTTGGGATCTTTAGGCTCTGTCTGCTCGATACTCGAGGGCATTTGGCCTACTTTACTCTTTTTTGGTACCTCTCTGCTTTTGGTAGTATCCTTCAAGGATACATTCTTCCGAACCATCCGCTCTTGGGCGACTGTCGGCTTTCCCCTATTATTTAGTTTAAAAGCTGCTCTATCTCCTTTTTAAAGGTTAATGCCAGCAGCCTGGTTCCATCCCGGTTAAGGTGAAGCCCATCCCTTTGGAAGAGCCCCTCCTTTCCACAGAATGTTCCCCAGTTCCTAACAAATCCAAAACCTTCATCTCTGCACCATTGTCTCATCCATGCATTGAGACTCCGGAGTTATGCCTGCTTTTTGGGTCCTGCGCATGGAAGGGAAGCATTTCGGAGTACGCTACCCTGGAAGTTCTGGATTTCAACTTCCTACTAAAAGCCTAAATTTAGCCTCCAGAACCTCCCTAGCACATTTTTCTATGTCATTGGTACCGACATGTACCAAGACAGCAGACTCCTCCCCAGCACTATCTAAGACCTTATCTAGGTAGCGCGTGAGGTCCGCTACCTTCACACCAGGCAGGCATGTTACCAGGCTATCCTCATCTCCCCCAGCCACCCAGCTATCTACATGCCTAATGATCAAATCACCAACTATGATGGCTGTCCTAACCCTGAAGCCTCATGGGTACATGGCCCTGGAGAAACTTCCTTGGTGCGAGAGGGTTTTACATCACCTGAAGGACAGGTCCTGGTTACAGGATCACTTCCTGCCACACCAGGGTGATGCTCTCCTGTCATGTGACCTCTCTCCTCCATGGCAACAGGGATGTTGCCAGACTGCAGGTGGGACTTCAGGACTATATCCCTGTAGGTCTCGTATATGTACCTCTCTGTCTTTCTTATGTTTTCCAAGTCTGCTACTCTAGCCTCTAGAGAATGGACTTGTTCCCTGAGAGCAAAGAGCTCCTTGCACCTAGTGCACACATAAGACCTCTCACCAACTAGGAGAAAATCATACATGTGACACTCAATGCAAAAGACTGGAAAGCCCCAATCTCACTGCTGGATTGCTGTCTTCATCTTAGTTTTAAGCTTGTGTTTAGATCTTTAAGTTCTTTACTTACTAAGAGTTGCTATGGATATTTATACTAATAAAACTGTACCTAATACGTTTAATATACCTTGTTCACATGAAGCTTAATTAATCTCAGTTCCTTAGTGTATGACTGATTTGGGTAACGAGCTTCACCTGAGAGCACCTCCTGTCTTTTAAGATGTGTAAGTACCTATAAAGCTAAGATTATCCCAGGGGTGGGTGGGTGTTAGGGAGGGAGGGAGGGAAATAAAACTTATTAAAAGAGGGCTGCTACACAGTACCCTGTCTTGTGCTGCTGAGGTAAGCTATATTCTGATTTGATTTAAATTATAGCTCTTTGCTGCTGTTAGGCTCTAACTTATTATGAAATTTAAACTACAAGCTCTCTGCTGGGTTCTGACTTTATCAAGAAAGCTCTCTTCTGTGTTTTAAATTTAAACTAAAAGTACTTTGCTGATGCTAGGCCCTGAGTGACTATTAAATTTAAACTACAAGCTCTCTGCTGGGTTCCAAATTTAACCAGAAAGCTCTCTTCTGTGTTTTAAATTTGAACTAAAAGTACTTTGCTGATGCTAGGCCCTGAGTGACTATTAAATTTAAAGTACAAGTTCTCTGCTGGGTATGAAATGTAACCAGAAAGTTCTCTTCTGTCTTTTAAATTTAAACTTAAACTGCTGCTACTAGGCCCTGACTTATTTAACAAAAAATAGTGGGTTCACAGATTAATTAGATTTAATACAAAGAATTCCTTTCAGTAAATTCCCAGAAGTATATACTCACAATTGCAGATCTCTCTCCAGAAGACTGAGGTTCACAGAGCTCTGGTTGAGCTATTTATGCCTGTGCTGCTGAGGTAAGCTGTGACCAACTTCCTGGGTGATTAATAGTCCTTGCTTGGATAGAAGGAGTCTTTCAAAATGGCCTTTTGACCTGCCTGCCACCTGGTGCTAACACCTATTGAAAGGTTTCACAGACCTCTTGCCCCCTAGGTAGAAGGCCTCTTTGTAAAAGTCTCTAGAAGACTTTATTTGTTGCTGAAAGAGTACTGACCCTATTTTGCCTTTTGTGCTAAGCTATATTCTGATTTGATTTAAATTATAGCTCTTTGCTGCTGATAGGCTCAATTATGAAATTTAAACTACAAGCTCTCTGCTGGGTTCTAAATTTAACCAGAAAGCTCTCTTCTGTGTTTTAAATTTAAACTAAAAGTACTTTGCTGATGCTAGGCCCTGAGTGACTATTAAATTTAAATTACAAGCTCTCTGCTGGGTATGAAATGTATTTATTACACACCAAAACCCAGCCTAACTTAATCAACCTCTTAGCAGATTAAATTTTTTTGTCGGAATGACCAGCTCAGTGAAGATGAAGTTTTCCACTCACCGCTGTGGCCCGTCCTTTTTAATTATTCAAAAAAAATGCTCTTTTTTTAAAAAAGCAATAACTTAGCTGTATAATGCAGGCTGTCAGTAATACCGCAAACAGTGGTTTTCAAAACAACGATGTGTCAAGTTTCTGGGTATCTCTGATAATCCCCCTGCTTCAGGTCAAAACACTGTCCGGTGACAATTCAGCCAATTCAGTTTCTTTTGGGTATGAAATGTAACCAGAAAGTTCTCTTCTGTCTTTTAAATTTAAACTTAAACTGCTGCTACTAGGCCCTGACTGATTTAACAAAAAATAGTGGGTTCACAGATTCATTAGCTTTAATACAAAGAATTCCTTTCAGAAAATTCCCAGAAGTATATACTCACAATTGCAGATCTCTCTCCAGAAGTAACAGTCCCCTTTTCTAGTTCTTCAAGACTGAGGAACACAGAGCTCTGGTTGAGCTATTTATGCCTGCGCTGCTGAGGTAAGCTGTGACCAACTTCCTGGGTGATTAATAATTCTTGCTTGGATAGAAGGAGTCTTTCAAAATGGCCTTTTGACCTGCCTGCCACCTGGTGTTAACACCTATTGAAAAAGTTTCACAGGTCTCTTGCCCCCTAAGTAGAAGGCCTCTTTGTAAAAGTCTCTAGAAGACTTTATTTGTTGCTCAAAGAGTACTGACCTTGTTTTGCCTTTTGTGCTAAACTATAGCACATTATCTAGGATTTAAAACAACACCTGGCACACTCTTTCACAATGGTGGGTTCCTTGAACTCGGGAAATTCCTATTTGTCAGTCTCCCAGAAAATATTTCACAAACTCATTTGAAACAAACTCTTACTAGACCTTCACTCTCTGAAAACCTCAAACAGTCAAAAACGTCACTCAGATCAGAAAATGCATTTATCTGTAACTTCTATCCACCAGTTCTCTTGGCTGGTCTGAGGCTCTGTGTGGTCTTCCCACTCCATTCTATAGTAAGGCATAAAAGAGGTAAAAATCCGGTAGTAACACCCTTTCATGTGGATCCGGGCCTTGGTCAGCACCCAGGACACAAACACTCTTAGGAGTCCCTTGAGACTGGGAGGAAAAGTGGCTCCTCTCCTGTAGGATATCACTATTTTTTCATTTACCCCATGATTGAGTTAGTATTTTGGAATACAACCTCCACCAGGCCTGAGGCTTCTTACTGTTGGGATCTCAAACAGTATCTGGAAGGTAAAAAAAGAAGAATAAAAAAAGACAACTTTCTCTCCAAAACCCCACATTTTTTTATCCCTATAGTATCATAATTCTTCCGTTGGTGCCTCCTAGTGGGGAGAGCCAACTAGAATATTCAGCACACACATTCTGGGGATAAATTTGTTGCTTGGATATCTCACCGCTGTTTGAAATTGAATATGGTCAAAATTGAGCTTCTTCTCTTTCCCCCTAAACCTACATTCCATTTCCTTCTTCCTCTATTTCTGTGGATAATGCTCTAATCCTCCCTGCTTCCTCAGCTCTCAAGCTTGGGGTCGTCTTTGATTCCTCCCTCTCCTTCTCCACACACATTCAGCTGATAACTAAAACTTGTCATTTCTTTCTCTATAACATCAGCAAAATTCTCCCCTTCCTTTCTGAACACACTACTGACACATGTACGCTCTTTGGTCACCTCCTGTCTAGACTATTGAAACCCACTACTACGACACTTCTCCACTCCTTAATTATCTCCCGTCTTGACTATTGTAACTTACTCCTTGCAGGTCTCCCTCTGAATCGTTTCTCTCCCCTTCAATCTGTTCAACACTCTGCTGCGTGGCTAATCTTCTGCCAGCCTCGTCATGCTCATATCACCCCTCTTCTCAAGTCACTTCATTGGCTCCCTATCCATTTCCGCATCCAGTTCAAACTTCTTCTGCTGACCTATAAGTGCATTCACTCTGCAGCTTCTCACTACCTTTCCTCTCTTATCTCTCCCTATACCCGCCCCCCCCCCCCCTTTGTGAACTCTGTTCTTCTGGGAAATCGCTTCTATCTGTGCCCTTCTCTTTTATTGCTAACTCCAGACTTCACTCCTTTCATCTTGCTGTACCTTATGCCTGGAACAAACTACCTGAGTCTGTACGTCAGGCACCTTCTCTGACCCTTTTCATATCCAGGCTGAAAACTCACCTCTTCGCTGCTGCTTTCAAATCTTGATTCACCGGATCTCCTTGTATTTCCCTTGTGTTGTCTGTCTTGACTAGATTGTAAGTTCTGATGAGCAGGGACTGTCTCTTACATGTCTGTGCATCATTGCATATGTTTTGTAGCACTATACAACTGCTCAGTAGCACTACTAGTAGTAGTAGTAATCTCTGTCCTCCTCGGGAACGTCACTCTTCTAGCAGATCGCTCCTATATGAGCTCTTCTCTTCCACTGCCAACTCCAGACTTTCTTATGCCTGGAACAAACTACCTGAGTCTGAACATCTGGCTTCATCTCTGCTCCTTTTCAAATCTAGGCCAAAAACTCTTCAAGACTGCTTTTGGATCCTGATCCATGTAGTCTTTTGCTCTCCTACTGTGTGTTTCCTTACCATTCTAGCTATTGTGCTGTCTGTCTTTACTAGATTGTAAGCTCTGATGAGCAGGGACTGTCTCAAATGACACTGTACAGTGCTGCGTAAATCTTGTTGCGCTATAGATATGATCAGTATCAGCTGTAGTAGTACAGTTTACAGTGTATTTATTTATTATACCACCTTTGGTTATAAACGTAGTAGTAGTAGTAGTAGAAGTAGTAATTTTGTAAGCTACTCCTAGCTTTACACGCATTCACATGTAAAATTCCAGATGGTTTAATCATATAATGTGTGAATGGGCATTTACGCCCATATTTGATGTGGCTGCTATTCTGAAACGATGTACATTGGGCCAATTGCATGTGTGATCACTAGTACTACTACTATTAATCATTTGTATAGCACTACAAGGCATACGCCAGTGTTCTAACCACTAGGCTACTCCTCCACTCCTTGTGGCCTTGGGCAAGTCACTTAACCCTCCACTGCCTCGGAAGAAAGGCCTGGCAATCTACTTCCGGTGACACTGTCAAGAAAACCCAGGAGCTTCTGGGTCGCCAGGAGTCAGGACTGACTCAAAGGCACACATTGCATTGCATTACAAGGCATACGCAGCACTGTAGAGACACATATTAAAGATGGTCCCTGTTCATCAGAGCTTACAATCTGATCAAGACAGACAGTACAATAGATGAGAACAAGAATACAATAGGAAAGGGTAATGAGACAGAGAACAAAGAATTAAGATCCAAAGGTAGCCTGAAAGAGGTGAGCTTTTAGCATGGATTTGAAACGGGGCAAAGATTAAACCTGCCATAAAGACACAGGTAGTTTGTTCCAGGCATAAGGAGCAGCAAGGTGATGACTGTGGGAGTGTAGAGGGATGCAGATTTTGCCAGATCATAAAGTTATGCACTGTAATGCACATAAAATGCTATAATTTACTTGCATTCCTGAAAATTCTCGAATGGGACGTTCACATCAGCCATAGGGCTGGCATAAGTGCTTGCTGCTCAACTTAATACTCATTTTCAACAATTTATTCCCCTATTTTATAAAGTATTCATGTGCTTTACTTTATGAGATAGGCATGAAAAATGCCTGTTAATCTAAGCACGCCTTATAAAATCCCCCTCCAAACTTTTGGACAGATGCTAAGGCCAGTAATATCCCCTGCATTACAAAGAGTAACATGCTGATGAATGACCCTTAACTCTTAGAGCAACTCTTTAGTCATATCCATTTCATACCTTCCTCAGATTGGTGTTAATTTACCAATGTGAGCTTCTTACCCATTAAGGAAAAGCTAAATAGCATGACCACATTCAAGGGAATGTGATCTTGAGAGGGTTTAGCTAACTAGAAATGGAAGGTCTGAAAAACGAAGGGCCATTGATGGCAGATGTCACTATACAACTGTACCTCTAGGCCCTTGGGGATGTGCGCATTCCACTATACTTCTTGTTTCCAAAACTAAGCACAAGCAACTCACACTTTTTGAGAGAAATCTTCGCACACCCACATATTCACACCACAAGTATATCTTCTCACACAAAACAGTTACACCTCACAGAGGACCCTCGAGCATCATTCCACATCTTACAGTGTTGAAGACACAGAGGTTTTATACTGGCATGAAAACAGTCAGGCCCCAAAGTATCAGCTGTGGTTGAACTGGTCAGGGAGTAGGGCGGCTATTTAAACATCTGTCCATGAATAGCCTTTTCAGTGAGAAGTTCCAGTCCTATGCTGTGGCTAGTTTCATTTCATTTCACTTATTAAATTGACAACCCCTTTTCAGATCACAAGTGGTATATACAGTGATGTAAGTACTGCCCAAGCAGTGCTGTGCAGGGGAGGCCCAACAGAGAGGGAGCCCAGTCACCTCTGCACTGTGAGGATGGAGGCAGAGTGCAGCTACATCATACCTCATTTTTAACAATGTTGCCGTGCCACCTCCTGGCATTATTCTTTCATCAACTATTTTGTTAGGCAGCCAGAGAATTGCTTAAGTGTAGCATCTCCCACTGCTAGGTCCAAATCTTGTGATAAGATGCCTATTTTCATGAGCTCTACACCCTTCCTCGGGAACTCTGCTCTTCTGGCAGATCCCTTTCATCTGTGCCCTTCTCTGCCACTGCCAACTCCAGACTTTGTTCATTCAACTTTGCTGCTCCATATGCCCGAGTCTATGTGTTGGGCTACTTCTCTGGCCCTATTCAAATCCGGGCTAAAACCCCACCTCTTTGAAGCCACTTTAGGGTCTTGATGCTCCTCACTTTCTTGTCCACCACTTATGTGTATCTTATCACATTCTTGCCCCCAGTTTCACTATGGGAGTCATTCCAAAATATGAATAAGGGGTCTGTACATGCGGCAGGAACCTTTATGTGCCGAAAACGTCCCTCACAGTATTCTGAAACACTGCTATCATACACATACATGGCGCTAGAATGTGCCCAGAAGGGGCGGAATGGGGGCTTGGTCAGCCGCGGAGACATATAAAGCGTATTCAGGAAAGGCCCATGTATGTTTCAAGTGTTTCCTGGAAACATCCAGGTTATTCTTATCCAGGTTATTCTTGCTGAAACGTGGTATAAGACAAGCACTTAGAAAACATTCTGCTGTGCTCTGCAATTCGTCCCATATAGAAGAATGGTTGTGACAAATATGTGCTGAAATGGTGTGACTGCAGTCTGGAAAAACACAAGATGCGGTTACAAAGAACAGGAAGCAGAGGTGAGGGAATGTTGTAAGGTAAAGAAACATTTATAAACACCCTTACAGAAATGTTAGGAAGAGCAATAGTGTTTATTCAGGTTATGTTGAAATGTGCTGTTTGTGCTAAAAGAGCTAATCCAGGGAACCCTAACAAATCCCGTGTTCTGAAAACTGGGACTGTTGATGTAAGAATAGTATGTGAGTGAGTCTGGAAACAGATCATGTTGTAGTGAGAAACGGAGATCATGTGTAATCCTGGGACGTCATGCCATTATGGTATAGCAGCTGTGAGCCATAGTTTTGGTTTGGTAGAATGATGTCTTTTGTAACCGCAAGTGAGAGTATGTGGTGTGGGGGTAGCATGGGAGGATCTGGTGTGCTGATCTGCAATTCAGGGCTGGCCGGTATCTGCACGATATGGATGACTGCAGTGTCACCAGGTGCCAGTGGGACAGGGCAGCCATACATCAGCCATACATTAGCTGTCCATCCATGAGCCCCACATCATTCACCAGTCCAGGTTCTATGCAAGTACCCAGATAGGTGGGAATCAGATGCCATAGCCAGAAGACCATTCTACTACCACTACTACTATGACTGATAATTTGTATAGCACTACAATGAGACCACAGCGCTGCACAGACACACGTAAAGGATCATCCCTGCTCAGCAGAGCTTACAATCTAGTCGTGACAGACAACACAGCAGCTGTGGATGGGATACATTTAGGGAGAATGGTAAGGAAGCGCAAGGGAGCTTTGGCATATCAGATCCAAAAACAGTAATGAAGAGGTGAGTGCTCAGCCTGGATTGGGAAGGACCAGGGAAGAGGCCTAATGTACAGACATAGGGAGCAGCATAGGGAGCAGCAAGGTGAAAAGCGTGGACAGTAGAAGACAAGAGCACAGATAGAAGCAATCTGACAGAAGAGCGAAGTTCCCGAGGAAGGGTGTAGGGAAAGATTTGAAGGGAAAGGTAGTGCAGAGCAGCAGAATGAGTGCATTTATAGGCCATAGGCACAAAAAGGGCATATACTTGTTGCTCAGCAATATTATGCATCTTTTGGGGAACTGTAATGTTAGTTTCGGGTTTGGTGCACTTGGTATTGGTCCATCCTTAGCAGTTTAAAGTGTATTTGTATGCAGGGGTGGCTCTATAATGAGGCGAAGTGAGGCGGCTGCCTCAGGCAGCAAAATCTTGAGGGCGGCAAAAAATGCCCCCAAAACCGCCACCTCACTTCGCCTTCAAAAAGTTAAAAAAAAAAGCAAGTGCACAAGTTGCTGCCGCTGCCGAGTCTGCTTCTTGGCAGCGGCAAACTCACCCTCCTTTTCCTGGCAGCCGCGGCTCCCTGCCTCTTAGAGAACCGCGGCTGCTGTGCTGTCATCTGCAGTGCCAGTTTTAAATAGAAAGGAAACTGGTGTGCAGCCTTCTCACCTTCGTGAAGGACCACGTGCAGCTTTGTCCCGCCCCCAAAGGAAGTTACACGGGTTAGTCCTTCACAGAAGTGGGACGGCTCCGCACCGGTTTCCTTTCTATTTAAAACTGAGGGAGACAGGAGGGCTCTGCCGGGGAGGCCGCGGGGCACTTCCTGCTGTCGCGGCGGAGAGCGGCTTCAGCAGCCAGGTTCCTTTTTTTATTCCCCCGGGGGGTTTAGGACTTGTAATGGGCTGATGGGGGAGGGGGATTAGGATTGCTAATTGGCCATGGGGGGGTCTAGGACTGGTAAGGGACTATGGGGGGGGGGGCTAGGACTGGAAATGGGCTGATGGGAGGTTAGAACTGGAAGTGGGCTGATGGGGGGGGGTTAGGACTGGTAATGGGCTGTTGGGGGGGTTAGGACTGGAAATGGGCTGATGGGGGAGTTAGGATTGGAAGTGGGCTGATGGAGGGGTTAGGACTGAAGATGGGCTGATGGGGGTGTTTAGAACTGGTAATTGGCTATGGGGGGGGTTAGGACTGGAAGTGGGCTGATAAGGGGGATAGGACTGGAAATGGGCTGCGACTGGAAATGGGCTAATGGGTGAGGGGAGGAGAGTGCTGCTGGCCCTGGAAGAAAACTAGGGGCTAGGGCTACAAATGGGCTGATGCGGGAGGATGGTAGAATGGGACTGGAAGGGAGCGGATAATGGGAGTGTCTGCCAGGGGAAGGAGGGGGCACGGAGGGAGCTGACACGGGGAAGGAGGGGTCTGGAAAGGAGCTGACACCTGGGATGTACTGAAGGGGGACTGTAAGGGAGCTGACAATTGGGAATGGAAGTGGTAGGTGGTTGGGTAATGGGGAGGAGGCTGGAAGGGAGCTGACATGCAAATGGCACTGGAAGGGGGATGGACAGAGGGTAGTGTGACTGGAAGGGGGCTGACTGGGGGGGGGGGTGGCAGCACTGAGAATGGACGTGAGCTAATATCTGGGATGGTATTGGACTAGAAGGGGCTGGACAGTGGGGAAGGAGGGGGACTGGAAAGGAATGGACACCAGTTGCAGTCGTGGGAATGCAAGGCAGTTGATATTGGAAGGTACTGGGAGGGAAGGACTGGAAAGGGGGCTGATACTGGGGAGGGTTACTGGAACTGGAAATGGGCTGATGGAAGGAAATGAAGAAGAAAACAAAAGAAGAGATAAGAAATGGCAGATGGACCATGGACCTTAGACCACAGAAAGAGAGCTAAGAGAAGACAGGAAAGCAGAAGCCTCAGATCAGGACCAGCACGATCAGAGAATAAAATGGTCAGACAACAAAGGTAGAAAAAATCATTTTATTTAATTTTATTGTGCTATTTTTATATTTTACACAGTATTGGGGAGCTGCAACTCTTATTTATCTGATGTTGCACTGCATGTGGACTCTGGCTTCTTGGGGTTTCAATTTAAATTTAGTCTACATATTATTTAGATTGTGGTTACTTATTCTGTACTTGGTGAAGGTCGATGTTGCAAGTGTGTGACTGAGGTCAGGTGTTCTGTTAACATGGAGTTTGTACATAAAGATCTATACTGTACTCTAGTAAACACCGCGGAAGGTGGAGAGAGGGCGGAGAGAAGGGGTCAATGGGTGGGGAGTGGGCGGGGAGAGGCCCCTTTCACACTATTGCGCTGAACTGAAGGGCTGAATCCTACCGCAAATGAAAACCTGCCGTTAGATGCACATTTGCAGGAGAGAGAAACCATTTAGGTGTCAGCAATGTACAGCCTAGGAAGGGAGCCCAAGAAACGTGATAGTAGTGCTCCATTTTCAGCAACACCATAGTGCCAAAGTATGAATGGCCACTATGGCGATGGTGCAAATGGAGCATAGGGGGCCGCAGGCGGGACATGTAGCATGGGCAGCTGGGGCACAGGGTGGACCAGGCGGGCACCTAGGTGGCACATAGGAACATAGAAACCAGAAATCAGCAAGACAGTAGCTGACCAAGGCCAAACACAATCCACCTATATCTACCTGGTTCACCCTAGCCAATAGTTGCTAGGGCACTGACCTGACATCCCCCCAGCCATCCCGCCCCCATGTGTAAGGGACATAATATTGGTAGGCAGTGATGGGGGGGGATGTGAGGATGTCCATGTATGCCCCCCACCCCGGGATCCGCTCCCTAGGTGGGCGCCGACCTACACAGTGGATGGCCTGGGACTGCGCACTACCAGCACCGACAGCAAATGGCCATGTCAGCTTGGCAGGGGGGGTGTGCCCGTGCTGGAGGGGGCAGTGCCACCTCCCTGCAGTGGACCTAGGCCATGCCTTGCATCAGTACGTGGTGTGCAGTGCAACATACAAAGTCTGGCTGAGGAAAAGTACAGCTAGCCCCAGGGACTATTGTATATCTGTGGCAACAGTGTGGTGCAGGACACCCAGCTAGTGTGTCCAGAAACAGAGGGTCACAGGTTCAAGCCCCAGCTATGGTTCCTGCAGAGCATGTCCCTATGTTTTACCCTACAGTGCAGATGCAACGGCAACATGTGCAAAGCCCAAAGCAGCAGCGAACAGGGGTACAAACACCCACCCACACAGGCTCCACAATCCAAAGATGCATGGAGAGTGAAGCTGTTGGCCCCAGCATTGAGCTGAAGTTATCACCAGAGCACTACTACTATCCCCTGCACAGTTTAGCAATGTCGGCACTGTGATCAGGACCAGTGTGGCGGGCAGGATTGCCAACCACCCCTATCTTTGTACAATGCTGCAATAGGAGTGAGCGTGTGTGTATGTCTATCCATTGTTCTGTGGCTCCCCACCCTTCACTGGGCCCAAAATGTCCTATTGTTACCAGCGTTAGCCTGAATAGGTGCATAATGAGGAGCAAGGTATATTGGGTATGGCTCAGACAGGGCAGATTGGCCAGGATGCATCTTCACAGGGTGTGGGGCAATGGCTGGGACACTGTAGTGCCTGACCACCACCTGCATTGGCAGGGTGGCCACAGCATGGCATGCTGGGAGGGCACTCACTCTGACCGAGCAGTGACCATGGCAGGTCTAGGTTCCCACATAGCGCTCTATTCTAACTGCCTTCCATGGTATTTGTTTTCCTTAGTGCTGAGGTTCTAATCACTAAGATGCTTGTTTGCTGCACATAGTTTCTCTGTGAGCATGCACTATGGACTGGCTGGCGGACTGGCTGCATTTAGACTGTGCATGGTCAGAGCACCAATATGGTACAGTCTGAATGTGCTGTCTGCTGGTGACTGGCAGACAGTGGTGGGAGGCAGTTGGGGTTTTCCAGATCTAACCCCAGCATTGCTGCTGGTTTGTCACTGCCCTAGTCATAGGTATGGCTCTGGCCACAGCCCTGGAGGGCTGTCTCATACAAACAGGATGGAGATTGTTTCCCTGGGGCAGGGGCATCTGTTCTTTACCTACAAAAAGGGTGATGTGGACCCTTTGGGGTATGTAGTGTATACCACTGTGACCGATTAAGGCACTGCTACACACACCTCATGCAATTCTAGGAACCCCTCTGCCCTGATAACAGCTGCCCAAGTCAGCCAGACCCCAACATGGGGTACACACCAATCAGGCTGGTGTATGGTCACACAGGACCACATGTGACTGCAGGATACAGATGGACACCAAATTACCTTCAGCTGCACTGCAAGGAACACCTGTCACACACTGGTAGTGATGGGGATGTACAGCAGGACCTATCTCTAGCACTACATGTACTGCGGACCTAGTGCTGGGCACCCATCCTAACCCTCAGGGTGAACACAGAACCTGCACAATGGCATGGTCTGTAGCTACTCTGTGTCAGTATCACGCACTGTCAGTTCATCTTTCCAAGCTGAGGTACCGGAGAGGTGCAGATCCCATTTGGTGATCAGTTGTAGACTGCTATTCAGCATGTGCATTACATCATGGGTACTGGTGGGGTTACCCTATCCTGGCACTCAGAGCAGACAGTTTGTGCGGTGACCTGCAGTCCTTCTGTACCCAGACATTGCTGTGATATACACCATGGAGGTATAGCCTACTGGTTAATACAATGCCATTCTTGGCAGTGTTCATGGGTTCAGTTCCTCATTGTTCCCTCCTCTCATGCCTTTCCTACTCAAATAGTGTGCATGCCTGTAGAGGCCATATTTTTGCAGATCTATGCTTCCAACCCATAATACCCTCGCCACAATTGCCAACATTCCCTCGGTCCGACTATCTGCGTCTGTCAGCTGTGTAGAGTCCTGTCTGCCAGTGCAGGCTGCCACCCCATGTCATGCACTGCTACCCTTTCCTGCATTGCGCCTCTTCATGCTTGCCTCGCCTGTGCCTGATCTGCATGGTGCCACCAGTCCTCTGTCCACCCATCATTGTAACTATCCTGCCACCTCTGCCTCCACTGGGGGACATGTATTCTCATCGTCTGCCACCAACTGTTTTTCTGGTACTTTACATTGCCAACACCCTGTGCTGTGGTACAGCTGCCCCACCATGTTTGTCATCAGTACTGGCAGGCACATGGGATGCCTGCAGATATTGCAGGTACAGCGGCTCCCACCTCTCCCTCCTTCACTCACCTGTTCATTGCCTTTCCTGAGTGCTCTATCTGGTGTTAGGGCTACATCTGTCTCTGTTCCGCACAGGTCATGCATATCATCCTGAGGCACCTTGCAGTCCCTAGGGCACACTAACCTAGGACACCATAACCTTGTTAGGTCACCTTAACCTATGGTTCCATAGCCCAGGGTGCCTTCTGCGGTGCCTTCTGCGGTGCCTTGTCCAAGGGTGCATAATATGGCGCTTAGCCTAGGAGGCCCTACAGGGCACCTTATGAGGCACGTTACAGGGCACCTTACTAGGCAGCTTATAAGGCACCTTACTGGGCACCTTACAAGGCGCCTTACAAGGTGCCTTGCAAGGTGCCTTACAAGGCGCCTTGTAACGCGCATTAGCTGCTACAGCTTGCTGCAATGATGCAACGTCCATGCCTTTATATGGGCATCTCTATTTATTATTTATTTATTTATTACAGTTGCTTATATACCGCACTATTCGGCATCAGCGCGGTTCACAGTATAACAAAATGACCAAAACACACTTCTGTTTGGTTTTACATTGAACAGGGGTATAAACTTGGATAACAGGGGGGGTTGAACTATATACATGAACTATATACATGAAATATAAACATGAAATAGGTCAAATGCATGATGTAAAAGACCTATAACATGATTGAATTGAACAGTATAAAATAAGTCCGTTTCAAATATAAAATACATTGTGAGAATGGGCTGTAAGAAAGGCAGTGTTTCTTGGTGGTGTTATTTAGAAACAACGCTGGCAGGGGCGGAGCTAGCCACTGAACAGAATGGACGCCTGAATTTTTGCTCCCGTTGCTGCCCAAGAATCCTGAACATATCCCGGTATTAAATTGAAGTTTGTACCCCCTACCTACATCAATAACACCGAAATATAGCTGGATGGCATCCCTGAAGCCTGCCCGGCTGGAATTTCCGCAGGGATCCGGCTCAGCAGCGAAACGATCCAAACCCGAAGTGGGTTCCCCGCAGAAAATGGCCGCGGGAGAGAAGGAGGGAGTGACTGCCGGTGGCCTACGTGAAGTGCTACAGGAATTGAAATGCGTTAAAGAAATGATCGCAGCCAATTCTAGTTCATTGAACATGATTCAAGAAGACTTACTGGAGGTAAAAGAGAAACTCCTCACCATCACCACTCGACTTAGTGCAGTTGAATTACAAACCCAGAAGCATGGCGTTGCATTAGAACAGCTGGGCCCTTTGGTCAAACGAGTCCGGCACATAGAAAGTCAGATTGAAGATCAAAACAACCATGCCCGTAGAAATAATATCCGCCTTGTTGGAGTCCCTGAAGGCGCTGAAGGCACCAATCCGATTGGATTTCTGGGAAAAACCATACCGGAGATGCTGCAGCTTGTCTTTGCAAGGCCTTTTGAACTAGAACGGGCCCATCGAATCCCAACACACAAAGCTGAAAACACACGATACCCGCGCCCACTCATAATGAAGGTACTGAGATACCCACAGGTCCTGCAGATCTTTCAAACTGCACGGAAAGCCGGATCACTGCAAATCCAGGGACACAAAGTGGCACTCTATCCAGATTTGAGCAGGCAAACGGTAGATCGGAGAAAAGCGTTGCTGGCCTGCAGACCCATGCTACAAAGTGCACAGGCAAGATACGGGCTATACTACCCAGGAACCATGCGGGTCACGCTGCATAATGAAACGAGGAATTTTGTTGAAGCTGAAAAACTGAAAACTTTCCTACAAGAAAAATGCGGTATGGAAACCTGAGGTCAATATTCTGATCTCTCACGCAGTGTAGAGACCTCAGCCTATACTCAGGGGGTGCGGCCGTGCGTTCTCACAAATTTTAGAACGCCTTAAGCCTTGTTAAACACCTCATTGACTGTATTTCTGTTGTTCTAAATAGTTTTAATTAACCAGATATTTCTGCTTGAAATGTAGGGGTGGCAACGGGAGGTCGGGGTTGGTTACTGTTTCAGTGGATTGTGTTCACCTTAGCGATACAATGTTTGCCAGCTATGCAGTTATTTGTGTCAGTCCAGTCCAGTGCAAAACCCTCCACATACACGCAAAATGCAAGTACGCGGCAGACCTATCCATAGGATAGCTTTCACCTATAAGACAGCTTATTCCAACATTGATGTCTAGTGATCTCCTAATGCTTTCGTTAAATGTAAAAGGTATTACTGGCCCTGTCAAGCGAAAGAAGATTTTAGCGTACTGCCAACAAAAAAAAGCAGATATTGCCCTCTTACAAGAGACACATTTAACAGATACTGAATCGCAGAAAGTAACCTCTAAATATTTCCAGGTGGCGGCCTCGGCCTCTGCCACTCAACGCAAAGGGGGGGTAATAATATTAGTGCGCAAATTCCTGCAATCCGCCATTACCGGCACACAGATTGATCCGCTAGGTCGATGGGCCAGAGTGACGATGAAAATAAATCAACAGCTTTACACATTCTTCAATATTTACGCACCCAACCTCGATGACCCTAACTTTTTCAAACTGATAGCTAAAGAAGTTACAGCCGCAGCTCACACCAATATCATCTTAGGGGGCGATTTCAATGTCATCTTGGATCCACTGTTAGATCGCACGCCTTATCGGGCTGTAGACAAAGTCAAATCGCAGGCGATTCTTAAAGGAATTATAACAGAGCTACACTTGGTAGACCCATGGCGCCTACTTCATCCCCAAGAAAGAGACTACACATTTTATTCCATCCCACATAATACCCAAACAAGGATCGATTTCTTCCTACTGTCCACAGAGCTGATGCCTCAAGTGTTGTCCGCAGAGATATATGCTACAACGGTATCGGATCACGCCGCTGTCTCCCTAGTACTGGATACCAACGTTACACAACATGTTCCGCCAAGATGGACATTTGATAAATCCCTACTAGCAGATGACTCCTTTGTACAGCTACTGTCTGGGGAAATTGAGACCTATTTTAAATATAATACACCTACTGATACCTCCATCTGGAGCTGGTGGGAAGGTTTTAAAGCGACAATACGAGCTCATATTACCACCTATACCATTAGACGGCGTAAAGCCAGGAAAAAAGAAAAAGATGAACTGGAACTCCAAATAAAAGCTGGGGAAAGGTTACTAGCCAAAAGAGCTGACTCAATGATATTGATTAGACTCCAAAAATTGCGATACCAATATAATGCTCTCCTCAACAAAGAAGCACTGAGTAGTATCCAGCTACAACGTAGTACATACTACTATGAAAGCAACCGCTCTGGATCCCTCTTAGCTCGGCAGCTCAAACCAAAGACCAGCAAGACCGCTATAGCGGCGTTGCAAGACAATTCCGGGGGCCTTCTCCTGAGATCTGACAAAATACTAGACCGCTGCAAAGAATTCTATGAGGAACTATATCGCTCGGATACCCAATGTAGTGACAAAGCCTTTGAAGATTTTGTCTCCAATATAGTAGGACCCACATTAACCAGTCATCAGAGTCGAACGCTGGAACAAGAGATCTCTGTAACTGAAATACAAGATGCGATCAAACAGATGGCTCGTGGCAAAGCCGCCGGTCCAGATGGTATCCCACTGGAATTCTATAATAAATATTGCATTCAATTGGCTCCCATGCTACAGATCTACTACAGTGGCCTACAAGATGAATCTCCAGAGATTGGAGCCCTGGCAGAGGCTGTGGTGGTAATTCACCCGAAATCGGGCAGGGATACACAAAAGATAGAGAATTACAGACCCATCTCTCTCCTAAACTCTGATTATAAAATCTATGCTAAAGTGCTTGCTAACCGATTAGGACGGATCTTAAAAGATTTGATACATGAGGATCAATGTGGATTTATACAAAACAGATCCACTACAGATAATGGAAGATTATTGGCACATGTACTGACATCTGCCAAGACTAAGGCCGAGCCCCTGATAGGGCTAGCATTGGATGCCGAAAAAGCCTTCGATCGACTGGAATGGTCCTTTCTATTTCGATCCCTACGGTGGTTTGGGATAGGAGAAAAGTTCCTAAAACGCGTTGAATTGTTATATACCAAACCCACAGCTCGAATAGCGGTCAACTCACACCTCTCAGCCCCTTTTCAGTTGCAAAGAGGGACCAGACAGGGTTGCCCCCTGTTACCGATGCTTTTTAATTTAGCCCTGGAACCCTTATTAATAGCGATCCGACAGAAGGAAAACATAAAAGGAATTGAGTTAGCTGATGGTCCCTGTAAATTGTCAGCATATGCAGATGACCTGCTCATATTTCTACAACCATCAGACCTTCCTGAAACACTGCAACTCATAGATGCATATTCAGCGATATCCGGATATAAAGTAAATCTGAATAAAACAACAATTATTCCTCTGAATGAACAGGTCAGCGAAGAAATGATGCGTGGATACCCCTTTCAATATGAGAAGTCATCCTTTAGATACCTGGGCGTGACCTATGGCACCACCTTGGAAGAGACTGTCGCAATCAACATTAAGATGTGTCAAGAACTTGTACATGATAACGTCTGCAGGTGGACCCCCCTTCATTTGAGTTGGTGGGGCAGGCTAGAAACGATAAAAATGATGTTGGTACCAAAACTCAGCTATATATTAAGTATGATTCCCTTACGCTTCCCGTCAGCCTTCTATAAGAAAATGAATAGTCAACTGATAGCCTTTCTATGGAACAACCGAGTACCTAGAATAGCTGCCTGGAAACTGAAGTTACCTAATGCACAAGGAGGTGTCCATTTCCCAGATCTCGGCTGGCTGCACACTGCCTCTCTTTTAAAGCAGGGTGCTCAATGGGTCGACTCTGACGACACGGATAAAGGACCTAGATGGTTGAGTGTGGAGCGGGCCATACATTCCCCCCTACCTACATGGCTAATGGTTGGCACAGTAGTAGACCAGACTGTACCACATAATGCTATTATCCGAGAAACACAGCATGCCTGTCGATTATTGGCATCATGTATCGATGGAGGGGATGACTTCGCCGCAGATATGCCCTTATGGCTGAACCCGCGCCTTATCATCGGAGGGAAGCCTGTCTTATGGAAAAAATGGGTGGAACATGATCTTATGACCATTGGACAACTGATCAATGGAAGTGCATTTAAAACCTTTGACAGATTAAGAACGGAATTCCGATTGCCTAATACATGCTATTTCCAATGGTGTCAGCTCCGACACTGCATGAGCAAAGCGGGTGTGTCACCTGTCTTGATACGTACTGGATGGCCACTGCGACAGAAACTTCAAGAATTACAAACAGATGCCAAAGCTGTTTCGAGATGTGTTGCGATTCTCCGATCCAAAAGTGACAAGACATGTTTCAAGATACAATCGGTGTGGGCTACTGAAACCGGTCAAGATATACCTCCGGAAAATTGGGACACTTTTTGGGGAACTCAAATACGTGCCACGAGAGCAGCGTCTCTCACACAATCTATGTACTTTATAGCACATCGAGCGCATATTACACCGGCTAAGAAAATGAAATGGACACTACAGGAGGGAAATCGATGTTGGTCCTGTAACATGGAAATTGGAACACTGGCACATATGTTGTTTCATTGTAAATCCCTGGAAATATATTGGAACAGAGTATGGGAACGCATATCACAAATCCTCAACTTACAAACTCCCATCACTTATCGGATAGTAATATATAAATCCATAGCTCTGGAACCTACTCTGATGAAATGGGATAGTAAACTGCTGGACTTAATGCTCGGGATAGCGCTTAAAATAGTTCTAATACACTGGAAGAATCTCGACAAAGCTTGTTTCGAGCATTGGTGGAGTCTCTTAATCCTACACAAGACCTACGAAGAGATCTATATAGCCAAGAACCCATGGTCTGGTAAACTAAGTAAGAAATGGTCAGCTTTACAAAATTATGTTTGATGAAAGTGATTGATGGAGGCTGCCTTGTGGAATGGTCTCTGCTGTAACCACATTGAACGGAGAGAGGGAGGGTGGCGTGCTGGCATGGACTGATACTAGTTCTTGTTAAAGTTATTGTACTGTTTTGTTCAAGTTATTATATTCTTTTGCTATTTTGGTCAATAGCATCTGCTTGTATCCTTTTATATCATGATCGTTTGTACTGTTATTTTATATGTTTAAACTGAATAAAAACTACCATTAAAAAAAAAAAAGAAACAACGCTGGCTGTGTTTCTTAGTTGGTGTTATCTGGAATCATCGCTGGCTGGGTAGTATTGGAGGAAGAGGTGATATTTGATAGCCTTCCTGAATTGGGTCAGGTCAGCAATGGCTCGGATGTTTGGTGGGAGTGTATTCCAAATTTTGGGGACGTAAAGGCTGAAGGCCCTATTCGCTGTCATGTTATTGCATTTAGTCAATGTTTTCGGGGTAGTTAATAGATTTAAGGCGGTTGACCTCCTGGCTCTGTTGGGGGGCACTGTTTGAATGAGATCAGTAAGTGCTGTGGAGGACAGGCGCTTGATGGCCTTGAATGAGAGGATTAATGTTTTGAAGATAATCCTTCCGTGTATAGGTAGCCAATGAAGCTGTTTTAGAATCGGAGTCACATGGTCGCTTCTGGTGGCTCCATGGAGAATCCTTGCTGCAGCATTCATGGCTAGTTGTAGCGGGTTTAGTGTGGATTGCGGGAGCCCTTGTAGGATGGAGTTAGCAAAGTCAAAGTGCGGTAGTATCAGAGCTTGGAATATAGTCCGGAAATCATCTGGTTCCAGTAGGGAGCGCAGATGCCTGAGTGAACGGATCTTAAAATAGACCGCTTTCACGACGTTGCCTATATGGTATTTCATGTCAAGGTGTCTGTCTAAGGTGACTCCCAGGTATTTTATTGTTTCTCTGGTTTGTAATTCCGCTTCTTTGACCTTTATATGTGTTGGTGGGGTAAAGTTTGTGTCTCTAGCGATGAACAGTACCTCCGTTTTCTTGTGCTGGATGCGGAGGTTTTGTGCTTGTAGCCAGTCCGATATGGTATTGAAACATTCTATAATAGGAGTAAGGTCCATTTGAACGGTTGAGAAAGGCATATATAGGAGGATGTCATCCGCATATATCAGACAGCTCACGTTAAATGCTCTAATGATGTTGCAAATGGGCTGCATGTATATGTTGAAAAGTAGAGATGACAATGAGGATCCTTGCGGCACACCCTGTGTTTGATGGAATTGTTTGGACTCTTCTGCTCCGGATTTCACATATTGACATCATCCACTTAGATAGGAGCTGCACCAATCAAGTGCAGTATTGCAAATTCCCTTTTCTTTCAGTCTCCCGAGGAGAATCTCATGATGAACCGAGTCAAAGGCTGCAGCGATGTCTAAAAAGATTAACACAAAGCCTTGTCGGATGTTGTCCATGCCTGTGAATATGTTATTGAATAGGAAGGTTAGAAGTGTCTCTACTCCATGGTACTCTCTAAACCCGTGTTGGCAATAATCTAATGGAGCTATGGAGTCTATATGATCCTGAATTTGCCTTTGAACCTCTTTCTCCAGTATCTTTGCTAATATGGGAATACTAGCTATTGGTCTGTATGACTCGGCTTGTTTTGGATCAAGTTTAGGGTTCTTCAATAAAGGTCTGATTGATGTTTGCTTGAGGGTTGTAGGGAAGGAACCAGTAGTAAAGGAAAGATCTGTCAGTTTTGCGATGAATGGACTGAATTCCTTGCGTAGCTCCTTGATCCAAAAGGCCGGGCAAGGGTATGTTTGTGCTGTGGAGGTATTGAGAGAAGCTATTGTATCCTCAATGCTTTTTCTAGATGGTGTGGAGAATTTGCATAATGGGGTTATGCAGGTAGGGTCTTGGAAAGAAGCTGTTGATATTTTGTCCGTCTGTATGATCTTTGACTGGAGGTAGTCAGCGAATTTTTGTGGTTGGATATCCACTTGTTGTTCAGGAGTTGGTTCTTTAGAAAGCGCTTGCACCAAGTTGAACAGATCCCGTGGTTTGTTCAGAGATCTTTTCAGAGTGTCCGTGTGGTGTTGTTTCATTTTTAATGAGATTGCTTCCCTGTGCCTTGTTAGGTGAAGTTGGTAGGCTGCCAAATCTTGTGTGGAGAGTGATCGGCGCCATTTTTTCTCTAGTTTGCGTAGTTGTGTTAGAGAAGCTCTCAAATCTTGGGAGAACCATGGGGCTGTATTTCTTATTCTCTCGGCTGCTTTGTTGCCTTGTGGACGTTGTGCGATAGCCGTGAGGTTGAGATTCCATGCGGCGACTAGCTCTTCTGGGTCAGATGTGTTTATGTTGAGGAGGGGGTTGGTTTGCGAGAGTATTAACTCTCTGTCAAATGCGCGGAAGCTTCTTGTTGAGGTTCGAGCTGTGTTGTTACATTTTCGGGTAATATACTGCTGGCTGTCCCTGGTGAGTATTTGAAAAGTGATGAGTTTATGGTCAGACCAGGGGACGTCAATGATAGACAGCATCGTGTTGTTGTTTTGCTCGAGGGCCGCATGTGGTGCGAATACCATGTCCAGGATATTGCCCTTTTCGTGTGTGGGTTTATCAATGATTTGTGTAAAGCCCAAATTCTCAATGGCTTCGAGGAATGCAGATGCATGGCTTAGCTGAAGTGAAGGGAGGTTGAAGTCTCCCATGATCCAATTAGGTGAGTTGCGGTTGTGAACATTGGCAGCAATGTTAAGAATTGTGGGGAGGTCCTCAGGTGATGAAGAAGGAGACCTGTATATTAGATTGATGGAGCATTGCTTGTTTTTGATGGAGAGATAGTCCAGATTACATGTACTGGAGGCGTCAGTGATCAGGAAATGAAGATCTGATTTGGTGAGGATAAGTACTCCCCCTCCTTTTTTATTTTCTCTGTGTTTTATATGTATGGAGAAGTTGGGAGGTAGGAGTTGGTTGAGGATGACGTTATCCTCTGATGATAGCCAGGTTTCCGTGATTAAAAGTACATCCAGGTTATAGAGGGAAATCATATCTAAGACCACGGGCCATTTCTTGCGTATAGAACGTGCATTTATCATGGCACACTTTAGGTTGTGGTGATACTTTAGTTTCTTGTGATCAGGTGACGTGGAAGGTTGGAGTGTAATGTGTATGAGGTGTGTGCGACGGTGTGTCGCCACCTGGGTGGGGTCCAGACCATCTTTTCCCATATCTGCTCAAGATGGGGATCTGGTTTTGAGATTGAGATAGTGCATGGGATGTTCCTAGCCAGTTTGTAAGGAGGTACAGGCTGGCAAGGGCCAGGAAGTGTGAGGCCATATTGTGTGAATAGGAGTGAGTGATTGCGATATGTGACGGGCACAGAGGTTTTTTACTGCAGCTTACACAGCAATAGTGGGGAGAGTAAAGTATCAATAAGGAGTATAATGTAATAGCTACTGAAAACAGTGAGAATCTGTGTGGCACTGGTGACAGCAGTTATTATTTGCTAGATACTGACAACAGTAGGTAGCTCTGTGGTAAATGGTAACAGCAGTTGTTAGAGGCAACACTTCCTAGAAACTAACAACAGTAGCTGAGTATAATGCAGAAATTGCTGGATACTGACTACAGTAACATAAACAGTAACAGTAGTTGTTAGATGCAACACTTCCTAGAAACTTCCTAGAAACTAACAACAACTTCCTAGAAACTAACAACAACTACCTTTACCGCGGAACCTAATGCGAATGACATTACTGCAGTTTAGTAAACATACTCCTTACTGTTTTATTTATTTATTGTATTTAAATCATTTTTAATCCTCCAAGTTCCAACAAACATACCAAGGGGCCCTTTTACTAAAGTGCGGTAAGTGTCTGCACTTACCGTATCTTAACTGGCAAAGTAAATGCAGGGAATGTGCCCTGCATTTGTTGCACAGGGCAGACAGTTATCTCATGAGTCATTGGTACTTCAGCGGCAGATAGCATGAGTATACCTGCGCTATTTGCAAATACCTTTAACGTGGGGCGTGATGCTGTCTTATTCCTGCAGGTCAAACACTAGCACCAACAGCAAGATCCACTGACAGCTCTCAGAATTCCTACTTCTCCCCCTCATCCAGCCCTCTCCCTTAATAGAACTCTCCCTTCAATCCCCTACCTAATGCACCCCGCCAATCATCCTCCTAAAGCAAAAGAAAAATAATGGAGTTGGCAAGGGAAACTCCCCCTGATCAAACCACCCCTATCACAGTGAAAGTCCAGCTTCCCCTACAACCTCCTCCCCCATTCAAGAATCTGCCCATACCCCAGAATAGCCAATCATTACTCATAGTCCATCCCTCTGGCCTCCCATCAATGCTCTCCCCCCCTCCACTCCCAATGCAAACCCTCATACCCACTCCTTCCCTCCATTGAGGCCATCTGATGTCTTACTGTGATCGTCCCTTCTGCCTAGTGGGTACAGGGGCAGAAGCGGCCCCCCTCTGTTCCCGCCTAGCTAGAGGGGCTTTCAATATGGTGGTCTTCATCCCTAGCAGTAGTCCTGTGGGAGGGGTTATTGGCAGGGGGAAGCTTGGAGGGGATCAGAGTGGGGGGGGGGCTGTGGCAAGGGGGACTTTAATTGGGGGCTGATTGTACATCTGGGGGTGGGGGGGTGCCTTGCAGTCATCGCAGCCACTGAAAGGCTGGACAGTGGCTGGGCTACTGGACTGCCAGTAGTGTGACTGCACTTTATTTATTTATTTATTTAAGAAACTTGATGTATTGCTATTCCATTTTTTACATCATAACAGTTTACATCAGGTAAATCAAATCAGACTTAATTCTATTTAGCAGTGATTAGACAAAACAATTCCATACTTTTTTCTTGCCCAAATTTTTAACTGAGAAACACTAGCATAAAGGAAAAGCCTGAATTATACAAGGATCTAGGGCAGAAGACTAAGCTAGAGAGAGACAGTAGTCAAGGTTAAATAAAAGTCTTATTGAAAAGCCAAGTCTTTAGCTCCTTTTTATACTTCCTATATGAACTCAAGTTTGTCATGGGCTTGTGAGTTCCAGAGTCGGGGAGCTTGATAAACTGAATGCAGCATTCTGTAAAAAGACTAATCTGAGTCCATTTCTTGTAGGCATTGGAGAATAGCATCCATGTGTCCTCTGTATATGATTTCTGATTTTCAAAATCCTTTGTCTACATGGTTAAAACTATCAAGTGGACCCCTTTATAGCAAGAGGATAAAATCAGAATAAACTCAACTATTTCTTATACCTCAACAAATAGAGAGGCACGGAGCAGCAGTTACAACTGTAAACAAGCATCTACAGAGGATACTTGGATACTATTCGTCAATGCCAACTAGAACAAGACTCCAATTAATCTTTTTTTAGAATATTGCATTCAGTTATCAAGTTCCCTAACTCTGGAACTCACTCCCCTATGACCAACATTAAGAGAGTCTCCCTCTGAATCATCTCTCGTCCCTTCAATTTGTTCAAAATCTGTATCCAATTCAAACTTCTCCTACTGACCTATAAATGCACTCATTCTGCTGCTCCTCACTACCTTTTCTCTCTTATCTCTTCCTACACCGCTCCTCGGGATTTCCGCTCTTCTGGCAGATCCCTTCTATCTGTGCCCTTCTCTTCTACTGCCAACCCCAGACTATGATCCTTTCAACTTGCTGCTCCTTATATCTGGAACAAACTTCCTGAGTCTGTGCATCAGGCTTCATCTCTGGCCCTTTTCAAATCCAGGCTGAAAACTCACCTTGGAGGCCGCTTTTGGATCCTGATCCGCTTAGTCTCCTATGTGTTTCCTCACCATTCCCCTAGATCAGTGGTTCTGAACCAGTCCTCCTTGAACCCCTAGGCCAGTCGGGTGTTCAGGATAGCCCTAATGAATATGCATGAGATATATATGCATTAGAGATATCCTGCCAACCTGACTGGTTCGTGGCCCTCTAGGGCTGGATTTGGAGACCCCTGCCTTACACCTCTGTCATTTAAGATTGTGAGTGGGCAAGGTACAGATGTCCTAGACATCAAAAGGTTAGATAGAATGTGTCACATGCCTCCTCAATTCTCACCACCACCAAAATGTTGTCTAATAGACAATATTTTGGTGGTGGTGAGAAGCAAAGAGGCATGTGACAAATTCTATCTAACCTTTTTGATATCTTGGTGATCTGCACCTTGTCCACTCACAATCTTAAATGACAGAGGTGTAAGGCAGGGGTCTCCAAATCCAGCCCTAGAGGGCCACGAACCAGTCAGGTTGGCAGGATATCTCTAATGCATATATATCTCATGCATATTCATTAGGGCTATCCTGAACACCCGACTGGCCTAGGGGTTCAAGGAGAACTGGTTCAGAACCACTGCCCTAGATGTATCCTTGTCCTCAGCTATTGTATTGTCTCTCTAGATTGTAAGCTCTGATGAGCAGGAACCATTTTTTACATGCGCCTGTGCAGTGCTGCATATGCCTTGTAGCGCTATACAAATGATCTGTAGTACTAGTAGTGGAGGGGGTGACCTGCATGGAGTGGCAGACTCGATGGATCATACTGGTCTTTATCTGACGTCATATGCGGTCATACTATGTTACCATGTTACTATGTTACATATTTTACCATCATAGGTCAAAAAACTTTCCACGAGCCAATCTATTTTTTTAAAACTTCATTCAGTTGCTTTTTGGATTTATCTTTATGTTTATGTGATAGAAAAATATCCCAATGTCTTCACTTGCCTTTTCTCCTCCTTCTTTCATCCATCTGCTCTCATTGTGATGCTGACATCACACACAGAGGACACATGGATACCATTTTTGGTGGACATTGGCATCTTCTGGGGGTTTTATTGTATTGCCTGTTTTATAAGTGCACATAGCCACTCCTTGTGACCTTTGGCAAGTCACTTAACCCTCCATTGCCTCAGAAGAATCCAAGTTATCAATGTCCCAGTTTAATGTACATTACCAAGTTTAAGTTACAATGTAAACCGCATCGACTAAATGATAAAGCGATATAAAAACTTATTAAATAAAATAAATAAAACCTATGTGTCTTCATAAAATGCTATCACAAATCCTGTAGAATTCAAGACCAAAATTGACAGCATGGGCACACTGAATACACTCCAGTGAATTATGTGCCAAAAATATTTAAAATAGTGCATCAAAATAATGCAACATATGAAACAGAACAGCATTTGCAATATTTTAGAAATATATTCAGGTATTTTAACACTTGGTTATCAGCCAGCCCTAGACCCCCAGGCCCAGTATCTTCTTGTTGGTCATGTGAACAGGAATGGTCAGCAGCACTGTAACAGAAGTCCTGTCGTTACTGGCAACCATAAATTATTTGCTTATCGGTTTTCTGGTAGGTTGCCAAATAGCCATTAGGCTTCAGATCTGCTGGCCTTTAGTTTATTGATGAGTTACCAAACATGTTTGGCATATGTATTATCTGATCCAATGCCTATTAATAGAAACCCTCCACATTGCCAGGCACGTTGTGAAACAATATAAAACCTGACAACAGTCAGTCAGGACCTAGACGGCAATTCTGCTATTAGCAGTACTAACTTCCAGGGTTCACACCACAAAGGTCTATCTAGGAAAAAGCAGCACAGTAAACATTGCGCTGGGCACTAGAACATCAATACACCTACAGTATTGGGAGCTTATACACGGAAACACAGCAGCAGAAAAGACCATATGGCCTATCCAGTCTGCCCTTCTATACCAACTACTATAGTCCCTTTTTTCTTTTAGAGATCTTTTGTGTTTCAACCATGCTTTCTTGAATTCAGATACTGTCCCTGTCTCTGCTAC